>JAVYJV010000093.1:0-218707 GCA_034509755.1 Anisodus tanguticus
TTAGGATATTATGATTACTACAAATGCTATTTAACGAATTAAGGCTAATTTTAAAGAGAACCTGCTGCGGGCCATTTTACAGCTAAGCATATATTATACATAAACCACAATCAAACAACAGCTAAATGTCAAAGTATTACGAGCAGATTAAAAAAATGGTTAACGCTAAAGACCAAAAAAAAAAAGCTTTAATATTATAATAGTATGAACAAAAATTCAGACGACAAGTTATTAAAGCTTATTATAATGTTGAAAAAAGGAAACAGTTTGGCTTTAAATGGCATGTATCCGTGATTTTTAGCGCTCTCTCATATTATATGGTTTTTATGTCAAATGGACTTTACTTCAAATCCTATCTACATATACATAAGAGATTTATTTAAAATGTGCTTACGCCACTAGAAAATGAGAAAAATTTAAAAAAGATCAGAGGGCGACTAGAAGTGGTAAATAAGTAGTTTTTTTTTAAGAATTAAAGAACTTTTTTATACTTCCTTTAAAACAAACAATTATATGGTCATTTTTTTTAGTAATACATGTTTTCTATACATGTGATACTTTTTTTGAATTTAAGTCTTTTATCCTATACAAAAAAAAACAGTGGTGGTCATTTTCCTGTGTAGATTTTTTGATGATTGACGAGTCACATGGTGGTAGTTCGTTTTTTATAATTATTTATTTAATATGAGATTTGCCGTTTTAAAAATAATTTTTGCTATTGAACAAAAGTATTTATGCAAAAAAAAAAACTAAATCAAGGCTAAATACCCTACCAAATAACTAAAAATCACTAGTAAACAAGCTGTTAATCTTAGGATTTATAAACGTTTGATAACTTTATTAGCGGTTTGAACGACGTCTATTTAATACCTTATATTAAAAAAAATTAAACTAAATCCTGCTTATTTGTGGTTGAAAATATTTTTTAATTTAAATTTTTAATCATACATTATGCTTAATTTCATTTTATGTGTTAAAATAATTTATTGATTTAAGGTTATTGTAAACCAATTTCTTTAAAAAAAAAAATAATAAAATTCAATTGTTTAGGTATAGGTTGTAATTAAAATTAAAAAAAAAATTAGCTTTTGATTTGAAAATCATTGAATTATAAAAATTTTTGACCAGAAACTGTCATTTAAAAACATTTTTCAAAAAACATGTTGACTTTTTTCTTAAAAATTTAATTCTTATGCCCATGATCTGTAACTAAAATATTAATTTTGACCAACAATTATTTATTTTTTTACTTTTATTTAGTGCACTTGAGAAGATCATTGTAACTGGTTATAAAGCATTGCAGTTGATTTACTTTTTCACTGCTGGAAAAGATGAAGTTAAAGCTTGGACTATTCAGGTAACTTTTAAATTCCATAAATTTTTTTTCTCAAAATAATTCAACTATTGACCTATTCAAGCATGAATTAACAATTATTAAGATAAAGAATCTAATTTCAGTTTTTATCATTTAACATCACTTATTTTTCATAAACTAATTTTCAAACCAAAGTTTTTTATCTAAATTTTGCTAATTATTTTTGTTATTCTTTATATCAACACTAACAATCTTAATTGTTAACTCGTGTAATTAGATTAAAGTTCAAAGTTAATTCATTTTTGATAAACTTTCATAAACTTTTTCTTTTAGCTTGGAAGTAAAGCACCAAAAGCAGCTGGAGCAATTCACACAGATTTTGAAAAAGGTTTTATTATGGCTGAAGTTATGAAATTTGATGATTTTAAAGAAGAAGGTAGTGAAGCAGCAACAAAGGTATTTTTTTAAAACTTTTGAATAAAAATAAATTTTTTAATAAAAATTTTTAATTTTATTAGGCTGCTGGAAAATATAGACAACAAGGTCGTAATTATACTGTTGAAGATGGGGATATAATTTTATTTAAATTTAATGCCGGTGCTGGACTTCAACAGAAAAAGAAATAAGAAAAATAAGTTTTTCAAAAAAAATTTTATTTTCAAATAAAAACTTTGTATCTTTGCAATTCATAATTAATTTTTCTTTTGTTTTTAATAATGCATTTTTGATATCTATAATATGAAATTAATAATTTCATTATTAAGTTAATGTAAAAAATTTAGATTAATTTCCAAACTTAGACTTTTTTTAAATTTTCTATGATGATTACTTTGCGTGCATAGCTACATCGGAATAAACAATAAAACAAATTATTGAAAATTCCAAAAAAAAAAAAATAAACTGATGGATTACAAAGAAATATCATTGAAGCATAAAATGGTGAAATGACCACTGAATTATAAGAAATTTTAATTGAATTAAGGCAACAAAAAAAATTAATGTTTCTATTATAAACTAATTTAAATTTAAATTACTGAAAGTTGATATGAGAAAATCTGCAGTTGAAAGACAGGTCAAAATTAAAGATGTTTAATTTTTGAAAAATTTTTTTTTAAAATTTATTTTCAAATTCTAAAAATTGAATATTTCTAGCTGATCAATTATGACCAATACAGATTTTTAATAAAATCTTATGGTTGACAAGGTTTTTGACAATGACCTTTTTTGATGGAATACTAAAATTTTTATAAACAAAAAAAACAAGTACTGTTTCTATAAACTTGTGTTTTAATCGTACATGTATGTTCTTCGTATATGCGTGTTTGAACATAATTTGACGACGTTTTTGTAATATGATCAAAATTTATACAAACTAAAAACACGTTTAAACTGTTTCAAACTAATTTTGACTAATTAATTTATTCATTTTTTTTTTGTTAAAAAGGATGCTTTTTTAAAATGATCATTTTTTTGAGAATTTGATACATTTGTTTAAAAAAAAGTTTAATCAATTTGAATCAATGTGTCAAAAATTGTATCTTGTTTCATTATAAAAAATTTTACACTTGTTCAATTTATACTTAAGAAATGATTGATATAGTTTTTCAATAAATAATTTGAAAATAAACTTGTATTAAATAAAATTTTGATTTAAGCTCAATATAGATTGATTTTTTTTTGTAATTTAAGGCATTGATGAGTAGAAAAATTGAACAAAAAAAAAATTTCTAAAAACAGAAAAAAAAAATTTTTTTTTTAAATTAAACAGAGTATTTTCAAAAAACAAAATAAAAAATTAAGTATATAAAAGATAATTTGAACTTAAAAATTATCTATATTTTGACCGTGTTATGTTATGTAAAAATTCATCTATTGAACTTTGTAAAACTTTATTTTCTAAAAAACAAAGAAAAACTATTTTATTTTCATCAAGTTTGATAGTTTGTAACCAAAACTTGATAGTTTTAAAAGATTCAAAGTTTTCTTCTTTTTTTTTTTGTTTATTAAATTAGACGAGTTTTTCGAAATTGTTTTATTATTTGACGATAAAATAGTTTTTTTATTAGAATTTAAATTTATTTGAGGTAATCTTGATTCGAAACTACAGCCAATTTCTTTAACATTAGGATATAAAAAATTTAATTGATTTTCAATTATACCACATTTTTTTTTGAACTTTTTTATAAAAGAGTTTCCTAATCTTTTAACAAGTGTTTGACTTAAAATTGGAGCTTGATAAACAGAATTTAAATTATCTTGTATTAAATAACAAACTAAATAATCAATCATTAATGTTCTTATTGATCTTAAGGATTTACTCAAAGAATTTAACTCGCATTGTAAATCTTCAACACTAAAATCTGACTGAGAAAATAAAACAGATTTTGGTTTTGAATTATTTGAACTATTAGATGAATTTGATTTAAATGAATTGTAAATTGAAAAAAATGTTGAGTTATTACTTGATAAAAGATTATAAATTTTTGAGTTTTTTCTATTTTTCTTTTTATCGTTTAACCAAACAACATCATTTTTTAAATAAAAATTTCTATGTATATTAGCATTTATAAGAGCTTTTCTCCAGTTTTTAAATTTATTGGAGTTTTGATTAAAATCTATATCTTGATTGTAATTTAATTGTAAAGAATTCCAAATTTCAAATGATTTTTGTAAAATGTGTCCTTTTTTTTCTTTGAAATCATCTAATGAAATAGGTATAGAATGCCAATATGATTGTAATCTAAGCTCATAATCAATTTCTTCTATTAATGTTGTTTTACGAATTAATCGTACAATAAAATGTAGACCTTCGTTAATTAAACGTTTTGGCACAACTTTGATTGTATTAAATTTTTTGTCATGAGATTCATTATATTTCCAAGTTGTTGCATAAAGAACATTTTGCACAGCAATAATAAGACAATAAAATTGATCATTATTTATTTTATCTTGATTTATTTGTTCAGTTAAATTAATTTTTGTATATACTTGAAACCATTTGACAAATTTTATTTGACTTATTTTTGTTAATGAAATAAGACCTGTCATTTTCAAATAATTTTTCAAATCTGAATGACTTGAATTTTTTGGATCATAAATGTTTGAACAAATTAATTTTCCTTTGTAAAAGAAAGCCGAATTAATACAGCTGAATCTATTTAATAAACTTTCCTCGTTGTTTTTTTTTTTAAAATGATCAGACCATGATAGAAACTCAAAATCTATCATAATTTGTTGGATATATTGCAAAAGTTCAACATTTAAAGTTAATTGTTCACATAAAAAAAAATCATTTGCAAATTCTTTTATCCTATTTTTATAGCACAAATTATCTTTTGATTGACTGTTCATTAATTGATGACTTATCATAAAACTTATGATATGAAAAAGTTTGTGAACTTCTAATTGATTTTCTAAATTTAAAATAGCAGTTCTCAAATCTGGCCATTGAAATTTTATTAGTTTAAAAATTGATTCTGTTAAATTATTAAATTGAGTTTCCGTTAAAATATTAATAGGCATTGCAATAGTAAATAATAAATCATTTTCTAATTTATAGTTAAAATATAATTCAGTTAATTCTTTTATTCTTAATAGAGTAACACGAGGAATACCAATTTTAATTTTTTCTAAATTTTCTTTAAATAAGTTTTGTAGAATACTAGCCAAAGTTATATGAATACCCTTAAGTTTCAACATACGATTATGATCTAAAATATTTGTATCAATCGATTTTCCTGGTGGTCTCGAATAAGCATACTTTAAAAAATCATCTGAATTTTTTTCAGAAGATGTTTTCAAACATAAAACTGTAAAACATCCACTTTCATCAATATAATTATTTTCATCATTAAAAAGATTTTTTTCTGTTTCATTTTTGTTTTTTAATTTTTCATTTTGCTTTAAAGAAAAATTGAAACTTTTGGTTAAATTAAATAAACGTGAAATAGTTTCATCTAATTTTTGATTTTCTTTTTTATAAAAAATATCATCAAATTTGTTAACTGGTTCATCTTTATTCAAAACAACACCACCTGCCCAATTTGTTATTTTATTTAAGTAATTAGATCTAAACAAAAAAAAGTTTTAGTTAAGACAAAAAACAATTTCTAATTTACCTTTTTTTTTGAGGTTCTTCATTATACTTTGTATTATTTTTAATTTCATTATAATTAGGAGATAAATTCAATAACTCTAAATAAACAATTTTCCCTCTTCGATCAGTAAAATGATTTATCCAATCTAACTCATTATTTTCTCTTATCTTGAAATTTATTTCTTGAACTGAACTTTTTTTTTCAAAATTTAAGTCATCATTAGATTCATTACAACTACAAGTTGTACTAGTTTCTAAAGAACTTGATGAACTAGATGAACATTCTTGAAAAGAGTCATATGAAGATGATGAATAATTAACATCACAACAATTACAATTTTCAGATGAACAACTATCTACGTTTAAACGTATTGTTGGTTTATTAAGTATCATTAAATCAATTAAAAAGACTGAACAATTTAAGGAAAAGAATAAAGTTAGAAATTCATTTTTTTGAAAAAAAAATCTTTTAAATTTTTTAAAGTTTTTTTAAAAACTTTTAGTGATCTTTCAATTTTATATGCCAACAAAACTAATTTAAATTATAAACTTTCAATTATTAAGAATTTTTCTAGCAGATAAATTTCTTGTTTATTGACACAAATTTGAATGATTTTTATTTAAAAAAAATAGATCAAAAAGTTTTACAGTTCTTAATTAGTTTTTTAAGTTTCTTAAAATAAGTTTTTGTTTTCCTTTTAAAAGCGCCAACTTTAAATACTACAAAACTTAATTATAGCCAAATCTCGTAAATTTTCTTGTAAATAAAAAAATGTTATTTCAACATTAATTATATTTAATTTAAGCTTAAAAATTTTTTAAATTCCTTTTAATTCTTATTTTAAATTACAAATATTTGTATTAAATAAAATAGAGGAAATTATTTTTTTATTAGATACTTTTAATTTTCATCTTAAAAATTAAGAACATTGAAATGTAATGTTTTAATGTTGAGTCAAGTTAAAAAATGAATAACTTCAAATAATATAATCTAGTTTTAAATGCTTATTTAAGAACTACTTTAATCAAAAATGATGAATTTAATTTTCTAAAATTTAATTTTTTTTATAGCTGTGGTTATGTACTTTAATCTAACTAATATTATTTTGTTAATGGTAAATTGTATTTTTTTGTAATTTAATTGTAATTCATAGTGAATTATGGCATTAAGGTTTTTTTTAGATGAAATATTCGCTTTTAGAGTTTATCTTTTTAAATTTTAATTCAAAATTTACAATAAGAGACATATTTTAAAATTCTTCTAATTTTTCTAATTCTCAAATTTTTATTTTAAATCTCAATTTAATTTATATGCTAAAAGATAAAGTAAAAATTAACTTTGTTACTTTAAATAATGATCTTGTTTATGCAAAAAAAAGTCTTTAACACGCTTGATCTTTTTAATTTAAAAACTATGAATCTTTGATTATCAATTTTTAATTATGTTTCTCAAAAATTTATCTTTTTCAATTATATTGTTATAATAAAGTATATTGAGCTTTCTAAAATACTGCTAAACTTTAAAGTAGAATTTTTTCTTAGATCTAAAATTAGAGTATTAAAAATTTTAAGTTCAACAAGTTAAAACAAACTGATGCTTTTCTCAAAACTATTTTGTTTCAAAACTATTTTTTGTTTATTTTTCATTAATATTTTCTCTTTATATGATTTTTAAAATATTTTTTAGCCCTAGGAAAATTTGTTATACTTGACCCATTGGGCTCTATTTGTAACTTCTTTTGTTTATTTTAAATAAAAATTTTTTTGAAAAATTTTTAAATATTCAATTAACAAAAATACTCATAGGTAATGAAACAAAAAAAAGTTTTTGACATTTTTTTGAAACTTGTTCAACAAAATGATCAATATTTTTCTAAAATTAAAGTTCTAAATGTCTTTACATTGACTTTTTTTATGAACAAATAAAAACATACAAATGCCTAGTTTAAATTGACTTCTTTAGTCAAATATTTATCAATATTTTTAAAATTTTTTTTTTGAGTATTTATTATTCTAGTAACCCCTTTAGGTCATAAAAATTTTCAATAAATTAAAACAACTTAAATGTGACACTTATTACTTATGAAAATCTTTAGTGAAAGTATACACAGTTTTACAATGAAGTTTTTTAGTTAAAATCTTTTTTTGAATTTGTAGTGGTGTTTTATTTTAGTATAAACTTTATAATTATTCTGATTATTTATTTTTTGGACTTTTTGATTTTATTTAAATGTTATTATTTTGAGAAAAAAGATCCTTTTTTTTGGACGCTTTATTTTCTTTTTTGTATACATTTTGAGCGTGTGATACGGACTTAAACCTTTATTTTCTATTTTTCTCTTAATGATTCCTTTTAGCCAGGTCATAATACATCAATCAATTTTTATTTATGTATAATATATTTTGTTTATTCAAGGCGTTTTAATTTGATAGTAACGCCTATTCAAAATTAGCAATAGACAATTAAGAAAAAAATTAACAAGTAGTTAGTTTACATTAAAAATTTGTTTTGTTTGTTTGTGTTCAAATAATCTAAAAAGTTTTTTCTTCAATTTAAATCTTATTAGTTGAGCAAAATGATAGAAAAAAAAAATTTTTTTTTTAGTTTTTTTCTACTAAAATGTTACATTTTTCTATTGTTAGTAAACTTTGGAAATTTTTCTACAATTAAAGTTAATCAAAATAAAAATATTCAAGAATATTTAAAAAGTTTTCTTTTGAAAAAGTTTGATGTTCAAGAAGAACCTTCTACTTCAGGTGATACTCATGTGCCTTCTTATTTACTAGAGATTTTTGAAAAAAGTAGTTCAATTTCAAATGTTGTTTTATTAACTAATGATTCAAATACTTTACGTAATCATCAATTAGATGAACCAACAAAATTTTTTAAAATGAAGCAAAATAAAATTGGTTTTCTAATTAATTTTAATGTAAATTTGTCAAAAAAAGAATTCTTGAATGGTGCTGAACTAAGAATTTTTATTGATAACACTAAAAGAAATTGTTATCCTAAAAAACAAAGAATTATTATAAATGAAATTATTCAAGAACTAACATATTTAAAGGATTTTAAAAATCAATTCTTATCTTATGAAGAAGAAGAGAATTTAATTTTTAGACAAATAGATACTTTGACAATTGATCAAAATCAGATCAAATGGTTACATTTTGATATATTACCTGCTGTTGAAAGGTGGTTTAATGATATTAAAAACAATAAAGGACTTTTAATAAAATCTTTCTGTTTTGATAATGAAGATAGTTATGATAGTAAGTTCATGGATAATTTAATTTTACATCCAAAAAACTTAAACTTATTTAAAAAAAAAATTAAAGAGAAAAGTTATAGTGAAAGTTTATGGAAAAAACAATTAAAAAGTTTTAAATGGATTAATTTAAAGCCTATTTTACTAACCTATAGGTAAGTTGTGTTATAAATCTGTTTTTTTTAAATTAAAATAAGTTTTATTTTATAGTAAGTTTCAAAGTTTGGAATATGAAATTGAGCATCTTGATTTGATTAATAAAAAAAAAAGACATATTTCATCAAATGATAAATTAATAGCGAAAAATGATTCTTTTGATTCTAAAAATTTTAGTAAACATTGTTCTAAACATTCAATGTATGTAGATTTCAAAGAAATAGGATGGGAAGATTGGATTTTAGCTCCTCGTGGTTATGATGCATTTTTTTGCTATGGAGATTGTTCATTGTCTTTTGTACGCAGCGTCAATACTACAAACCATGCAACAGTTCAATCATTATCAAATGGTATACAACCAGATATAATTCCACCACCTTGTTGTGTACCTACAGGATTTTCACCAATAACTATGATTTATAAAGATAAAAATACGTCTGTATTAAAAATATATGAAGACATGGTAGTAACAAAATGCGAATGTAGATAAATTAAATTATATTAGACTTTGAAAAAAAAATCTAGCTTCTTGTAAATATTGTCAATTGTAAATAAGGTTTTTCAGTATTATTTTTTGTTTTAATTAAATTATCTTATTAATAAAAGTTTTTTAAAATTCAAACTTCTTTTATGCTTGAAAAATTTTTTAAAATACAAAGATCTCAGGTTTTAAAAATTTTTCTTAATTTCTTATTTTTTTGAAGTTGAATAAAAATGTGGGAAAGTAATTTGAGTAGAAGTTGTTTGGATTTTTTAGAGAGAAGTTGATTATAAGTTTTTAGGATTTTTCAAAGAAAATTTGATTAAAACAAAATTATTTTTTAAATTTTTAGGCGGTAAATTAAGTACAAAAATTAGTAGTATGTTTAATTGAGACTTAAATAGTTAATTGTGTAACTTTATAAATTAAACAGATGAAGTGAAAAAAAATTAAGAAAAAGATAGCTGAGTTAAAATAAGTTTTTAAAGGAGAATATTTTTAATTTTAAAATTAACTAGGTCTTAAGGTACTGGTGTGAATTTTAAGCTATAATCAATTAGTGACTAATGTTGAGTTAGAATTAGCTAAGCTACACATTTCTTTTTAAAAACCAAAATTAGTTTTATTTTACATAAAAAAGGACAATTAGTAATTACTAAGATTATTCAAATCAAATATAAAATTATTAATTTCTGCTTTTTCACAAAAAATAAAAGTTCAAATTGAACAGTCTTAATTGTGGAAAAGAAAAAAAAATTTAAGTTTTTGATAAAAAAAATTAAAAAAAAGTTAAACTAAAGGTTTTATGAATACTTTTACTTTATTACTCATAATTTTTTTTATATTTCAATTTAAACTAGATTTTTAAGACTTTAAAAACTTATTCATGTTTTCAATTAGCTTCAAAAATTATTCAATCAATTAATCCTATGAAAGACTTATTTTATAATTTCTTAAAGAATGATTTGAAGAGAAAAAACTTTTCTTAATTCAACTTAATAGCTATTTATACATTTTTTGCTTGGAAATAATATTAACTCAAAATATAAACAAATTCTAACATGTGGTAATAAAAATATATGTTTTTGAGTTAAATTTTTTTTTTTAAAACTCTTCATAATGGAAAAAGATTTATTTAAACCAATTGGTAAAGAAGTTGATGAAATAGAAACTAAAGAAAAAGGTTTAACAGAACTAGAAAGTGTTTGTCCAGAATGCTTCAAAGATGTATTATTTAACTTTAAATTATCAAGAAAATAAATAATTATTTTTAATTTATAATTAGGGTAAAACAAGACTTCTTTTAACAGAAATACCATTTTATAAACAAGTTGTTGTGATTTCATTTGATTGTGAACATTGTGGTTATATGAATAATGAACTACAACCTGCAGCCGAAATACAAGAAAAAGCAGTCATTTATACAATAAAATGTAATTGTTTAAAAGTAATTAAAATTATTAAATAGAAATTTATTTGGTTAAGCTAAGAAAACTATTTTTTTTTAGGATTTGAATAGGAAAATTGTTAAAACAGAATGGGCAGAAATAAGAATACCAGAAGTTGAATTTGAAATTAAAAAACAAACAGGGCTTATAACAACAATTGAAGGTATAATAAATAGAGCAATTGAAGGATTAAGATTAACTTTAAGAAGTACAAAGTCTATAAACCCAGAAGAAATTGTTAAAATATCAAATTTTGTTTTAAGCTTAGAAAAATTAAAAAGTTGCAATCAACCATTTACTTTTATTTTGGATGATCCTTCTGGTAACAGTTTTATAGAAAATTTATGTGCACCTTTAAAAGATCCTCAATTAGACATTAAAAAATATACTAGAGGTTTAACTGAAAATAAAATTTTAGGAATTGTTCCTGATGATATAACTGATGATCCTAGTCCACTTTTAGATTCTTTAAGTCAACAACAAGAAGTTTTGCAATTTCAAGTAAATTGTACTCATTGTAAAGAAATTTGTGTAACTAACATGAAAGTTACAAACATTCCTCATTTTAAAGATGTAGTATTAATGGTAACTTTATGTGATAAATGTGGCTACAAAACAAATGAAATAAAATCTGCAGGTGGTTTTGAAGAAAAAGGTATAAAATGTGTAAAAAAAATAAATTCTGAGAAAGATTTATCAATTGATTTAGTAAAATCTGATACTTGTACAATTGAAATTCCTGAATTAGAACTTGTTTTAAATTCTAGTGGTAATGGACAATATACAACGATTGAAGGATTGATAAACTCTATCTCAACTCAATTAAAGCAATCAAATCCATTTTGTGAAGGTGATTCTGAAGAAGGTTTATTAAGAAAGAAATTCCAGCTGTTAATAGAAAAATTAAAAAATATGGTTGGTTTAACTTTGATTTTAAATGATCCTTCAGGAAATAGTTTTATTGAAAATGCAGATAGTATAGAACATTATGAAAGAACAGAAGAACAAAAAGAAGAATTAGGCTTAAATGATATGAAAACTGAAAATTATGAAGAAAATTAAGTGTTAAAACAACATGAAACTTATATTTTTTCTATTTTTCTAATAAAAAAATTACAGTTACTAAAAAAAGAAATTTTAGACTGAACCAGGTTAACTTTGTTTGTAAAATTAACTTTTACGCGCATGTAAAAAGCTTTGCCAAATTAATTTTAAATTTAAAAGATTAAGAATTGATATTCAATTTTTGTAAGCATCTAATCCAAATTTAGAATACAACAAGATAAATTTGGCTTAAAAATAAAAATTTGCCTTACGCATCGCTTTTAGAATTAAAACTTTTACAACTAGATCCTTATTCGGTTATCATGCCTAAGTATTAAAAATAGTTAAATGGTCTAAAATTTGATAATTAAATTAAAGACTTAAATCAATTTGAAGATAAAAACAAATTAATTAGGAAATTTTAGGATGCTTAAAATTATAAAAATTTATAAAGCAAATTGGAAATATTTAAAGTAGAATCAATTTATTATAAATTCAAAAATTGCATCCATTTTGTCAAACTAGCATAAGAAGAGGAAATTGATGAATAAAAAAAATTAAATATAAATTCAAAAGTTTGATATAATAGATTGTTTTCATTTTAAATATTTATTGATCATCTCATAATCCAGTTAAAAAAAAATTGTGATGTTGACTTTTTTTTGCTGTTGTTGTGTTTCTGTATAAATTTAAATTTAAGCCAGCTAAAAAACAAATAAAGAATTGGCCAATTTCATAAAAATTTAGTAAAAGTTGAATTTTGTTTTTAATTTTAATAAAAGTATTTTGATGTTATATGTGTTTTTAACTTATTGACTTATTATATACCATTGTATTAACATAAATATATAAAAAACAAATGTAAGTCGCAAAGCTTAGAAACATTTTCTGTGGACGATTGCTGGTCCAGATTCGTCGTATTCTTGTTTTGAGATCCACATTTGTTGGAAAGTGGACAATGAAGCCAAGATAGAACCTCCAATCCATACAGAATATTTTCTTTCTGGTGGGGCAATAATCTTGATCTTAAGAGTTGATGGAGCAAGAGCGGTAATTTCCTTTTGCATTCTGTCAGCAATACCTGTTTACAAAAAATAAATTAATTATTAAGCATTAAGATGAACAAACATTAACATAACAAATTTATATTAAAAATATTATTTACCTGGGTACATTGTGGTACCTCCAGATAAGACAATGTTGGCGTATAAGTCTTTACGGATATCAATATCACATTTCATGATTGAGTTGTATGAAGTTTCATGTACACCACAAGATTCCATACCCAAGAAAGAAGGTTGGAAAAGAGCTTCTGGGCAACGGAAACGTTCATTACCAATAGTAATTACTTGACCATCAGGTAATTCGTAAGATTTTTCTAAAGATGATGATGAAGCGGCAGTAATCATTTCTTGTTCAAAATCTAATGCTACATAGCAAAGTTTTTTCCTTAATATCTCTTACAATTTCACGTTCAGCTGTTGTTGTGAATGAGTAACCACGTTCAGTTAAGATTTTCATTAAGTAATCAGTTAAATCACGTCCAGCTAAGTCAAGACGTAAGATAGCGTGTGGTAAAGCGTAACCTTCGTAAATTGGTACTGTGTGAGATACTCCATCACCAGAATCAAGTACGATACCAGTGGTACGACCAGAAGCGTACAATGAAAGTACAGCTTGGATAGCAACGTACATTGCTGGTGTGTTGAAAGTTTCAAACATGATTTGTGTCATTTTTTCTCTGTTAGCTTTTGGATTTAATGGAGCTTCAGTAAGTAAAACTGGATGTTCTTCTGGAGCAACTCTTAATTCATTGTAGAAAGAGTGATGCCAGATTTTTTCCATATCATCCCAGTTGGTAATAATACCGTGTTCAATTGGGTATTTTAAAGTTAAGATACCTCTTTTGGATTGTGCTTCATCTCCTACGTAACTGTCTTTTTGACCCATACCGACCATGACACCTTGATGTCTTGGACGACCGACAATGGATGGAAATACGGCTCTAATAAAAAAAATTTCGTTTTAGACTTTCATTTCTTTAGTTAAATCAATATTGGAAATAGATTATTTTTTGACAGAAAAGAAATTTTTTTTCATAAAAGAACTTAATCATTTGGATTTTCATTATTAAAATAATTCAAATCACTTTAGATTTTTTCACAAAAGAAAACAATTTAATTTCTTTTATTTAAATATTTAAATTTTCAGCTAAAATCTTTAGATCTTATATTTGAATCTAAATTATTTTTTGACAAAAAAATTAATTTCTTTAAATACTTGAAAAGTTTTTCATATTTAATCTGATTCAAAACTTTTATCCGTCTAATCCATTGATTTTGTTACAAAAAACTAAATTAATTTTAATTTACCTTGGAGCATCATCTCCAGCGAAACCGGCTTTACACATACCGGATCCATTGTCAACAACTAAAGCTGCAATATCATCGTCACACATTTTGATTGATTAAAAATTGACTTTTTTTTACAAAAAAAACAAAAAAGTTTAATTAAAGAACTAAATACACTCAATCTTCACTGAACGCAACAAAAGATGCCTATGGTTTTAAAAATGAGTTTAGTTTGGTTTTTATTCAGATATTCTAATTTTAAAGGCGTTTAAGTTAGTTTTTAACTTTTTACAAAATTATATTTCAGTAACCAAAAAAAGTTCTTTAATTTTTTAAAAATTTAAAAAATTTATTCTAAAGTTAAGTTTTTCATTAAAATAGTTTAAATAAAGATGTATTTAGATGATGATGAAACTTATGTTAAAAACTATTATTTGATTCATATAGTTTCTTTAAAATTCATAAACCTATTTTCAACTTATTTCACTATTGTTTTTAGGTTATTAAATTGAATAAGTTTATTAATTAGTTAGAACTACTCTATAACTTGTTAATTATTTAGCTATTCTATACAACAACACCTCGTCATCATAAAGGCAGCTTTATAAATAAAGTTTTTTTTTAAATAATGCTTACAAATCTTTTATTAAAGCATTTTTCTTCAAAAATGATGAATAAAACTTAAAATAATTATATTTAGTAAAAAAATTCTCTGTATATTTTCAAAATTTTGCTTACACATAACTTAAAATGAATGTGGGTTATTACTAACTTCAAAAACGTAATTTTTATCTTAAGGTAAAATTTCTGTTGTTGATTTTTTTCTTGAATGATTAATTTAGTTTAAATTTAGCTTGATTTTTTTTATGTAAAATAATAGTTTCCTAAAGATTAATTTAGAGATTTTATTTAGAAAAAATTTTTTCTCAATGATTGTAAACAATAATTTTACCTTAAACCAGAAAATTTGATTTTCTTAATTAATTTTCATGATAAATATTGAAAATGCTTTGAGTAAGATTTATTAAAGTTAATTTTAGTATTTTTAACTAAATTTAGCTTTGTATGTTCTATAGAAAAGTATTTTAAAAATATGAACATTTTTTGAATTTCTCTTTTAAAAAAAACTTTCTTAGTTTTTAAAGTTTTAAACAAAAAATGAAATTTTATTTTGAGTTTTTTAAAAAATGTTTTAATTTTAAAAGATGTTTTAATTTTAAAAAATGTTATTCTTAATTAATTAAAATTTTAATTATTTTTCATCTGTTTAAATTAAACAAAATTCAATTAATAAAATAGTTCAATTAAACTTATGAATTTCAAATAAATTTAAATAAAACAAAATTTCAAATTATCTTAACAAAATTATCTTCACGAAATGTGAAATTAGATAAACAAGATTCAAATTTAATAAAAAAAATTAATGAGTTATAATTTATATTTGAAAAAAAAATTAAAAAATAGAAATTAAAAAATAGAAATTAAAAAATAGAAATTAAAAAATAGAAATTAAAAAATAGAAATTAAAATAAAGAAATAATGAGAAAAGGAATTGTAGTTTATCAAGAAAAAAGTAATTGTAGTTTATAATGAGAAAAAAAATTATAATTTATCTTTTAAGAAAATTGTAGTTTATATTAAGGAAAGGAATTTAAGTATACAATAAGAAAGAAAAAATGTAATTTATAATTAACTAAGAAAATGTAATTTTTAACAACTTGAAGAATTTCAATTTAAAATGAACTTAAAAAATTCAATTTATAAACAGATGAAAAAGATTAAAAATTTTTTTTCTTATAGTTTTTATTGTAAATCAATAAACCAATTTAAATCAACAAGCCATTTAAAATTACTTTTATTAAAATAAAGTTCTTATTTAAAAGTTTACAAAAGTTTTATCTAAAGGTAATAGAACAATTAGATGAATATCGTCTTCTAAAAATCGTCTATTTATAATAAAATTGAAATAAAATTTTTACTTAAAAATGAATATAAATTTTGTTTAAAAATAAATTTCACTGTATAGATTTAGGAATTTAATTTTAGTTCATAATTTTGAATTTAGCGTTCTAATTTTTTGGAAGAGATTGAAAACTAAGACAATTTTTTTATTATGAATACAATTTAAGAAACATAAAAAATTGGCTAAGTAAGTTTTCCTTTTAAGCTTATAGTAAAAAAAAATCTTCAAAAATGAAATTATTTTGGCTGAAACTAAGTTTTATATGTAAATAAATATGAAGAGTCAAAGTTTAAAGTGAATTAAAGAGAAAGATATAAAAAACCTTGAAATAATTTTTATGAAAACATTTTTGGCTATTTAAGTTAGCGAAATTAAAAATATTTTTGCAAAGAGATTTTTTATTTAAACTTTTAAAATAATTATTTTAAGATAATAACAAAAAGTTAGGTTAGCTACAAAGAATTACTTACATTAATAAAAAAATTTGTGACAATATTTCATTATTTTGAAACAATTAAATTAGAAAAGTGATCTTTAATAGGCATTTTTGTTGATAGAACTTGATTAAAATTAATCGATATAACAGTGATAAACAAAGAGGAGTGTATACATTGACAAATTTAATTATAATTAACCCTATTAATAAATTACTATAAATAAATGAATATATAGATAACTTAGAAACATTTTCTGTGGACGATTGCTGGTCCAGATTCATCGTATTCTTGTTTTGAGATCCACATTTGTTGGAAAGTGGACAATGAAGCCAAGATAGAACCTCCAATCCATACGGAGTATTTTCTTTCTGGTGGGGCAATAATCTTGATCTTAAGAGTTGATGGAGCAAGAGCGGTAATTTCCTTTTGCATTCTGTCAGCAATACCTGTTTACAAAAAAAAATAAATTAATTATTAAGCATTAAGATGAACAAACATTAACATAACAAATTTATATTAAAAATATTATTTACCTGGGTACATTGTGGTACCTCCAGATAAGACAATGTTGGCGTATAAGTCTTTACGGATATCAATATCACATTTCATGATTGAGTTGTATGAAGTTTCATGTACACCACAAGATTCCATACCCAAGAAAGAAGGTTGGAAAAGAGCTTCTGGGCAACGGAAACGTTCATTACCAATAGTAATTACTTGACCATCAGGTAATTCGTAAGATTTTTCTAAAGATGATGATGAAGCGGCAGTAATCATTTCTTGTTCAAAATCTAATGCTACATAGCAAAGTTTTTCCTTAATATCTCTTACAATTTCACGTTCAGCTGTTGTTGTGAATGAGTAACCACGTTCAGTTAAGATTTTCATTAAGTAATCAGTTAAATCACGTCCAGCTAAGTCAAGACGTAAGATAGCGTGTGGTAAAGCGTAACCTTCGTAAATTGGTACTGTGTGAGATACTCCATCACCAGAATCAAGTACGATACCAGTGGTACGACCAGAAGCGTACAATGAAAGTACAGCTTGGATAGCAACGTACATTGCTGGTGTGTTGAAAGTTTCAAACATGATTTGTGTCATTTTTTCTCTGTTAGCTTTTGGATTTAATGGAGCTTCAGTAAGTAAAACTGGATGTTCTTCTGGAGCAACTCTTAATTCATTGTAGAAAGAGTGATGCCAGATTTTTTCCATATCATCCCAGTTGGTAATAATACCGTGTTCAATTGGGTATTTTAAAGTTAAGATACCTCTTTTGGATTGTGCTTCATCTCCTACGTAACTGTCTTTTTGACCCATACCGACCATGACACCTTGATGTCTTGGACGACCGACAATGGATGGAAATACGGCTCTAACAAAAAAAAATTTCGTTTATTTTTTTTCTTTTTATTTCGCATTTTTTAAGTTTTATTCTATGAACTATTTGTTTTGTTTTTCTCAAATTTAATTAGCTAAAAGTTTTTTATTACATATTACTCTAAAATCAATACTGATCCTAATTATCCAAATGGTCATCTTACCTTGGAGCATCATCTCCAGCAAAACCGGCTTTACACATACCGGATCCATTGTCAACAACTAAAGCTGCAATATCATCGTCACACATTTTGAAGAGTTATTTATTTATGAAAGTTTATCAAAATAACAAAAAACTAATTTTTGACTAGATGTTAACAAATCTAAAACGAATGAAGTTATGGTTTTTAAATTTCTAAACTCTATTTGTTTTATATACCTTAGTTTAAAGTTTAAGTAAAACATTCAGCGCATGAATTTCAGTTATATTTTAAAATTTCTTAAGTTTTTTAGCTTATTTTTATTTCTAATTCACTAGAATTTCTTACAAATAAAATCCGGATTAGTACATGCAAATGTTTTTGGCAACATATAAGCAAATATATTCTTTAAAATTTTCTTTTTATAGAAACTTGGTAATAGAGTTTCTATTTTATTCAATTTACTTACCATTCATAGTATTGAGCATGTTAAATATTTTAAACTTTAAAAGTTATCGTAATATTCAAATTATACGGCGTCTTATCTTAGCCGAAAACTAAAACAAAAAAAGAATTAACGGCGCGTTATGAATTTATTTTCTACTAGTTTTACACGAATGTTTTTGTATAATTTAATTTTGCTTAATAAGTATTAATATGACAGTCTTTTAGATCTTTTTATTTTTAAATTATTGGAATCATTTAAATCAAAATTTTGATAATTTTTAAACAATTGATGAAAAAAAAATAAACAAAAATATAAACATTGGCTATACGCCATAATTACAAGGATCTAAGCTTAATTTTTACTTCAAATTTCAATTAAAAAGTGATTAGAATGTTTATTTCTAAGATAATATATATTTAGTTTTTAGAAAATTTTTATATATAAATAGATTATTTATGACTGTAAAATATATTCAGATCAAAATTTTTAAATATTCTTCTCTTTATTATTTTAAGGCATATTTGGTTTTTTAATTTATATAGATTAGATAGGGAGTCATTTGTCTAGAATTCATCCAGAACAATTTAAGAAGAATTCGCCTTTTAAGTCACTAAAGGAACTACAAAATTAGTCAAAAAACAAAAATTGCTTCATTGTATGGTATAAGAAAAGAAATATGAGTATTTTATTTTGAATTTTCTTCATTTGGTTTTGAACTAAATTTAATTATCTAATTTTATACTTTTTTGTTTTTTAATAAAAATTTTATAATAAAGTTTTCTAAAATTAATTTTTAACAATAAAAGCTTAAAAAATTAAATTGATTTTAAATATAAATTTCTCATTCAAATTAATTCAAGAAAAATAAATTATATTTAACATAAAGAAAAAAAAATATAACATCTGTCAGAAGTGGGATTTGAACCCACGCTCACTCTCGTGAACCAGAACTTGAGTCTGGCGCCTTAGACCGCTCGGCCATCCTGACGACTTATAACTCTAGTTAATTAATTTTGTTAAATAAAACTTTTTTTAAATATTCTTTACAATATTCTCATTTAACTAATCTTTAGAAATTTATTGATTAGTAAAAACTAAACTAATTTTATTTGAATTTTTATTTGCTTTTTTTAATAATTGATTTTTTTGTATAAACAAAAAACTTTAGAAAGAATCTTACTTTTTAATTCGAAATTAAAGTTTCTTTTTAAACTTAAGTTTATTTTATTGAAAATTATTTTCTAATTAAAAATAATTAAAGTAAATTGTTTTTTTAAAATTTGAAAAAGTAAATTGTTTTTTTTAAATTCTTAAAAATAAGTTTTATTCTAAAATTTAAATTAGAAAATAAATTTCTTTTTCTAAACATAACAAATGTTTTTTTCTAAAATTTATATTAAGAAGAAAATTATTCTTAGTAACAAATCATTGTTTTTAGTAATAGATTATTATTGATTAGATATTTTGTAATTTTAAACATTTTGTTATTTTAAGTATTTCTTTTCTCAACATATTATTCAAGACATTAAATTTTGTTTTATTTAATTCAATAATATTTACTCAAAAAAATATGTAAACGTTTAAAAATTATTTATGTTTTGTTTGGTAAAATAACTTTATATAAGCAAATCAATTTTTATAAAATTTGTTGACAAAAATTATTAGACTTTAAAATTTTATTCATTTAAATTTATTGAAATTCATTAAAATTTATTAAGATTTACTAAGTCATATTTATAATAGTTAATATTAGTTGCTGAAAATTATTTACTTTTGTTTTTACATTTTAAACGATGCTTCATTTATTTATAAATAAACAGAATTCAATGATAAAATTAAACTACTCATTTTAGTAAAATGATAATTTGACACCTGAGTGATTAAAACTGTCTTCAAGAAGAGAATTTTTTTTTAAGAATTGATTAAGTTAATTTCATTATCAACAAAAATTTTTAGTCAATTAGAATTATTAAAAACTATATAACTCATTAAATATCAAACGATAGTTTTTTAAAAAAAAATGTCTTCATATAGCAGTAATTTCAATTTAATTAAAATTTTTTTGAAAACTAATCAGAAATTTTGATAACATTTATAAGATTCAAAAAACTAAAAAATTCATTTAATGGTCATTTAATTTTATTTGAAAATTTTCAAAAGTAAAGAAGTTTTATAATTTGTTAAGGTTTTCAAAAAGTGAATTAGTAAAATTTAAAAAAAAAGAAAAAAAATTTTAATATTGTAAGTGTAGCAATTTTTTAATCAAGTTTATTTAAAAGTTCAACAACCAAGTTCTAAGCTAAACCCTTTTTTTTAAAAAAAATCGAATTATTAAAATTTCTAAATCAAACTTTTTGTTTTTATAAAGTTTTGTAAATTTTATTTCGTTTTTTTTTTAGCTTATTAAACATAGTTGATTGTTTTATTTTGAGGAAATTAAATTTAAAAATTTTATCTTGAAAGATAATACTAAATTATCATCATTTTTTGGCAAAAATAAAATTAGCTGTAAAAAAATATCATTAGTTTTTGAACTACTTAAAAATAACTTTTATTGAATAAGAATTTTCATTTTTAAAAAGTTAACAATAGTTGTGCTACTTTGAATTTCGATTCACTTTCAATTAGATTGTTCAAAAAAAGTGAAATCTTCAGTTATTTACTAATTGTAGAATTTTTAACTGAAATAAGTTAAGAATTGCGCGTCTTACCCTTCCAAACTGCGTTTTGAGAAAGAAATTTTTTTTAAAAGCATTGAAAACACTTGCTTGACCACTTTTTTTTTTAAAAAAAATTTTTTAATAATCTTCAAAACTCAGTATAATCAAGTTTTTTTTATTCGCCGTATCTCAAAATAAGTAGCCATTTTGATGAAACTTGTGATTTAAAATTTTTTTTCGACAAGAAAGGATTCATTTTTTTGTTTTACTTTTCAAAATTTAAAATTAAATTATTTTATTGTGATTATTAATTAATATTTGTTTTTAGAAGTTTGGATTTTAAAATGAAGTTTTATATTTTAATTGGAATTTTTCTGACTTGTTTAGTTGTCCCATGTTTAATGAGTCATAATGATGTTAGTAAAATACAACTCATAGAATCTAAAGAACACTATAACAACAAAAAAACTAATTTGAATAAAGATAAAAAATATAATTATTATGCACGTTATCAAGATTGGGATGAAGATTGGTCAAATGAAGATATGATGCAACATCCAATCGATGAAGCACCAAGAAAAGTGAGTCTAAATAAACTTTATTAAAAAATCCTTCTTAAGTTTTTTTCATTTTTCAGGTCGGTAGACAACCAGGTGAAATGTGTTCATATTCTTCAGATTGTCTTTCTGGATGTTGTTTATTAGATAGAGAAACTAAGATTAGATCATGTCAACGTAAAGCTATTAGAGGAGAAAAATGTACTGCTGCTCAAGTTAAAGGTGACCTTTATGTTGATGCTTGTCCATGTAATTCAGGAAATGATTTTTGTGCTTATCCAGGTGAATTTTGTACAAATTAAAAACAAAATTTAAAAAAAAGTTATTTTCGATTATTTTAGTTTTTATATTGTATATTTAAATTTTTAATTTTTGTTAATTATGAAAGTTTTTTTTATACTTCTATACACATAATTAAATTAAGAAAATAAATCTTAATTTTATCTTTGTACAGATTCACTTTTTTTTTAATTCAAAATAATTAAACAAAGACCTTATTTTCTGTTTCTATAAAAGTTAATAAAAATAGTTTAGTCTTTGCTTAATTTTAAAGATTATTTTTTTGAAATCTAAGACTTAAACATTTTAGTTTGAGCCGATAGAGAAAAATTTTGAATAGTTTTATTTTGATAGAAAATATTTAATCAAAAAATCTATTAATTTTAACTTCATATTTTTAATTAAATTTTATTTAGTTTCTTATTTGAAAAACCTTTTTAAAATTAATTTTTTGAGTAGTAATCAATAAAACTGTAAATAATCTAAAAGCTTATAATAAATTTTATAATTAAATAAATTTATAAAAATTAATTATTTTTATAAAAAATTTAGTAGCTATAAATTGATTTTGTATCAAACTTTAAAATAAATAATTTGAAATATTTTGTTTTCGAAAAATTTTTCTAAAAAAAGAAAAAAGTTTTAAAAAAAACCGCTTTAAAATAATTGGCTAAAATTTATAAACAAAAGCAAAATTTTTTAAAAACTCAACTTTTCCTTTATTAACATTTAGGCGTGGTTAATAAAAGAACTACAATATTTTTTTTTTGAGAAAAAAAATTAATTAAATTTCTCAACAATAGGCGGTGTTTTATTTTATTATTCAAAATAGTTTTTTTATTACGTTCAACAAATAGAGCATAATTTATAATAATTAAATAAATTAAAAAGAATTAAAAAATTTTGTTGTTTAATTAATTTCAATTGTTAGATACAGTTTTTATTGAGAAAAATAATTCCATTGTAAATTATTTCATTAAAATGAATTTAAATTAGCTAAATTAGACATATACTTTTGTAATAAAAGTTTAATAAATTTAGTTTAAACTAGTGATATCTATTTTGGTAAAATATTTTTAGCTTTTATTGATTATTTGACGAATTTGCTTATTTAGAAATTTTTAGATTTTTTTAAATTTTAAAAAGTGCGCTTTCCATATTTACCTAACTAATATAAGTTAAATATCTAAAATTTAATTATCTATTTAATTTTTTATTGACAAATTTAATTATGTAAATTAGGCCTCTTCTATAATTAGATAGTTTCAAAATGTTTTACATAAATTTTTTGTTGTATTTAGTCTTAACAGCTTTATTTAGCATCATATCTTTTAAAGTTTATAAGAAACTAGATTGTGATTTAACTCTGTTATTTTATACTTTTTTTGGCAAATCTTTAAGTAAGTCATGATAAATTTATTATCAAAAGTATTAATTTAAAAAAACAATTTTAGAAACATTAAATAACAAAGTTGTATGGATAACAGGAGCATCAAGTGGAATTGGTGAGCATGTAGCTTATGAATTTGCAAAAAAAAATTGCAAGCTTATTTTATCTGGTACTAATGTCTCTAGATTAGAAAATGTTAAATTAAAGTGCTTAAGTTTAATGAATAATAAAGCAGAAAACATTTTAATAGTACCTTTTGATTTGAGCAAATTTAATTTACATCAAATTGCTGTTGATAAAGCTTTACAAACTTTTAAAAAAGTATAGACAACAATCTTAATTTTTTATTTTAATAAGAAAACATATTCATTTTTTTAGATTGATATTCTAATAAATAATGCTGGACGTTCTCAACGTGCAAGTTTTGAAGATATTTCAATTGAAGTTGATAAAGAAATTTTCGATATAAATGTATTTGGTACACTTAATCTAAGTAGAATTTTGTTAAGACATTGGTTAGAAAATGATCAAAAAGGACATTTTGTTGTTATAAGTAGTACAGCAGGTATATTTCCTGCACCATTTTCATCTAGTTACACTGCAACAAAACATGCACTTCATGTAAATGAAAATTATTTTTTTTTGTTAAGAAAATTAATCTTTTTATTTAAAAATAGGGGTACTTTGAAGCTTTAAATATTGAATTAGCTGAAAGAGGAATTTCAGTAACAATGGTTTGTCCTGGACCAATTGTTTCTAATGTATCAATGAATGCTTTTACTGATACACCAGGTCAAAAAGCAGAAATAAGACATAATCAAAATGAAAAACGTTTAAGTGCAGAACGTTGTGCTTATTTAATTGCTGTTGCAACAGCTAATAAATTAAATCAAGTATGGATTTCATTAAATCCTGTTTTATTTGTTCATTATACCATTCAGTATATGCCTACAATAACAAAATATATTATTAAAAAAGTTTTTGATAAAAAAGCTTTCTCAAAAATAAGAGATCAAAAATAAATTTATTTAAATTAGTAACTTTTGTATATTTTTTTATTAAACTGAGAAAAACATCTTTAGGGAAGTATTTAACATTGAACTAGAATTATTAAATTTAATTTTATTAAAGAATTTTCATAATAAAAACTTTCGAAAAATAAACAAATTATTTTGCCAAAATTTGTTTTAATAACCTAATATTGAGTTCAATTAATGAGAAGAATTTTATTGACCTTTGCTTATGTTTAATCTTAATTGATAAAATTGTTATTCATCATTTTAAAGCCAAGGTTCTTTTTTTTAAAATACTTATTTATCAGTGGAAATTTTCTAAAACATTAATTTGTTCATGACTAATTTATTTTTTTAAGAAAAAAATTAATTCAAAACTTATTTACAGTTTTTCAATTTATTTCATACTTTTGTGAAAGTATTGTACTAGATTATCTATATTTACGTTTTTCAATATTTACGTTTCAAAAATTACGATTTAAAGTAAAAACACGTGAAAAGGTTTCTTGTTTATTTTGTCATTAAATAATTTAATAATTTAATTTATAAGAGAACACCTTAAGAATGTGATTATTCAAATTTTTCCTTTCAAAAATATATGAACAATTCAAGAAATACAATTGAATCTGATAAATACATTTTAAACAAAATTAAAAAAGTACAATCGAATTTAGAATCAATAGTTTGTTTTTTTTGTAAAAAATAAAAATTTTAGTTTTAGAGTACATTAGTTCAAAAATAGCTTCAATTAATAATTTAAAAAAAGATTCTTTTTTTAAAAAATGTCAATCTTTTTTTGTAAAGTTAACTTATATTAATAAGTAGATTAATAATTTAAATAGAATTATTAATAAAGAATTAGCTAAACTCTTTAACAAGTTATTAAAAAGTATTCAAGAATAGTTTACTTAAAAAATAACTTAATAATTTTCAGTAGTATAACTTAACATATCCTAGACTTGTTATTCTTCAAATTAATAATTTAATGTTCTTTAAATTAATAATTTAATATGCTTGAGAATAGTAATTCAATATGCTTTAGAATAATAATTTAATATGTAAGAGAATTATAATTTAAATAAACTCTTCACTATTAATTTATAAAATTTTGTAATAATAGACTTTTATTTCAGAGAAACCATGTAATAAAAAGTGAATTTAAAATAGAATAATAGAGGCTAAATTAAATTTTTTTTAATAAAGATATATAGCTAATGAAAAGAATGGGTTCAAAATTTCATAATTTTTAAAATCAAAAATATTTTAGCTAAATAAGCTTTAAACAAAGTAAATTTTTATACGCTTACTCAAATTTTTCTCAATTAAAAAAATAACAATTAATAAGTAAGCATTTTCAATTCACTCAGTTTTTTCAAACTTTAATTTGTTATCAAATTTATTTTATATCAGTTGAGTTTCAAAGTTTCTTAGTTTTTTTCCTGAACTTAAATATCTCATTAAAAGTTGTTTTTATTTTATTTTTTTTGTCATGCGTCATTTTAATATATATTGAAAACAACATAATTTTTAAAATCATTATATATCTAACACAACAAATATAAATTTGAAAAGTTTTTCATTCAGAATTTATTCCTCAGTTTGGTCAATTCAAATACAGTTTAATAATTTTAAGAATAAAATAAATTTTGAGTTTTTTAATCAAAAAAGAAAAATATTTTTCTGTTTGTTTATAAATTGTTTTCAAATCAAAGTTAAATCTCTTTTTTCAAAAAATTATCTTGTTGTTTCAATCAGTTTTTTCTAGAACATTTCTAAATATTAGTTATATATAAAAAGGTCTTTAAAATTTCCGGCAGAATATTTTTTTTTTTTGTTTTCTGGTTTTTTTCATAAAAAATGGATTATCAAAAAAAAGAATTACAAAAAGAGATAAATAAAGGTTGGGTACTTTCAAATGAACAGATCAAATTTTTGGATAGGTATCCATTATTTTACAATGCTTGGGCAGGATCTTATTTAGAGTTGTTATTTTTACAAAAGTGAGTATATTTTTATTTTTTTTTAATTAGAATAAGCCATTTTATATTAACTTTCACTTAAATAGGCTTAATTAGAAAAACATAAAATTAGAAAACTAAAAAATAGAAAAACTTAAACTCTCAAATTAGAAATCATTTTTTTTGAAAATGTGAAGTTTTTAAAATTTATTTATCAAGATAAGATTTTAATTAATTAAAAATTTAACTCATGAGCTATCTTAGTTTTTAAAAAGTTAAATTTTTTGATTATAAGGTTAATTTTTAAAATCTTTTTATTAAAAATCTATCAAATTTCCTTGAAACTTTTCAATCAGCAAAAAATAACAAAATTTTTTTTTTACCAAGGTTTTGGATATATTTGTCTAAATTTATTCCAAAATTTGTTGCACCATCGGCATTAACATTTTTAGGACTTTTTTTTAATCTGGTTGGATGCTCGACAATATTATATTATTCACCAGATTTGAAAAATAATGATTTACCAAAATTCGTACCTTTATTATTAGCATTATCAACTTTTGTTTATCAAACTTTAGATGCTTTAGATGGTAAACAAGCTTATAAAGTTCAAAATACTGCAATAGAAGAACTTTCAGATCATGGATGTGATGCCATTTCTTCAGTTTTTGTAACATTATCCATTGCTGCTTTAATGCAATTGGGAACAAATTCATTGCTTTTAACAACATTTTTTATTATTTCATTGACAGCCTTTTTTTTCACTCATTATGTTTCTCACATAACTCATTGTATGGTTTTTGGAAAGTAAGTATAAATTTAATCGTATTTTCAGTCATAATTGAATTTTATATTTTTTTAGAATTGATGTTTCAGAGGCTCAATGTGTTTCTATTTTTGGTTTTCTATTGTCATTCTTTTTTGGTCAAAAAATTTGGCTGTATCCTTTAATTGAGAATAATTATTTTAAATTGACTCTTGGTCATTTTTTAATACATTTAACTATTTGGTTTCTTTGCTATTCAATCAGTCAGAATATACAAATTTCCTTAATGGGAAAATTAACTCCAATTGAAGAAATAGGTATTAAAATTCCTCGCAAAAAAATCAACGAATCAACGTACAACCCTTTAATTGCAATTAGCTTCTTAATAATTTGTTGTTATGTGAATTATTTTTATGAACTTATAAAATTGAATACTTTGGTTTTTTTATTTATATATGGCCTTTCATATGCTAAAATAATAATTACATTAGTTTTAGTGAATGTTTCAAGAGGAAAATTTGAAAAATTGAATACCAGTTTAATTGCTCCATGTTTGTTAACAATAAATTGTTTGATGTCAAGTTTTTATAAAGATTTTTATATCGATTTTTATACAGCTTTACTTTGTTCATTAGTTTGGACAACTATGGATTGCTTAAGATATTTTACCTATGCTTTTTGGGACATAAAGTTTGCATTAGATGCTAATATTTTCACAATTAAATATCCTGTCGGACATTTAAAAAATCGTTGTAAAAGCCTTGGTTTTTATTTAAATGGTTTTAATAAAGATCAAGTAATTGAAGAATGGAAAAAATTTGAAAAAGAAGAAGATGAAAATTTGAAAAAAATTTTTTTTCATTAAAAAGTTTTTACAACCATAAAACTTAAAATCAAGAAAAGCTTTTAGGTTCTTATAACTTAAAACAGATTTTGCAATAGATTTTTTTATTTAATATTGATTATTAAATTTTTTTAAATTAGAGCTTAAATTGTTAACAAAATACGAATGTCAATTTAAAATTTTATTTTTTAAATACTCTTTATTTTAAGTATTAGGTTTTTTTTTTAAATTTACAGTTAACATTAGAAAACGTAAAAAAAAATAATTATTTGTTAATTATAGATCTCAGTTATTTTATTAAAAATATTTTTTAATTTATTTTTTTTATTGAGTTTCAAAGTAATAATTTGTAAAGTATATTTTCAATGTTCCTAATTTACAATGTTTACATTTATTTACAGTTTTGAAAGATTTAAAAAATTATAGTCATCCTTAAGTTGTTTTAATTTGCTTCACACCATAAGCTTTAATTATTTTGATTAAAACATACAAATTAATAAGTAAAAAAAAAATAGAACTTAACCAGACAAAAAATAAAACATTGAGTTTCAAATACTCATACAGATATGCAAAAAATAACCAAATACCTGTAAGGATAATTAAAAATTAATTAAATTTTTTGGAAAAATTTTTTAATAACATACCTTGTCCTAAAAGCCATAATTTAATCAAATTAAAACTGTCGTCATAAGAAAGTTTTAAATACGGAGATATTAAAGGTAACAAAGCTAGATACCATAAAAAGTATTGTGATGTACAAACTTTGTTTAAAGAAACAAATATGAATGTTGTACAAAAAAGAGAAAAAATAAAATTTTGTATTCTAAATTTTTCTTTACAATTTGAATCTAAAGTGTATTTAACAGAAAAATGTAAAACAGACATAGCTTGTGGTAAAAATGCTAAATAACCAATTATTTTTGTTTGAATTGTACTATTAGATAATTGATATAAATAAAAATAAGGAGAAAAATTATGAGAATAATCTCGTCTTATAAAATGATAAATCCATGCTTCTTCAATATAAAGTTGTCCAAATTTCAGATAAAAAATATATGTTGTTAAGAAAAAACTTAAAATTGATGTAAAAACAAATTTTATTTTTTGTTTATTTAATGGCCAAAGGACTTTGGCTTCTAAGATAGATTTTGCATCTTTACCACTTAAATAAAAATAAAATGCTGGGGCATAAATAACTGGATATAATTTACAATGACAAACCAAACCATAAATTAAACCAGAAAAAACATAATAATCTTTGATTAATAGCAATATTGATGCTACTATTAAAAACGTAATAAAAGAATCTGATGAACCTCTTGTTGATATTATTAAAGGTAAAGGATTGTAAATCCATAATAGTGTAGCTAATTTACAAGATTTTTCTGATAAATTTATTTTAGGTTCTCGCAATGTTTTATAAATTAAATATCCAGTTAAAATGTCAAATAAAGAAAAAATTAATTTTCCTAGAGCTTTCCAAGCAACAATATTTAGTAATGTTAAGTAAGCAAAAATAGGTGTATATCGATAACCAAATCTAAAAAAAGGTGATCTACCTTGCCATAGATATCTTGAACCATCTGTAAATACAGAATAATCAATATCTGTATATTTTAATTCAAAAATTTCATCATGAATTAGACTATAAAAAATCAATAAAATTCTTAATATTAATCCAAACATAAAATGTTTCTCAACTTTAAAGTTATTAAACAGAAATGTGATCACATCTTTAAAAGCCATTTAAGTTAAATCAAAAAATAAAAAATAAAACAAAAAAATGAACAAAAAAACTAACTTTAATTTTCCAATTTTCAAATAAAGGAAATTCTAAACGAAAACTAGTTAAAAATTCTAATTTCACTTGTGTAGAAAATAATCTAATTTTAAATTTAAGTTCTCTGTAAATTGTTTACAAAAATAAAATACTATATAGCTATTTTTTTAAAATACATGCGCAATGTATAATTTATAAAGTTAAACTTAGTTTTAGAAGAAAACCTTAGATTTAAATAAATTTGAAAGCAAATTTTAATTAATTGGAATAAAAATTGTGAAGAATAATAAAAAAATTAATTACTAATTATAATAAAAAAAAATTTATTATGAATCACAAAAAAGAAAAATGTTTTTCTATTAGTTACAAAAAGAAAATACTTTTTAAATTATTAACAAGAAATTATTTTTAGTTTTAACAAGAAAATAAATTTTATTTTTATCAAAAAATAATTCAAAATTAAAATTTTAATTTAGTTTTACTCAAAAGTTTCGGAACATAAAATTAAATAATTTATAGCTCATATTTTTTTAATTTTATATCTCACAAAAAATAGATTCCTATAAATTTGGATTAAACTCTATTTAAATTGACTTAAAAAATTGGGATCTAAATTGATTAAAATATTTTCCAACTATGAAATACTTTTTAAAAAACTTAGACTTCGTTTCTTTTAAAACCATTAATTCTAGAAATGAACAAGATACATTAAAATTTGAACTACTACTCAATTAAACGCAGAATTAAAATTGATAACTAAAATTGATAATAAAAATTGATAAATAAAGTTTGAAAAGAAAACAGTAGTAAGAAATTAAGAAAGCAAAAAAATAATTAAAAGAAAATAAAAAATGTAAAAGACTTGTATAAGATAAAAAAATATAAATATTCATCAACTCCAAAAAAATCAAAAAATTGCATCAAACTCTAAATTGGGAAAACTTGATAAAAGCTATGATAAAAATTATAAGAACAAAATTTAAAATTAATGATTTTAATTAAAAAAAAATAATTTTGATATAAAAATTTATATTATTTAAAAAGGACGTTGATCCAAATTTTTTTAGAATAACTCTACATTTTTAAATTAAAGTTCACCACAATTTGCAATTACAATTTTTTTCTTTGGTTTTCCACTTTGTGTACCACATATTTCCATTTTATTGACAACATCCATTCCATCAATAACTTCACCAAAAACCTAGTAAATAATTTTTATTAATTTCGAGTTTTATTTTATTAGAATTACAAACTTACGACATGTTTGTCATTTAACCAAGGTGTTGGAACAGTTGTGATGAAAAATTGTGAACCGTTGCAATCTGGACCAGAGTTAGCCATAGATAATTGACCTTTTTTGATGTGTCTTAATTCGAAGTTTTCATCATTAAATTTAGCTCCGTAAATTGATTTTCCACCAGTTCCATTATGGTTTGTGAAATCACCACCTTGACACATGAAATCTGGAATTATACGATGGAAACATGAACCTTTGTATCCATAACCTTTTTCACCTGTGCAAAGAGCACGGAAATTTTCTGCTGTTTTTGGAACAACATCAGATCTTAACTATGAATTAAAAGAATAAGTTATATTAAAAAAATAAATTAACAGAATTGAATTAAATAAAAAAAAAATTAAAAATACACGTGGTTTTTTAATTGAAAAATAAAAAATTATGTTTAGAAAAGTCAAGGTTAAAAATATTTTTAAGTCAAAGTAGTATCAGATAAAAATAAAAAAGAACTTACTTCCATGACAATACGACCTATATTATCACCATCAGCAGTGATGTCAAAGAAAACTTTTGGTAAAGACATTTTTAAATTTGATTTTTTGTAATTTACGAATGAAGTATTAATCAAGCGACTTTGTTGCAAGAAATGTGAACTCTTACTGACTGGGTTAGCAATTAACTTTGAGCTATTTATTAGATTTTTGCAGATTGGCTGATTGCTTTTAAATATTTTTAAACAAAGCATGGTATTTTTTCTTTATTCCTGCTATATATAAGATTGTTTAAAAAAAACCAGTAAGTTTTATTATATAGTTAAATGCTTAAAAAATTGACTATGGTAAATATACTTTAATATTTACCTAGATAATATATACATTTTTTCTTTCAAAAATATATATAAACAAAAAAAACATGGTTTTTGAAAAGAAAATTTACTTTCTTAGTTAAAATCTTATTTTTCTGATTCAAATGTTTTTTCTAAAGAAGAAAAAAATAGCTCAAAAACACATTAATTGAAAATTCAAATTCAATTTTTTTTAAAATTAAAACGCATTTTTTTCAAACAATTTAGTTATATAGTTTCTATGGATAGTTAGATATTTTAATTAATCAACTTTTAAAAATTTACTTTTATATTGTTTCATTAAAAGCTAATTAATGATATTTTTTCATTAAGTTTAATTTTAAAACTTTCCATAAAAAAAAGTTAACTAAAAATTATTTTTCTCAATAATTGATTTGAAAAAGTTTTAAAACAAATAATGTTATTCAAAGTTTTAATTTAAAATTTATTTCTAAACTTCTAATGTTATTTAAAATTTTTCTCTTTTATCACTAAAATGCTTAAGTTATAATATAACAACTAAAATTTTTTTCAAACTTTAAAACCTTAATTTTTTTAACTTTAATGTTATTTCAACTAAAAGCTTAATATCTAATATTGAAAATTTTTTATTATAAAAACTTTTTATATTTAAAGTCTTTTAATATTAAAATATGGTATTTAAAGTTATTTTTATACTATTATGTTATTTGAGACTTATTCAAACTTAAGTTATATGAACAGAAAAACATTTTGATGTAAATATTTTAAGAAAAAAACAATTCTAAAGAAATACCTGAGATTCTTTCTTAAGTTTCTACGGAGAATTTTTTTTTACTTTAAACTTTTAACAAAAGGATTTTTTTTTTAGTTATTTTGAACTCTTTTTATGATTCAAGTTTTTAAAGAATTTTAATTTTTGGTCAAAACTTATCAAAAGAAAATTTTAATAAAAACAACTTTCAATAATTAATTTTAAACCTGTAATTTAATATGACTTTTTAATCTTATTTAACTATTTTAAAGATTTCAGAAAAAATTGATTTTTAAATTATTCATCTACTTATCTTTTTAAATCTTTAAAAACTTAACAATAATTTACATAAAAATTGATAAAGTTGAAAAAGCTTTCAAAAGTTCATAACTAAACTAACTTTTTAGGTTTTAACTAATAATTATACTTTTAAAGGTTAAAGAGAACAACTTTTTATTTAGGACTTTATTAGAATTATAACTTAAATCAAAAAGATTTTGAACATTTTTTTTGGCTAATGAAAGTAGAACAAAGTAGAACAAATTGAAAACTTACGTTTTAATGACTTTTGATAACTTGATATTTGTTTTTATTTAAAAAAAACTTATTTAAATTTAGCACGTGTTTAAATATGTTTTTCACTTCAAACCAATTAATTCTATATAGATGTCACTTAAATCGCTGATAAAATTAACTATAAAACTATTTAAACTTTTGAAAGTAATAAATTAAAAATGTTTAATTGATACATTTTTTATGAGAGAATATAAATTATCATCTTTTTTAAGGATTAGTTTTTGAAAAAAAAAGTATTTTTGACTAAAAATGATTAGATTAACTGTAATTAACGATAAAAAAAAAATTTTCATTAAGATTTATTTGAGAAAAGTTAAAATCAAGTTGATTAAAAACCCTCTTTTCTAAAAACAGAAAAATTTGAAACTTTTGATGATTTTTAAGTTATTCAAGTGAACTCAAAAATCAATTTTTTTTTTTAAAAAATTGTTTACTTAATAAGTTTAATTGTCTTTTGTTTATAATTCCTTTGAGATTTAAAAGTTTTTGATTTTTTGTTCCCAAAAATCAAGCTTTTTTTTTGAAAAAAAAGTAATCAAAAAATGATACCTTTTAAACTTTTTCTTAATTTAATATCATTTTATCAACATAGTTACTTAACTTTAATTATCATTTTAAATTCTTAGTTTTTGATCATAAAAAATTTATTTGAAAAAAAAAGGTTTTTAACTGTTGTTAATAAAACAAAGTCCTAAAAAAAGTTTACTAAATAATTAAACTTTAATTACGAACTAATTAAAGAACCAAACAAATATTTTAAAGAATAAAAGATTTAAAACTTCTAAAAAAAGAAATTTTTTTTTAAATGAAGTAATCTTATTGCTAAGATTAAGAACAAGAAGTTCTAAAAAAACTCATTAATTAGATTTAGTAAATAAAACTCTTCATAAGGTTTATCATCAGTTTTTAAAAAAGAAATCATTTTAGGATTATTCGAATAAATTAAAGATGATGTAAATAAAAACTATTGTGGTCTATACTTTTTTGAAAAGTTCGAATTTATTTTAAAAAATATATTTTAGTTATGTTGTTTCAAATTTCATTTATTTATAAAAATCGAGACTTTTAAAGCTACCCCTAAGCTTTCCTTTTTAAAAAAAAATAATAAAAAGTAACAGACATATCTGCCCTTAGCCGTTTGGGTGTTTAGCCGTTTTTTTTTGTGGTCGTAATATTCAATTATCAAAGCTACAAGATGGCAACAAAAACATAACTCAAATGAGATTGCGCTTTTAAATAGGGAAAATACGGTTTAAAATTTTTTAGAAACTTTTTTTTTAAATTTCTCTTTCAAATTATATTGAGAAAGAGTAGAAGTGAGGAATGTTTTTAAAAAAAAAAACATAGTAAATCTAAAATAGAGTATATTGAAAATTTTATGGAAATGTGTATTAAAAAAATGTATATTGTATTTTTGTGTTCGCTTTTATGAATAACTTACTTTAAAGTGAACATATATATTAAAATTTCAAACTTTTATTTTGGTTGAAAAAATCGTTTATAACTGAAATTATACCATTTGTTGAATATACTAAAACTAAAAAAGCTTTTTTTTTGAAACTTAAATGTTTTTCTGTGTTTGTGTTTGTATGTGATGTTTTTAATGTAGCTTAGAATATTATTAAATCAACAACAGTTTTTTTCTCCCTCTTTAAACTCGCCATTTAATTATCTTTTTACGAATTTTACAAACAATTGCTTTGATTTTTTGTTTTTTTCAATCATTCAAATCATTCAATTTTTTCATAAAATGATTTTATTGTAATTTTTTTTCTATTTTTCAAAAATAAATCTAAATAGAATTTTTCTAAAATTTTTTTCTAAATTGTGTTTTTTAAAAAAAAGTTTCATTTTTCAAATTAGTGTTTTAGAAAAAAAAAGAAATTTGAAACATAAATTTCATCTTTATTTGTCAATCTTAGTTTTGTTAAATTTAATAAGACGTGTTCAAATTGAAGAAAAATTTCAAAAATTTGTGTAAAATATTTTAATGAAAACAATATTTATATAAACATAAATATTTTACTTCCTAAAAAAAAAGTATACCTGTTAAAGAAAAATTTTTTTCCCTTTTTTTAATAACCCTAAATTTCAAGGTGCTGTTTCTGTGGTATTCTATTTAAAAAAAAAAAGATGTTTTTAAAAATGTCTACAAGAGGAAATTATTTTACATAAGTACATCTTGAGTTCATTGTTTTAGATTATTGACCTTTTTTTATGAAATTGAAAAACTACTTTGAAAATTAAATTATATTTAATGGTTTTTTGAAATCTAAAGCTTTTTTTTTAAAATTAATAATTAAAGTATAATAGCTTAAAATTAGATTTGGAAAATGTTTTTATTGAGTTTATGAATTTTTGAATGAATCTTATTAAAATTTAAATTAAAAAAAAATTCAAGTTTTAAATCAACAGGCAGTTAAGTTTATTTTTTGATTCAATTGTTTTTAATAAAAAAAAACAATTTAAGTTTAAGATTAATTAAAAAAATCTCTATTTATCTAATACGTATATAATTTTCAACTTATTTTCAAAGTGAATAATACTTAAAGTTATAATTAAAAAGTCAAATGCTGCCAAATATAACGTTTTTTTATAGTTTATCAAATAAAATTTTGAATGATGTTTTTAAATCGATAAACTTGATTATAAATAGTGGCGCCTCTCAGTAAAAAATTAAAAAAAAATTTTCCCGCTTAAAAAAAGAAAAACAAACAAACGTTTGTAAAAACTTAAAGTTTTCATCTAACTTATCAATAAAATTTAAAAATAAGTTTTCTAAAAAAAAAAATTTTTAAATAAATTAGTTCAAGTTTTAAATAAAAGAAAATATATTTAATTTAAAAAGTTCATTTATTCTTAAATTATTTTATTCACAAATGCAGAAAAATATTTTAGTTTAAGAAACTTTTAGACCATAAACTGACTCATTGAAAAGTTTAAAAAAATGTTAATTTGCTTAAACGGTTGTCAAGAAGGACCTTTGGGTATACATGTTCTTCCTTATTGTGATGATGAGGAACAATGTGAAGGTTTAATAATAAAAGAAATAGTTAAAGGTGGTAGAATAGATAAAGATGGACGTTTTGCTGTTGGAGACCGAATAATTGAAGTTAATGATCAAACATTATTAAATGTTAATTTTGAAACTGCTCAATACTTAATAAGTGAAGCTTTAAAAGACACAGAATTAAAACTCAATATTGTAAAAAATTCACGTAAAAAACAAATGAACTATAATTTACCAAGCTCAGCAATTAAAAAAACAGATTTAAATTTGAATAAAAAAAATGAAAATGAGTATGGTATAAATTGCAATGAGCATCTAATTGATGTTAATAATATAAATATAATGAAAGACAGTGTAAAAAAAATTAACGAAGAAAAGTTTAATGTTTTTAAAAATAATAAACTTTTTGATACAGAAGTAAATCAAGATTTTTTAACTTATAATGAAGTTTCTCCTGACGATTATGATGAATCTTTAAAAAATAATTTAAATTTTAATTCTAATAGTTTGAAAAGGATAGGTAAAAAGTTTAACATAAAATTAGTCAAAGACATAAACGGTTTAGGTTTTTCAATAACAACAAGAGATAATCAAGTGGGCCAATGTCCAATATACATAAAAACAATTTTACCTGTTGGAGCAGCAAAAAATGATGGTAATTTAAAGCAAGGAGATAGATTATTAGAAGTTAATGGTATAGAAATGACTAATAAAAGCCATGAAGAAGCTTTAAAAGTCTTAAGAGAAATAGAAACTGGTCAAACTGTTGAATTAGTTGTAAGTAGGCAAGAAAACGTAGATAAAGCATACACATCCTTCAGCCAAGAGCAAGAAAATACTGTTCCAAAATTACCTAGACAACTTCCTTCTGATAAAGTCGAATCTAATCAAAATGATTTAACAAAAGCAAGAGAAATTCTTAGCTTTAATATACCCTTAAATGACACCGGATCAGCAGGCTTGGGAGTAAGTGTCAAAGGAAAAACTAGTACATCTTCATCGAAATGTAAATCAACTGATTTAGGTATTTTTGTAAAATCAATTTTACATGGAGGTGCTGCTTCCAAAGATGGCCGTTTAAAACCTAATGATCAACTCTTAAGTATAAATGGTATATCTTTATTAAATTTGAATAATGAAGACGCAATGAAAACTTTACGTAGAGTATTGATTCATAATGAAGGAACTCAATTATCTTCAAACTCAATCAATTTAGTTGTAGCGCGTATTTACGATAAATCAAACGAGGCTTCAAATTTAAATACGTTTAATACAAACGATGAAATTTATGATACATTTGGTACTAAACCTCTTGAAGTTGATCATCAGCGTAATATATCTATGGTTTCAACAGATTCAATGAAATTAAGTTTTTATGAGCAAAATTATCAACATTCTGAAACTCAAAGTAGCTTAGACAAAAATTCAAAAAATAATTCAAGTGATCAAAATGACTTTTTAAACACTAATTATAATGATTTGTATGATTTGAATAAAAAAAACTGCCTTTACAACGGTTTACCTTCAAAAGATAGCTTGACTAATTCAACAGGTTATACAATTTCGACTCCTGTCAAAACTTCAATGAAAAGTGACTTTACCAATAGTGATGTTAAAGACTTGAGCATGTACAAATTAACAAATCATTCTAACCGAACAGATGTCCTTATTGAGAATGATGACCAAGAAAATAATGATCCAAATGTTTTTAGGATAAATAAATTTTTCAAAACTGCAAATTTTGATGAAAATTTAGAAAGTTCATTAAATAAAAGTAAAGATAGTCAAATTATGAATTTGAGCAATGTGACTAATCAATTGTCAATAAATGATGATGAAGAAATAAACTTCAACTTTCAGCGTGATGGTTTTGGTAGGCAAAGTATGTCTGAGAAACGTCATGCTCAGCTAGAAGCAAAAAATACAGACACTTTCAAACGTAATAAAAAAAAGAAAAATAATCAGAATTCTAAAGATGATCATAATAATCAAACGAATGAATTAAACTATTTTGATTCCGAAAATCAAAAGGAAGAGTTTAAAAATAATACTCAAAATATATTTGACATTTCAAAAACAAATATGCCAGAAGAAAAAAATAAAACTTTTGTTAAAACATTAGACAATTTAAATGAAATACGTAATAGTAAGAAATTACCACGTTTTCCTGCTGGATGCTGTTGTTTTGCTGATCAAAGTTATTCTCAAAGTTCACGTAGTAGCTGTCCTTTACATAGCAGTTCACAGCAAACTTCTCCAAAAACTGAAACCACTAATTCTTTTACTAACAATTATGATTTTTCTAACTCAAAATACTCAAATAAAAATACTATGTACAATCAAAATTTTGTCGTTACAAATCCAATGCAACAGAATTTAGATTTTATGCCTCAAAACCAAAATCGTTTCTCTCAACTTAATTCTAATAATTATATAAATTTTTATTCAAATTATTTATCTAAAAATAATGTTCAAAATAATGTTCAAAATAATGTAGGACAATATGGTCAATGGTTAGGAATGAAAAAATCAAGTAGTTTAGAAAGTTTACAAACTTTAATGCATGAAGCTAAAAAAGAAAATGTAAATTCTAATACTAATTTGCAATATAATACTTTATGTAAGCCTTTAAACAAAGTTTCAAGAAATCGTAATACAAACGAAAGTTTTAGAACAGCTATTGATAAGTCTTATGAAGAATATATGGATAATTTGACAATGGAAACAGGTTTGTTGAATATATCAATTTATATGATTATGTTTTTAATTTTTAATCTTTTTTAGTTAAAGAAGAAGTAGGAGATTCTGGTTTGTCAGTGACACCTTCATCTCAAAAGCCTATGCAGTCTTACAATATTGACAAAAATATAAAAACAAATTTTGATCAATCATCTAAGCCATCATCAACATCTATTGGTACAGTTTTATCTAATGGAGCGAATGATATAAGTGATGATGAAATTGGGCTTATTAGAAGAAGAAGTACTGGAAGTTCTAAAAAAAAAATAGGTTTGTTACGTACCTTATTTAGATTTGGTAGTAAAAAATTCAAAGAAAAGCAACAAGTTAAAACTAATTCAAATACTCAAACAGTCAATAAAGAGTTAGAAGAAGAAGTTGAAAAAATGAGAGCTAGAAAAGCTGCATTATATGAGCAAGAACTTATACAAGAATATCATAAAAGGTTACTTGATCAGCAAAATTTCCAAAGAATTGTAAATCATCAAAGACAAGCTCAACAAAATAATATCAATAGCTCTATAAAAGTGAAATCTCAAGACTTAAATCAAGATAATATCTACTTAATGAGAAATGATATGAATAATTTAAACTTTCAAACGTATTCGAAACCTAATCAAACTCTTCGTTATAATAAACCAGTATCAAATTTTGATTCATTAGCTCGTCAAAACACAAAAATGGATTATCTACAAAATAGAAATTCTGAATTAGAGAACCAACGTCCAAAATCAACATACTCTAGACCTAATTCTTCATTTGAAAATAACTTTTTAGTAAATTCTCATCAAAATAATTACTTTTATTATAACAATAATATAAATAATATAAATAGAAAAGTAAGTAATTTTAAATTTTGTATAAATTTTTCAACTAATTTTACTTTAGTCTTTTATAATGAATGGTAATCATCAGCTAGCTAATCAGCCATTAAGCAACTTTAAAGATAACTCATTGGTAAGTTTAAAAAAAATTTAATTTATTTAAACTAACTTTTTTTTTTGTTGATTAGCAAGCGTATGAAACTGTACATAATAGAACACATAGTTATGATCGAAAAGACGCAATGCAAAGGTATAAATTTAAATAAAAAATTTCAAGAAAAAAATAAAACTTTTTTTTCTGTTTTTAGACCTGGAAGCAGAGTTGGTATTGTTGATCCAGATAACGAGTTTAATCAATATGTAATTGTTGTTAGAAGATCAAGCATGCATCAAAAAGAATTAAATAGACCTTATGTATAAAAAAATTAAGCAAAAAAAAAAGTTTAATTTAATCAAAAATTTTTTTATTGTTTTGATCTACAATTTTTGTAAATACTAAAAATTTTATACTTTTAGGTTTGAAGTTTTTTATTTTTATATACAATTCAAATAGGAAAATTATTTCTAAAAAGCCAAATAAATTATCTTTGAGATAAAAATTTTAAATTAAAAAAACTTTTGTTCAAATTTTTTCTTATATTTAATAAGCCGTTTTTTCGGCTAGCTAAGCTGGTCATGTGTTGAGAGGTTTGTAAATAAAATATTTTAAGGCTATAAAAACAAATTACTCAAATTTTTTAATACTGAATTAATACAAATTATTTTTAAGATAAATTTTTATAATTAAATGGCTGTTGAAATTGAATCAGCTGATGTTGTTCGCTTAATAGAACAATACTTAAAAGAAAATAATTTGTTTAAAACTTTGGAATGTTTGCAAAAAGAAACTGGAATAAGTTTAAACACAATTGATTCAATTGATTCTTTTAAAAATGATATTTTACAAGGCCACTGGGATATAATTTTAAAAACTGTCAAAAATATTAATTTAAGTGAAAAAAAATTAATTGATCTGTATGAACAAATCGTTATTGAGTTAATTGAAACTCGTGAACTTGGAGCTGCTAAAAGTTTATTGAGACAAACTAATCCAATGATAAAACTAAAAACAGAAAATGTTGATAGGTAAAGTTATAAAAATTATTTATTTAAGTGATTAAATTTTTTTTTTCAAGATATTTAAATTTAGAAAATTTGTTAGCAAAAAGTTATTTTGATTCAAGAGAAGCTTATCCTGGTGGTAGTTCTAAAGATAAAAGAAGACAGTATTTAGCTCAAAGTTTATCTTCTGAAGTTTCTATTGTACAACCTTCTAGATTATTAACTTTACTTAGTCAATCATTAAAATGGCAACAATATCAAGGTTTATTACCTCCAAATACGACAATAGATTTATTCAAAGGTAAAGCTCAAATGAAAGAATTAGAAGAAGAAAAATTACCTACTCAATTAAATAAAACATTAAAATTTGGACTAAAAAGTCATGTAGAATGTGCAACCTTTTCTCCAGATGGTCAATTTTTAGTTACAGGGTCTGTAGATGGCTTTATTGAAATTTGGAATTATATTACAGGAAAATTGCGTAAAGATCTTAAATATCAATTACAAGAAAGTTTTATGATGATGAAAGAAGCAGTTCTATGTCTAGAATTTAGTAAAGATAGTGAAATGTTACTGTCAGGTTGTCAAGATGGTAGTATCAAATGTTGGAAAGTATTAACTGGTCAATGCTTAAGAAAATTTGATGCTGCTCATAGTAAAGGTGTAACAAATGTTCATTTTTCAAATGATTTTTCTCATGTTTTATCATCTAGCTTTGATTTTAGTATTCGTATTCATGGCTTAAAATCAGGTAAATTGTTAAAAGAATTTAGAGGGCATACATCTTTTGTAAATGAAGTTATATATACAAATGATGGTCATTTTGTAGTGTCAGCTTCTTCAGACGGCTCAGTTAGAATTTGGAGTTTAAAAACAACCGAATGTGTAAATGTTTTTAAAACTCAATCAGTTGGTGGTGTTGTTTCTTTAGAATCAACAGTTAATACAGTAAAACTGAATCCTCAAAATTTAGATCAATATTTAGTTTGTAATAGAAGTAATACAATGTATATTATGAATATGCAAGGACAAGTTGTAAAAACATTTACTAATAATTTAGAAGAAAAAGGAGAATTCATTTGTTGTACATTTTCACCTAAAGGAAAATATATTTATGCAGTTACAGAAAATTCATTGTTGTGCTGTTTTTCAACACAAACATGTAAATTAGAATCATCTTTCAAAGTACATGATAAAGACATAATTGGTATCATTCATCATCCTTATCAAAATTTAATTGCTACTTTTGCAGAAGATGGTTTATTGAAAATGTGGAGAAGTTAATAATTAAACATGTAAATAGCTTCAAACAATAAATTCTTGTTCATATAAAATAATCACAAAAATAGCATAACAAAATATAAAAAATCAATATTCATTTTGAACTATTCTATTAAAGACAATAAATATAATTTAATTCTAAAGTTTATTCAATTCATAACTTACATTTTGATTTATATTTTTTGAAACAAATTTTTTTATCAAAAAGTTTTTTATTTAAAAAAATAAAGATGATAGTAAATGAAAGAAAACATATTTATAAATTTAAAAATGTTTGTTCTTAAGTATTTTTAGTTTTTTTAAAATAATTAAAAATCTATAAAAATTGATCACACCATTCAGTTAAGCATTGGTAACAATCTTTTGCTTGTTTTGCATTAGCATTGCAAATATCTTTTAGCCATGTTGTAAACAAACTTTGATCTTTTTTAAGAATTAAATATTGCCCTAATACCACATAAGCCTGAAAAAAAAATTATTTTAAAATTATTCTCAAAAAAAGAATTAAATTTGGTTAATCAAAAATAAAAAGATTCATTAAAAAAAATAAAACTTAATTACTCACTTTATCAAAACCTTTAGCTTCTAAACGTTTACCAAATGTTTCACCAATTCCTGCAATATCAGTTACTGGTTTTTCTCCCATTGGTTCAGAAATAAAATTATTATGTTTTTGAGAAGTTGTAGACATTTTTGAATAAATTTAATTACTAAAAATAATAGTAAATAAATGAAAATTAAAATCAAAACAAAAAATAGTAGAAAAAAATATTTTTTTTTATCTTGAATTTGAATTTATTTTTAAAAGAGTATAAAGCCGGTATCTTTTACATAAAAAGGTCGCTAGATAAAATTCCTCTGCCATGTGCAGAAGTTTATTGTTTACGTTGCAATGTAAAACTTATTAAGTTACGCAGGCGCCTGTTCAAATTATTTTTGACAGTTAAGAATTAGAGAAAAAAACTTAAGTTTAAACTTAGGTTTAAATAAAAAAAAATCGTTGAAGTTTTTCAAATGTAAGTTTTTATTTTAGTTAAATGCATTTAAGTAAAATGACAAAAAAAACTTAAGTTATTTTTTAATTGTTTCCTTGTATATTTACCTATAAATATTTATTTTAAATTATATTATATTTAAATTAATTTTTGTATATTTACAGAAAAAAACAAATTTGATTTGTATCTTAAAATCTAAAAATAATTTATATAGGTTATAATTTTAAAATATATTTTACAAATTTAAAAACTATTAATGTCAAAATACAGTAATAATTCATCTCTTCTTAAATTATCAATTGAATAAAAGGTATTTTTATCTAATATGAATGAGTCCATGCTTTTTAAAATGACAGCTGGTTTATCTTGAATTTTTACAGAACAAGCTCCAAACATAACAACATATTTTGTTGTATAATTACCTGAAGTTTGTCGTGGTTTTTGAATAAATGGATCTAATTTAACAAAACCATTTGCTTGAGTACCCGTTTTAGAATCTTTATCACGTTTCATTAAAGCTATATGAACACCTTTTGTTTGAGCAGATTCTTTCCATACTAATTCATTTTGACCACAAAATTCTTTAGCTTGAGATTTTATTTTTTCACTTAACTCAATTTGTGATTTATTTAAAGTTTGGTGTATAGATTCTTCACTAGGTTTAACATAAACTTTTTTGACTTTTGTCTCAATTACTTGCTCTTTGTCTGATGATATTTTTCTTTTTTTAGGTTTATCACTAGTAGTTTTTATTTTATTAGAAATTTTTCTTTTAAATGGATTTTCTGTTTTAAAACCTTTTTCAACACCGTCAACACATAAACAATGAGTGTTTTCATCAATCTTATATTTTAATTTTTGATTTCTCCAAAAATCTAATGGTTTTACACGAATTCTTTTTGATCTACGTACAGAATCTTCATTTTCAAAACCATCTGGATAAATTATAGTTGGTGTTTTATTAGTATAAGTTTCATAATACTTAGGTAATTTTTGTTTAACTATTTCAATTTTATTAATTTTAGGTTTTTTTATTGTTTTAGATTTAGGGTTTATTTTATTCATTGATACTTGGTCAACTGATTCATTTTTGTTTGATACTAATGAATTCTGTCTTGAGCTAATATGTTTATAAGAATTTTGTTTTAGAGAACTACTAGATTTACTATTCTTTAAATTATTAATTGATAAGTTATCGCAACTAAAACTAGCGGAATCCATATTTTCGAATGAGTTTACACATTCACTTTCGTCCAAACTTTTTTCTGAATCATCTTTATTGTTTATTGAGATCAAGCTTTTAATTGAACTTTTTTCTTTTACAGAAAACTTACTCTGCTCACTATTTACAGATTTTTCCCCAATGGAACCAATTGAACTTTTTGTATATATTTTTGTCGATTTTTTACCTGAATAATTTTCTGTATTTTCAATTAGACTTTCATTTTTTTTTGTAGATTTAAATCGAGATAAACTACCATTTAAAGAGCCTAAAGTAACATTAAATTCTAAATCACTTAAGCTGTTGTTTATTTCAATTTCATCTTGACTAAAACTTTCTACTTGTTTACTTGATTCATTTTCAAAATTTTTTATTTCAATTGATATTTCATCGTATTCAACTGACTCATCTTTATTTATTTCATTGACATCATCAATACTTTTTTTAGAAACTTCTTCACTAAATTTTACTGAAGAACTAATAGATTTATTTTTTAAATGACTTGAAATAGATTTATCAATTAAAGAATCAGTTTTTAAATCAACTAATGAATAATCGGAATTTGTTAAAAATCCTAATTTAGATCTTGAACTATTTTTAAGAATAGATTTAGGTGTTGATTTAAAAATTTCAATTTTCTTTGAATTTTTTGATAATTGGCTAGAACAATTAACTTCATTTTCTAATTCAAAACAATGTGAATTCTCCTTTAAATTTTTTTTTGAAAAAAAATCCTTGATAACTTTTTGAGATGAATTATCTATAAGTTCTTCTTCTGGGTCAAGAGTTAATTTTAAAGAATAGTCATAATCATTTTCTATATTGTTTGTCAAATTTTTTTCTAAAGTTTTTTTCCTTAAACTTGAGTTATTTGTTTTGAAAGAAACTTGATTAAAAGATTTATTACTAAAATAATTTTTACTTAAATTTTCTTTTAAATTATTTCTTGAAGATTCTTTTTGAGAAACTTTACAAACAGGGGAAGAGAATTCTATTGATGGTAAAGTTTTTTGTTGAGGTAAATCTTCACTTATTGAACGATCTAAAGCTAAACTTAACTCAGAATAACTATTATTCTCTGATTTTCTAACTTGTTCAACATTTTCTACAGATTCAAAATCTAAATTATTTTCTTTACTAATATTTAAAGAACCTTCAATTTTGTCTTCATTTGAACTTAATTCGAATTCAATTCCTGAAAAATTATTAGAAATTAAATCATCTTGAGTTACATCTTTTATATCATTTGTAGTTAAACTTTTTTGCTTATCACTTTCTATAGTTCTTTTATCTGTGGAGTCTAGCATTAAACTATAGCTTTCTTTGTCAAAATTTATTTTATTGTTTTTTGAAGATAAATTAAATGTTGAGCTTTTTTGTTTAGAATTTTTAATTGAGTAATTCTTTAAAGAATCAGAATTTTCAAAAGTATTGACTTCCTCTAAATCACGGTCATAATTTTCAAAAGTTAAAGAACTATTTTCATCATTAAAACTTTGAATAAATTTACTTTCAATATTTTTAACTGGTTCTTCATCTTCAGGTTCATAAACATGAGCTTTACTGAAGCTAATTATATTAGATTTATCATTAAAAACACTTTTGTTTGTTTTTTTTGAATTATTAATTGTACATTGATAAGATCCTGTAAAATTATTTTCTGAATTAGAAAATTTGTTTTCAGATTTATTTGTTTTGTTTGAAGTTTGAGTATTTTTTTCAAAATAAACTTTAAAATTGGGTAAAACAGATGATTTACGATAATTAAAATGATTTACAGGAGTAACAGGTGATTCAAAAGGAGAGTCATTAACTATTTTTTGAATTCTTTCAAAAGGTACTTTACTTTGTCTCCTTTTATTTCTTTCAATAGGTCTAAAACTAAAAAAAAAATTAATAAAAATAATTTTTTTTTTTAATATTAACTTACTTTGAAAAATTAGGTGTTTCATTTATTAAAAACTTTTTAGATAGACTATTTTGTTTTGATGATATTTGAGGTGTTATTAAACTGGGTATTGATGAAGAATTTTCACTTTCTGAGGAATATAAAAAATACTGATTTTGAAACGCATTTTTAGCTTCTTCTTGAATATTTAATTTCTTAGATTTTGATATAGCACTTTGATGAAAAAAATTACAAATAGAAGAATATTCATTATCACTAAAGTCTGGACGAGAATTGTCTAAACTTTCTTCATAATAATATTCTTCAATTTTTCTTGACAATCTAAACCTTCTTTTGTTTGGAAACATTTTTTAAACTTAAGAAAAAAAAAAATTAAATATCCTTTAGACCCAATATTCAAAACAAAAATGTTTCTAAAAAAAAACAAGAGAAAAAGTTCGTTAAGTTACTTCTTTTTTCAAAAAAGTTTATGGCGCCACTTAATGCTATAGAGTTTTTTTTCATATATATATTTTTAAAAATTACTATCATTTTAAGCATAGATTTTAGCTTTTTTTCTATTTTAAAGATAATTTTTTTTTCAGGTAAATTAATTTATGTTTGTCTTAATTTAAATTAAATTAATTTTTTTTTGATTTCATAAAAAAATTAATATTGTTTTTGATGATGTAATTTAATAAAAGAAAATGGCGGTAAAAGTAGAATAATTCAAAAAGTAAAACTTTTTTAAAATATTTTTAAAGATATAGAAATTTCGAGCCCCTTTAAAATTGGCCAATGGGTAATAGTTTTTTTAGAAAAAATTTTTTTTTTTTAAAATTGGATTCTAAAAAGTTTATATTTTAGTTAAAATTATATTTAACTTAAAGTTATATTTAACAAAGAATTATATTTAACATAGAATTATGTTTACCTCTGAATTATATTTAACTTAAAAAAATTCTTAACTTTAAATACTAATTTAAAATTTTAGTCCCTTTCTAAAGAAAGTTTCTTTGTTTAAAAGAATTTTTTTTTGTTTAAATACTATTTAGATTTCGAAAATTTGAACTTTCACAAATTAAAAAAGAGTTATTTTGTAAAAAAATCTAAGAAAATTTAGTTTTTAAAATTACTATAGAATTTAATTTTTTAGGTACATTTAAAAGAATTTTCTTTGTCCAATTTTGTCAAAAATTTCTTTGTCTTATACTTCTTTGCTTAAATTTTCAAAATTAGAAATAATTTTAAAATTTTCTTTGTTTAAATATTCTAAACCATAAACATTTAAAAAAAAGATTTCTTTGTCTCAAATTTTAAATCAGAATCAAATTTTTAGAAAAATTTCTTTGTCTTAATATTAATTCTTAGAGTTTTAGAAAATAAAATTTCTTTGTCTTATTTTTCTAAACTGGATATAGTTTTAGAAAAAAATTTACAATCAAACTTTCTAAATCAAATTTAAATTTTAGAAAAAAATCTTAGCTTTTTAACAATTAATAATTCAAGTAGAAAAGCACTTCCACTCATTTCACAACTATCTATAAAAAAAAGTAAATCCAAAAAAAGAATTTAAATTAAAATTGATAAAAAAAAATCATGCAAATATTAATTTTTATTAAAATAAAGTTTAAACATAATTTCAAGAAACAAAAATTAAAAAATACATTTCAGAATAAAAAAATTGATCAATGTTTAGAAATAATTAAAAAATTTCAATATTCTGTTAATTCAACAGGTAAAAAATGTTTACTTTTTTATAATTTTAACTTGAAAAATTCTAGTATTTTAATTGATTTATTTATTCATAATTATCTTCAGCAAAAAAGAAATTTTTTTTTGATTTAATTTAAATCAATTAGATTTAAAAATGCTCTTTTTTTGTAATTTTAAACGCGAATTCATTAAAAATCAATCTTTGTCATGTAATTTTTTATTAATAAACTTTTTCTATGTATTTTATGTTTTATTAATTTGTAACGTAAATTGAAATTTGTTTTTAAAATCTTCATTAGTTGAAATTTTGATTTAGAAATCTTAATGTTCTTTCAAAAATGAGATTATTAATTGTGTTAAGTTTATTAATTTTACAAATAAATTTGATCTCTTCAGCTAGTAAGTTTTAATTTATTTTTTAATTACTCTAAACTAATTAATTTTTTTTTAATAGGAGTTCATTCAAAATCTGAAATAGGTAAATAAACATAAAAAAACCCAAAAAAATTTTTTTTTCATTTTTTTTATTTATTTTAGATTGTTCTCCACATCACAACGATCACAGAAAAAATCTACTAGAATATGATTTTGAAGTAAGTAAATTTTTCATAAAAAATTTTTTTAGTAATTTGATTTTAGTTAGCAGAAAGAGCTTTAGAACTTGCAAAAATTTATGAAACTAACCAACTTTCTGGTAGAAAAACTGAAGGTATAAATTACTATACAGAAGAAACAGATAGTGATAGTGATTTTGATGATGATTATTTATGTGAAGCTGCTGTTTCTAGTTGGTTTGATGAAATTTCTCATTATAACTCATTAGATACTGATTCAAGAATAAGAAGTAACAAAAATAAATATTTCCATTATATTCAATTATCATGGAACACAACTGAATCTGTTGGTTGTGGATATGCCCAAAGTAACAATAGATTTACTGTTGCATGTGTTTATAGAAACAAAAGTAATATGAGTAATTCAATCAAAAAACATGTTCCTGTAAATTCCTTTGAAAAAAATCTTTTAAAAAAAAATTATGAAGACTTATGTCATATTGGCCCTGTATTTTATGATTACACTCAATCACAAGCAGATAAAACTAAAGTTCATAACAAAATAATTAAAACAAAACAATATTGTGCTAATATAGATGATGATGATGATGATTATGACGGTAGACAAAATAATAGGAGAAGAAACCAAGACGATGATGAAGAGGATTTCAATAACGAAGATAAAAAAAAAATAATGGAAGAAACAACAGAAATGATAATAATAATAGAAATGATAGAAATAACAGAAATGATAATAATAATAGAAATGATAGAAATAATAGAAATGAAAACAAAAACAACACTAGAAATAATGATCCTGAATTTAAAAAATTAAATGATAAATTAGATCGTTTAGAAAAATTGGTTCAAAATTTGAAAAATTCATCTCACACTAATAATAACAACAACAACAACAACAACCGAACAACAAGAAGAAGAAGAATAGTACGTAGAAGATTGATTCCTTTCCCATTCTAGAAGAATGAATTTTTTAAAAGTATTGATCCTAATTAATTAAAAAAAAGTTAAATTTTTAAAATGAATTTATTTGAGAAAATAATTTTTTTGGGAAATTAAAAATAAAGAGATTTAATTATAAATTTAAAGACAAGAAATTTACTCCTCCTACTTTAAAAAAAAACTAAAAGTTACATAAACTTTTTAATTTTTTTTCTTAAAATTAAAAACTAACTCTAACAAGTAAGTTGAAGTTATTTTTAGATTTTTTCACTCTGAATTGATTTGAGTAGGTTTTAGTTTTCACGTATTGTTTTTATAAAAGTTTCTGTAAAAAACTGAAATATTTTTTTTGTTCAAATGGTTCGGTTTAATTTATCTAGTTAAGTTATGCTTAAATTTTATTTTCATAAACAAAAAGGTTTAATTAAAAATGTTTTATTGAAAAAATTTTATTAACAAAATAGGTTTCATTTGAAAAGATCTTGTTAAGAAAAAAGGTTTCATTTGAGAAAGCTTTCAATAAAAAGGTTTTGTTTACAAAAAAAAGTTTTATTAATTTTTGACAAATTAAACTTCTTATGCATGATTAAGTGTAACGAATTTTGTTGTTTTCTAAGTATAAAAAATTGTATCAAAATTTTTTGTTAATCGTTATTTAAATTTTTTCAGATATTTTTTTGTCAAAATTAGTCTTTTGAAATAACTTTTTGTCTAAACTTATTGTTCAAAATACTTTTTATTAGATAATTTTTGTCGATTTTTTCGTCTAACTTTTTGTTTAAAACATTTTTTAGTTTTTGTTCAATAATTATAAGAAATTTTGTAATTATTTTTCATATAAAATGAAGATTACTATTCCATTATTACTCATCTTTACTTTTTTATTCCTTTGTAAAGGTATTTCTCTTTTAATTAAAAATAAAAAATCAGTTAATGAACATATTGTTTTTTTTCAGATGCTAGATGTTTAAATGATGAAATAAGTTTAGACAAAGATCTTAATAAAAGTTTGAAAGAAGAAATAAGTTTAAATGAAGATAAAAATTTTAAACATATTAATTCAGCTTTAATTAAATCAATCATCAATTCAAATCAAAATTCAAATATTTCAAATAATTTTGAATCTTTACCTAAGCCTCAAGCATCAGTTAAAAAAGCAGCGTATGTAAAATAAAAATTGAAAAAAGTTTTTTAATTTTAAAGTTTTGTTCTTTTATCAGCAAGAAGATTTTAGGATTCACATTAATTGTTTTTGTTTTAATTTTAATTATTGGTATAATTGTGTTTTGTGGATTTTTGTTTTTATTACTTAAATGTTGTTTCTCTTAAATTTTTGTTTTATCAAAGTATCTAAAAATTAATTGTGACGTTAATTAGTGCCTATACGCAGTTAATTTTATCTTGTCAAAAATTCTTTTTAATAAAAATTTTAAAACCAAAATTATCAATTTAATTTGAAAGAAAAAAAAATTTAAATGAATCATTTGAATGATTAGCTTGTTTTTTTAAACATAGCGCTTAATCTTTATTTCAGGTTACTCCTTAAAATATATAGCATGCAGTAAATGATTACATTGTTATATTAGTCAAATGAACAGATTTTTTTTTTTTTTTAAAACAAACTCTTATTTCTTATTAATTTTTTGTTATAGTTTGACTTAAAATCTTGTTAAGAATTACAATTTTTAAACAGTTTTGAAGGCTTAATAAAGATTTTAATTTTAAAATAATTTTCTTTTTAATTAGTTTAACATAATTTCAAATTAGAAAAAGTTTTTTTCTTTTTCTAAACCTAAAATTTCTTAGCTAAAATAGATTTTTATCAAAATTTTTTTTTTCAATTATTTTATTATAAATAAATCTTTATTGAGTGAAAAATAATTAAAAATTTATATAAAATATGTAGCTATTATTTGAAATTATTAAAAATGTGCTTTTAAAGTTTTGATTAAACTTATTTTGTTTAATTGTAGATTTAGTAATAGAAAATTTTTTTAAAAAGAAAAACAGTTATTTCAAAAAAAGAAAATTTATTTTGAAAATAAAAGAAAGAAGTTTAAATAAGAGATTTTTAATATATTTATTTGTTCTAAAAATTGTTTTTTTTAAATTGAATAGTTTTGTGACAAAAATTTAATTTATATTTAAAAAAAATATTTCAAAATAAATGATTATTTTAATAATATAAAGGGAAATTAATGTTAAAATTATGTCTCAAAATTTTACTGACACAACTTGCGTCAATATTAACGATAACATAGTGTCTTCAAGACAAAATGATTATGTTGGTCCAAAAAAGAAAAATTTTTTATACAAAAAATGTTATTTGTGTATTTCAATATTTAGATGGTTTCCAGTTTTATTTATTTTTTCTGTAACTCTTTGGTCTTATTATGCTTTTATTTATCAACTATGTATTGGTAAGATACTTAATTTTATTTTTATCAATTTTATACAATTTATTTTTCTATTAGTTACAATTGAGTCTACTTTTATTAAGTCATCTTATATAATTATTTTTAATTTTTTGTATTTTATGACATTATGGTCATATTTCAAAACTGTATTTACAAAAAGTAGTATAGCACCTTCTGCTGTAAGTAATTAATTTATTTTTTCAAAAAAGTATTTTAATTTTTTTCTATTCTTCAGTTCCGTTTAAAAAATTCTGATTATGATCGTATAATTAAAGAATCAACAGAAGAAAGAAAAAATTTAGTTCTTTTTCAAATTTTAAAAGAAAAACAACTTTCTTTATCATGTAGAACATTCTCTAGTTCAATTAGATTATGTAGCAAATGTAATTTGATAAAACCTGATAGAGCTCATCATTGCTCAATATGTAATGCATGTATTTTGAAAATGGATCATCACTGCCCTTGGTAATTAATTAATTTATTTTATTTTTTCTTAAATTAATTTTTAATTTATGCTCTAGGTTAAACAATTGTGTGTCGTTCTCAAATTACAAATATTTTATTTTGTTCTTAGGATATTCATTTTTAATGTGTTTATTTGGTGCTATTACATCTTTTCCTTATTTCCTTCTTTTTTGGTCCAATCAATCTCCAACTTTAGGAAAATTTAATATTTTGTTTTTGTTTTTTGTTTCAATCATGTTTTCAATTTCTTTGTTCTCCCTATTTTTTTATCATATTTATCTTGTTTTAAGAAATTTAACAACACTTGAAAACTTTCGTACACCTTTATTTGTTTATGGTCCAAACAAAAATGCCTTTAATTTAGGAAAATATAATAATTTTAAAGAAGTTTTCGGAGAAAAAAAATTGTTATGGTTTTTACCTGTTTATACTAGGTAAGATTTTAAGATTAACTAATAATTAATCAACTATTTAGTTTTTTTAATTCAAGCTTAATCAATTATTAAAAATATAACGTAGTCTTATAGATTTAGATTTTTATTTAATATGTTAACAAAAAAATTGTTTTTCATTTAATTACAACTTGATTTATTTTTGTTGTTGTTGTAGCCTTGGTGATGGAATTGAATATCCATGTAGTGATGAACATGCTAAACAACTGACTCAACGACTATCACACTTAAAACAACCTCAAACAACAAAAATTGACAACACTGATAATTCATTCAATGAAAATAGATCAGCTGTAAATTTTAAAAATGAACTTGCAAATCCAATTATTGAAGAGTTTGCAATACAAATACCAGGCACAACAACAGCTAATTAAAAAAAATGATTTAATTCATTATATTTGCTTTTTTGTTTATTTTAGGTTAGTTCAGTTTTTTTTTTAATTGAATTTTCATAAAAACCACTTTTAAACTTTTATAATTTTCACAAACTAAAACAAATATTTCAAGTAAGTTAGCTAATTTTTTTTTTATCTAGTTTAGGGAATGGGTTTTTTTTCGAAAACGTTTATCAATCTAATTCAGATAACGGTGTAAATCAGCCTTTATTATGTGAACAAGAAGATGCAGACGAAATTTTATTTTCACACAAAAGTATTTATTACAAATTTATTGGAAATAAAATTTTAATTAAATTTTTTTTTTTTCAGGTGATGAAATAAAAAATGAATTTTTTGATGATAAAGAAACATTTGATTTGATAAGTATATAATTTTTAAAAAAAATTAATATAAGTAATGTAAATAAGTAGTTTTTTTTAAAAAAAATATTGTTAGATCAAATTATAAAAATCAATTTAGATTTATGTAAATTTGTTTTGTACTTATTTTTTTATTTATTACAATTTAAAACATTAAAATAAACAAGAAATTTTAATTGTTATTATTGATTTTCTTTATTTATAGTAAATAAGTTTTATTTGACATTTTACTGTCTAGAATTTGTTCAATTTAAATTTTTTTTTTTTTGAATTTGAGAATGCGCAATCAAAACTTTCATTTGTTTATATTTTTGATTTAGCATTTAAAAAAAAAGTTCTTTTGAATGATAAAGTTTATTTCAATTATCAAAATTACTTTTTAAAATTTGATTTCAATAGATTAAATTCAAGGTAAGTTTTTAAGTAAAACGTAAATTTAAAACCTTTAAGGTTTATTCATAAAAAAATACAATACATTATTTAAAGTCAGTCTAGAATTAATTTTAACTTTTTTTTTTATTTTGTTCATTTTAATTTGGCATGATTGTTTTTTATTTCTACTTTTTCTGGTTAGTTATTAAGCTTTTTTAATTTTTTTTCTTGTGAACTTATTCATATTTTGTTTTATAGATTTATTGATTAAAAATGAAAAAAAAGTTTACTGTTCAAAATAATTCGCAAGGTGCTCAGGTAATAAAGTTTTTAGAAATTTTCTTAAAATAATTTTTTTCTTTAAAAAGAAGTCTAACATAATTTCACAAGAAACTTCTGTTAATTGTTTTGGTGATTTATTCAAAAAAGTTTTCAAAAAAGAAAGTTTTGATAAAGAATTAGATTGTCAAATAAATTTAGAATCATACAAAATGAATAATCCTTTTGATTCTTTATCAAAAAAAAATGTATCAAGTAGCTCTAACCAACTTGCAATTAAACCTATTAATTCATCAACATCAAACGCTACTGGATCAGGTCGTAATAAAGTTGGTTTAAAACCAGGTCATTCTTTGATGGATTGGATTAGATTAACAAATTCAAACACAGATTTAACTTGTGGTCATCAAGGTACTTTAAAAGTTTCAGGAGAAGAACTTTCTAAACATAATAAAATTGATGATGCTTGGACATCTATTCAAGGTAATGTTTTTAATATAACACCGTATTTTAATTTTCATCCTGGTGGATCTGATGAGCTTTTAAGAGCTGCAGGTAAAGAATCTACCTTATTATTTAAACAAATACATGCATGGGTTAATTGGTCATCAATTTTACAAAGATGTAAAGTAGGAAATTTAATTAATGATTCAGATGTTCAAATTGCAGAAATAGATGAACCTCAAGAAACAAATAAAGTTTCTAAAGAAACAAATGAAAATAAAACAATTAGTGTCCAAAGTAATATTAAGTTTGAATTAATTGAAGAAACGGATTCAATTTATGAGTTTGAAACTAATAAAACTTTTCAATTACATAAACCATATGTTAATATAAATTCAGAAGATGAAATTAGTAATAAACCTAGATCAGCCTACTGGGTAGATTCCCTTAATAATTTTGATCTTGTCTTAGTATTTGAAAAACCAATAGAAAAACAAGATTTTATAATTGATTTAACAGAAGATAAAATATTGAAAATTAAAATTTATTTTGATATTGAAATTTGCTGTAGTTTAAAATTATACTTACCTAGTAAACTAAATAAAAAAAAAATTATACGTAAGTATTTTGAAGAGTATTGGGAATGATTTTAATTCAATTATTTCTATAGATAAAATGATGGATAACAATAACTCTTTAAAAATTTGTTTGAGTAAAATTAATGAAGAACTTTGGGCTGGACAATTGAGTTCAGATAAAATTGAATATGAATTAACAAACCATAACAGATCAAGTAAGCTGGTAAACTATATTTTAAAAAGTTGATTAAATTTATTTTTTTCTAGATACTTATTACCGGATGATGAAATTAATTAAAAAAAAACCTGTAACGCATGATACTTATTTATTTAGCTTTGAAGTACCTGAAGGTTTATATTTACCTGTTAAATTTGGAAACCATTTTGGTCTAAAGTTAAATTCAGAGAATGAAGAAATATTTAGATTTTATACTTGTATACCAAATTGTTTTACTCAAAATAATTTAATGATTGATGATAAGTGTTTAGAAGATTTCGAAATTCAAAAAACTTTGAATTTTATTATAAAAGTTTATCAAGAGGGACAATTTACATCTAAGTTTAATGAAGTTAAAATTAATAATTATGTTAATTTGAGTGACATATTTTTAATTGATTTTAACTTAAAAGAAATTTTACTTACAAAAAAAAATATCTACTTAATTGCTGCAGGTACTGGTATTACTCCTATGCTTAGTGTTATTTACATGAGTTCAATGCTTCTTCGAAAAAAAAAACTAGAAAATAATTTAGATGAGACAAGTTATAGAAATTTATCTTTGTTATTTTTTAATAAAACTGAAAAAGATATCATTTTAAATGATTGCTTAGAAAAAATTACTAAAGTCAAAGTAGAAGGTTTAAATTTTAAGTTTAAATCTATCTTATCAAGACCATCTGAAAAATGGAAAGGTTTAACAGGCAGAATATCTGAAGATTTAATCAAAAAGTTTATTCAAAAAATAGACCAAGACGACTTTATTTTATTATGTGGTCCTGATCCGTTCAATTTGTCAGCATTAAGGTAAGTTTTAAAAATAAATTAATTCTTACTTAATTATTTTTTTTTTATTTAGTATATTCGATTCACTTTTTAATTTACAACAAAGTTCTTATAAAGTTTTTTCAAGTTAGTTTTATTGAATTTTAAAAGTTATTTAAATCAAAGTTAAAACTTTAATTGATGTTTTTTATAAATTTTATTGGAATAAAAAATTTAAAATAAATTTAAAAAAAAGCTTATTTTTTTAGAATTATCTTAAAAAAATATATATGCTTCGTACTCTATTTTGGTGATTTTCACATGTAACTCTGGCATTAGATGAAAAAAGTTAATTGGGACAAAAAGATATTTTTGAGTGTATTAAATTTACCTAATTAAGATTATATTAAAGGTAAGTTTTATTGTTTAGTTGTTTGATAATATTGTATTAATTTTTTGTATTTAAATATTAAAGTTTTAATTGTAGCTTAATTATAAATAAATTAACTCAAAAGTTAAAAATATTACACTGCTGAAAAAAAGTTTATGGAGTTGAGTTTTTAAAAAAGATATCTAAAAAATTTTTAAAGCGTTTTTAATAATTGAAAAATAATTTTTAACACTGAGAAAAAAGATCTCATTATAAGAGATAGGAAAAAATAAGCCGATATTTTCTAAGTAGCTATTCATTCGTTCACTAAGAGCTAAACAAAAAAAAAATAAATTTAATAATTGAGCATCTTCTATCCAAGTACTTGCACGTCCTGAACTTGCTTAACTTCGGGCATCAAACGAGACCCGGTGTTTTCAAATTAGTATGACGGTAGACAAAAAAAAATGTCTACCGTAACGTGTTATTTCATGCTCATTACAATCGAAATAAAACTTGTTACAATTGAAACATTTTTATCTTTTTTTTAAATTTTTTTTTGTATTTTTTTAATTTAGTAAATTTCCATCATTTGTTACAATATTTGAATTAACTTCTTCATTTTGATCATCACTTAATAATTGAGCATCACAATTTATTTTGTGCTCATTACAATCGAAATAAAATTTATTGCAGTTTAAGCATTTTTTTCTATTTTTTAAATTTTTATTAAAACTTTTTTTCTTTAAAAAATTTTTTTTTTATGTAAAAATAACTTCTATTTTTCCTTTATTTATACAAAAAAAATAAATTACATCCATTAAACAAGCCGATTCATGAAAATTTAGAATATTTTTTTCTTACTGTATCCATTTAATTTATACTTATGTGTATGATCTAAACTTAAATAGATTTAGATAAACAGTAGATAAAATTTTTATAATAAAAATTTATTCTTTGAATTTTTTTATTGGTATTTTATTGAAAAGAAAATATTTTTTTTTAAATTTTTAATGGTTATAATATAAATCAGAAGATAATTAACTTTAAGATGGCTAAAAACACAACATCATTTAATTTAGAAGGTGCTTTAAATGCACTGGCTAAAAATAAAGATGGTAGTCATTTTGCAGTAGCCGGAAGAAATGGTAAGTTTTTAAAAATATTACTCTTAGCTTAATAATAAATTTTTAAACAAGTTTTCAAGATACTTCATGTCGATGAAAACAATAAGTTTATTGAAACTTTGAATATGAGAGTTGGTAAAAATTTGAATTTAAACTTTAGTTGTAATGATGTTGCTTGGAGTAGTTTAGATCAAAATTTAATTGCTACTGGTGCAACAAATGGAGCTGTTGTAACATGGAATTTAAACAAATCAAATAGAAATAAAATGGGTAATTTTTAATTAAAAAATATTGATTTTAATCTAAAATTAACTAATTTCTTTAGTTTAATATTTTAAAGATATTGTTTATCAAGATCACAAAAGAACTGTCAATAAAGTTTGTTTTCATCCAAACGATAGTAATTTATTACTAAGTGGTTCGCAAGATGGAACAATGAAGCTATTTGATTTAAGACAAAATGAATCTATAGTAACTTTTTTAAGTCAAAGTGAAAGTGTGAGAGATGTACAATTTTCTAAGTTTAATGATTACAAGTTTTCATCTGTTCAAGAAAATGGTAATGTTCAAATATGGAATTTAAGAAGACCAGATCATCAGGAAAAACAATTCACTGCGCATTCTGGTCCTGTTTTCTCTTGTGATTGGCATTTAGAAAATCAAAATTATTTAGCAACTGCAGGTAGAGATAAAACAATTAAAATTTGGGATATATCTGAAGAAAAAACTCAGTTAGAACATTGCATTCAAACAATAGCTTCTGTAGCTAGAATAAAATGGAGACCTTCGCAAAAAACACAAATAGCTAGTTCGTCTTTAGTTGTAGATTTTAACATATACATTTGGGATTATTCAAGGCCATTTGTACCTTTTGCTTGTTTACAAGAGCATAAAGATGTAACAACTGATTTTGTTTGGAGAGATATTGATGCTAATATTTTAATATCAGCAGGAAAAGATGGAACTGTTTATCAACATATAATACAAGAAGCCGACCAATCTTATTTAAAAACTAACCCATGTGGTTTAGCTATGAATAAAAATGGAGATATATTTTTAGCAATAGGTGATCATTTGATAAATGAAAGTTATAATTCTTCTAATTTCAATAACAATTTTAAAGAAAATAAAAAAAAAGTTTCTTCTAAAAATAAAGAAATAAATTTATCACATTTATGTAATACTATTTCAGAAAATAAATCAAAAAATTCAGGTTGTCCAAATAAAGAAAATAGTAATTCAAAACACAATTACCAACAAGCTTTAACGTCAACTTCGTTGAATACTTCATCAGCTTCTGCATTAATGCGTAGAGGAATACAAATTTTTCAAAGTAATCACCCATCTAACCAAAGTAACAACATATCTAATGATAAAACTTCAAAACAATTTTCAAGTTCAGCTATTTATTTTAAAAATAAGAATGTTTGTAAAGCTATTTCTTTAAATTGGTTTGTGCAAACTGCTTTAAATTATCAGTTAACAGGAAAACCTTTAGCAGATTTGTTTGAGAATAATGCTAAAGTAGCTGAAAAACTTGATAGAATTCAAGTTGCTCAAACTTGGCGAATATTAAAACAATTTTATGGTGGTGTTAGTCAAAATCAATCTTTAAGTTCTCAATTTAGTTCACAAAAACAGTCTTCTGTATTTGATAATTCTACAAGTTCTTCTTTGGTTAACAAAAAGCAAACAAATATAAATGAAAAAGAAAAGTTGAAAATTGATACTAAAAATAATTTAAATCATCAAAAACGTTTCTTAAGTGATAATAATTCATCAAATCAAACATCAAATTCAGAAAATATTTCAAACTCTTTAACTTTTGACAACACGTCTCCTAATAAAAAAATCAAAAATGACTTAAATCGAAACTGTTCTGGAGATTTTGATAAATCTAACATAAACAAACCAATTAGTTCAATTGATAATAATGCAACTCAAAATGATAAAAATTCACAAAATAAAGTTGATTCTGATGAAAAAACTGAAGATTTAATCAAAAACTCTTTAAATCAACCGTTAAATAAAATTTTAGCAAGGGAACATCAAGACTTTTTTTTTGGTGATGGTGATGTAAATGATACAAATGGTTTAACATCATATGATGTTGATACTAATGATATTTTGACTGAACTAGATGATACAAATATAAACCCATATGAAGTGCCAAGAGAAGCTTTTCAATTAAGACATCCAATACAAGAATTTTTTAATCAATCAGATATTTTTTTACTTAATAATGATCTAAATGCAATTAATTTATCAGAAACAATAGAATCTTTTGACGATGAGCATGCTAATACGACTACTCAAATAACATCTAAAAAGTTTAAAATAGACAATAATGCAGAACGACTTTTATCAATTGAAATAGATAATAACCCTTCTTTTAAATTTTCTGAAATTGTTGTTGATATGTTAAAATTTTATGCAAACCAAGGAGATGTTCAAACTTCAGTTTCAATATTAATAATTCTTGGAGAAAAACTTAAAACATCTATTGACTTAGAAGACCAAGAACATTGGTTTCATTCATACATAGGTAAATCAATTTTTAAAATACTATAAAAAATAATAAAAATTGTCTATATTTTAGAGTTACTAAGCCGTTTCCAATTGTGGAATACCATAAACGTAGTCATAAAATTAAGTGTTTTACCTTCAATAAATAGTTTAAATCAAGTATCAACAACTATTTATACGTCATGTGCTACTTGTAATAAAGCTATCAAAAAAAGAGTATCTTGGATGTGTGATAAATGTAGTAAAGTTTCTTCAAGTTGCTCAGTTTGGTTAGTATTTAAGAGAAAATAAAATTTATTTAAATTTCTATTATTTTTTCTAGTCATGAAGTTGTCAAAGGTATTTATAGTTGGTGCCAAGGTTGTTCTCATGGTGGTCATATTAATCATTTAAAACAATGGTTTAGCAAAAATAAACATTGCCCAACAGGTTGTGGTCATTTATGTGAATATAATTGATTTTAATGATGATGTGAATGATAAAAATGATATGACTTATGTTGGTAATAATAAAAATTTTTTATAAAATATCCTTTATGAAATCTGAAACATATTGATTCTTCCTAAGTTTAAAAGAAATTAAGTTTTAAAGACAAATTATTTTTTTTTGTAAAAGTGATTACTCAAAATTTAAATAAATTTTATTTTCTCTTAAAAAGAGTTCGATATTTTTTTTCAAAATTCAAAAATCTTTTACATAAATATCATATTTTTGATAAATACTTTTATAAGCCAAAGTATTTTCTCCATACTTTGAAAAATATTTCAATAATATGTTTGCTTCTTCTGACTTCCAGTCGTCGATATAAATTTTTCATTTTTTTATTAAAAAAATTAAATTTTTCTTCATTTATTTCTTGAAAAAATTAATTTCTTTTCTTACTAAAATATTTTTAAATTGTAAATTTAAAAACAATTAAAAATAAAAAGAATACAATTATTGACTGCTTCTATTCGTTTGACATATTTAATTAACTTATATTTCAAATTTTTTCTTTTGTGCCGTTTTTACTTATTTAAATTTTTTAGTTAGTCTTAAAATAAGCTTTAAATTTTTATGAGTATGTAGAGAAATTCATTTAATAATACAATGAATTTATTGATTGTTTTAATTGATATATTTTTTTATTAATTATATTAGTTAAATTTTTAAAGAAACTACAAGTTTTACAAGGACTAAATAACATTCTTGTGAAAAAAAACTGATCTCTTTTTTTATTATACCTAGCACATAAAGTATTTGAATTATTGGTGTATGGAATACTGTAATCAAATTATTACATAAATTGCATAACCAATTTTTTTTTCCTTGAATTTTTAATTTCTGAACAATTTTTTTTACTAAAAAAACTATTTTCAAAGATGTATTTCGTATGGAATTCAAATATTTAAAAAAATAAGTGTATTTATTAAAAACTTGAAATTACTAATTTTACATTTATTTTCACAATTATTTTTAAGTCTAAATAGCTTAAGAAAAAATAAAATTAAATTCATTTGTAAACATAATAAAAAAAAATATTCATCTTTAGTACAATTTTTATTTTTTAAATGAAAAAAACTCATCAAACCAAAAAAAATCAACTTTTTTAATTGATTTTTAGGCTAAAAAATTGAAAGCCTTAAACTTCTTTGGTAAGTATTTATTTCAATGAAACTAATGAAAAATATTCTAAAAAAGTAACCAATAATTGAATGTAAATCAAAAATAGTTAATTTATAAAATTGTATCAAATTATTGCATAAAATTTTGAAAGAATACAGAAAAGAATCATAACCTAAAAATATTTAAATTAATTCAATTTCAAAGTGTAGAGCAACAATTTCTTTAAGGTTTAGTTACTGAAATATTAATTATAAAGAATAGCAAGATATAGTTTCATTTTTAAGAAAACTTAAGCTAATTAAATCAACAGTCATGAAAATTCGAATTTACGTGTTTATGAAAGTAAGTTTGAAAATTTTTTATAAAAAACATTGTAATAATTCAAGATAATTTTAATTCAAAACATCTAGTTTCAATGATCAATGGAAAAAAACTGTTTTAAAAATAAAAGTTGCTTTAAATAACACAAAGTTTCAAATTTGAATAAAATAAATAGAAATTGCCATGAAAAAAATAATTCTTCGATTAAATAACTTTAATCTTAAATTCTTTGTCTGCTAATTATGGAAAGTTTTTGAAATTAAAAAAAAAAGAAAGATGATTTTTGAGATAAATTAATCTCAATTTTTTGGTTTTAATTAACTTTACACAAAACAATGGTAAGTTGGATGATATTGTAGAGAGAAAATAAAATTTTTTTTATCTTCAATTTTTATGGGATCTGATAACCTTAAATCGCTTAAAAATAAAATACCATCATAACATCCAAACGCAAAAACATTGCAATTTGAAGGGCTTGCAGAAATATTTTGAGATGATGAAATCAAAGGTATATTTTTTAAATTCTTTCCAACATGTAAATCATATATTAAAACTATTTCTTTCAAAATTCTATCTCTTCCTGTGGAAAATATTTTAGTTGTATCTTTATCAAAAGCTGTCGCACTATAACCTGTTCTATTTTGGATGTTCACTATTAGAGTTTTTCCTGAGAATTTCAAATTTATTACCATTTTAAAAACTAAAAGTTATCATTGAGAATAATAATAAAATCAATAACATACATAGTGTAATATAATTACCGTCTTCTGATAAACAAAATTTATCAACAGATGTTTGTCCAACAAAATGAATAATTCTACTCAAACCAAACAAATTTTCACAAGAATCAAAACTCAATCTAACAAGTTCTTTATTATAAAAACTCAGGTTTGAAGTTTTTTTGTATTTAATTGTCTATTGAACAAAATAAAAGGTATTTTGCTATTAAAATTTGTTAGAATTTTTATTTTTCAAATTAATTTTTATTAGTCATTCGAATAAAAACAAAGAAAAGTCTTTGTGTTGTAGGTTTCACAAAAATATAGTCCAGTAAATATTTAAAAAAATTCTACTAACATGAAAAAATTGATCTTTTGAAACAAAATGAATAAAAACACGCCATTTTTGCCTGCAAGCAAAAATTTAAGATCTTAAAATAAGCTACTTTGAAGTTTTTTTAACTTCTTCCTATTAGCTTCTTATTAAGTCGGCTTGAGATAAATCTTTTAGAAGAAGGTTTTGATAGTAAAAAATTTATAATCAACACATTTTTCATTTGATAAAAATATGGACATACTAACTATTCAAAATAGTACAACGATAAACATTGACAAGCAGATTGTTGTAATTTTTTGAACTAAGTTTAAATTTTTTAAATTATCACGAAGTAAGTTTAAAATAAATTTCAATTTTATTTAATTTTTTTTGAGGCACATGAATTATAACTAAAAAATACATTTTTTTTATTGAACAAATTTTTCTTATGTTTTGTAATTTCTTTGGTGTAAAAAAATGAAGACTAAGTTTATAATCAAAAAAAACAAAAAAATTTAAACTATTTAAATAAAAACTTAAAAAAATATTTTCAAATATATAATCTGTATTAAACAACTTAGTTGTTTTTAACTTATGAACAAATAAAGGTCAAAAAATTATAAACAATTTCAACTTAAAAATATTAATGATGTTTGTTCATTTTACAAAAAAGTTCAGGTTTGATTTTTTAAATCCTTACTAAATTATTTTTAAAAAATTTTTTCTTTGTTGACTAAAAATTAATAACTTCAAAACTCTTTAATAGATTTTTTTAAATTTGAAAATTTTTATAAAAATAAATAAAGATCGATTTTAATCCAAAATTAAGTCCTAAAAATTATCTTTTTTAACAGGAATAATTTTTTTTCCTGTCCATAACTGACTATGTATAGTAACAGCATCAATTGTTACAGTCAAATGCTTTGTATGTACTTCATTAAAGTTTTTTCCACCAGAATTATACCTAATAAAAAAAAAACTTTAGTTTCAAACAAAAATTCTATTAAAAAATTACTTATAAAATTTATCAATCATATCATTATTAATAGCTTTCGGCCCAGTGCCGAATAGTTTAATAACTTCTTCACAATCTGGATTATAAGTATAAATTGCTCTAAATTGCATACCGTTTCCTCGAAACAAAATGAGAAAATGTTTACTATCATTTTTACTTATTTCCTATAAAAAACAAAGTTTTATTAAAATAAACAAATTAAATATCAAGAACTAATTACTTCTAAAACTTTTTTCTTGGTAGGAACATTCACAGCACCCCCTAAAACAACGTTAATAGCATTGACAATAATTCCTAAAAAAAAAAAATTAGTTTTTTATAAAAAAATAAAAATTTTTCTTTAAACCTCTATTAGATTTTTGTGTCGGTTTCACATAAAGCTTTGGCCCTGTATATTCAGAATAAGTAGATCCTATTTCAGAAACACCATCTGAAGAACCTGATCCTTTTTGAAGTCTACTTCCTAACATGAATGGTGGTAATGAAGGTAAATTATGTTTTGATGAGTTATTCATATACAATTTCTTAATTGCTGCAGAATTATTTGACATTGAACTTTGAGGCCTTAATGAGTTATTATATGATGAAAAATTAGAAATTACTGAACTAGGATAATTTATTAATGCAGCATCTAAATGATCGCTAACTAATTTTGATCTAAAATCTAAAGAAGTGAAGTTAGATGTAGAATCAACGTTAGACATGTTTGAGCTTATATGAATTGATTTTGGTCTAGACCTATTTAAATTACTCAAGTTTGATCGATTTCTTAAAGTACTTGATTTAGATTCTAATTTAGTTAGAACTCCTCCATCTTTTTCAGATTCTTCTTGTAATTTTCTCAATCTGTGTTGCTCTAAAATTGCTTCTCGTCTCATACGATTTTCCTCTTTTCGTTTTTCAATTTGTTCTCGTTTTTTACGATCTTCTTCACATTTTTTCATCATTTCTTCTTTTAGCAATCTTAGTTTCTCTTCTTGTTCTGCTTTTCTTTTCATACTTTGATTCATTATAAACTCTTTTTTTTTGGCTTTTTCAAATTCTGACTTTGGATCAGGACTGACTAAATCATTACCAATCACAAAGCCAACAGGATCTGGCTTAATTTCTAAATCATTTATTTTACAAATTTCTTTATCGTCTTTCAAATTACGATTCATAAACGTTTTTGGTCTAGATTTAACTTTACTATCTTCATTATCAAAAGAAATAAAAAAACCTTTTTCTAAATAAAAAAAAAAATTAAAAAAAAAAAATTATATCAATAAATTTTATACCGTTATTGTCATCATTTATATAACAGTTTTCTATGTTTTTATCTACATTAATACTAGAACGTCTAACTGTTGAATTAGTTAAACTATCAGCAACTAAAGAAGTTAAGGAATCGTTCATTAAATTGAATTGCTTATTAGATTTGTTCATGTAATTATCATGAGATAAAATTTGAGTGTGATTTAAATAATCATTCAAAGATTGTTGATTTGAATCATTTTTCATTGAGTTATTCAACAGCTCATTTAATTGATTATTATTCATCTTTTCATTATGTAAAAAAAATTTTGATTCACTTTCTGATTTTGGCAACTGGTTATCTGATTTTTTAAATTGTTGATCAATCAATAACTGATCTAAATTTTTTTTTTGTTGTCTTACTATTAATTTTTCTTCTTCAAGTAAATTTAAATCTTTTTCAAGATCAATTACACTTGAAGAAAGGATATCAATTGAAGATTTAACATCATTATAAAATTGATCAGATTTTGAAGATTCAACTAGTGGAAAACTTTTTTTCAAAGAATTCAGATCTTCTTTCAATTCAAATGCGTCCAATTGTTCATCTTTTTTTAGATTACTAGTTTCATTGTTAATCTTTTCAATTTTTAATGCTTTCAAAAATGCTTCATTACTTATATCTCTTTTTTGATTTATATAATAAGATTCCATTTGATTTCTTTGAAGCTCAATTTGTTTTCTTTTTTCTTCTAATTTTAAATGAAGCTGTAAAATTTGATTTGCTATTTCAGATTCTTCTTGATCTGAACTCGCAGCATTACCGTTTGTATCAGAATTTGATATATAATTTCTACTATTTTGTTTTTTAGTATTTTTTTGATTTGTTTTGTAACAATCATCTTGATCACTTGAGTATATAACATTTATAGAAGGATTATCAAAGCTATTTAGGTTTTGAGAAAATGACTCAGCTTTAATTTTTGATAACTTGGCAAAACTTAAAGTCGATGAAGTTTCAGAACCGTCGCTGTTTTGATTGTTAAGATTAGAATTTAAATTTTCTAAATTATTTAAATTATTTCGGCCTTTTAATGTTTGTTGATTTATATAAAATTCATTTTCTGAACTTGAATCTTTATTCAAGTTTAACGATTGTAAATCATGATTTATTTTTTTTTGAGCTCTACTAAAACTAGATTTTTTTTGTTTATCTTCATTAGAATAAAAATCTATTGTGTCATAATTTTGTTGTTGCATTTTTAAGTAATTTTTTAAACGCTTTTGATTATGTTGTTGATTTAAAATTTCTTGGTTCAAATTATTTTCTTCTTCATCATTTGTCCAGCTAGTATGCTGTAAAGATCGTGATCTCAATTCTGCTGCAACTAAATCTCGCATTTTTTTATCATCTAGCGTTGTCAAATTATTGTTATGATTAATTCTTTCATTTTCTTTATAATCATAATCTAATTCATTTATATCGAATTCAGGTCTTTTAACACAAGAAGCTGGTTTAACTTCAAATAAATAAAGTAAATCAGATATAAAAGTTAAAATATTAACTCTCATTGTGTTTTTTATTTTTAAAAAATTTTCAGTTTCTATAAAACAAATATCGTAAGGTAAAAATTTAGCACAAAAATATTGCACAGTTTCTATATTTTTTATTGAATCTTCAGGTGTCATTTCGTCTTGTTCTTTTAATACAACTTCTCTCCAATTTAAATAACTTGGACAATAAAAACTTAATAAAGCAACTAAAGAACACCCTGAATTAAGCTCTGTTATATCTTGAATGTAAGGTAAACATGGTATATAGGTTAAAGATTCAGCCTCATTATTATTTAATTCATCTTCAATAATTTGTCTATAACGCTCACTGCATTTATTTAACCAGAATAGTGCTACTTCTTCTAAATCTAATGGCACTTCTTCTGCTTCAATAGGTGCGAAACGTGACACAACTTCAACAATTTTTTCAGGAATAAGTATATCTTTTGAGAATAAAGACATAATAGCATCAATTATTGCCATATGAGCAGCCTATTATTAAAATTAAATTTCATAAATAAAAAGTTTTGTATAAAATTATAATTTAAAATAAAAAAATAATCAAAAATATTACCATACGAATAGGAGCATTTTGAACTAAAGCTGTTTCTGTAATATCAAAATCAGCTGGTTCAATGATACTAATGCCTTTCTTTATTAATAATTGAATTACACCAATATGGTCTAAATCTGCATAATTTGAGTCTTCATAAATGTAAGAAAGAGCCATACAATATAACTCACAGGTTGTTAAACCTTGAATTATTTGAGGTTTAAGTGTATCTTCATCTTGAGCATTTTTATAATAGGGTTCTTGTAATTCAACTGGAATATTTTTATTATAAGCTTTAGACAAAAGCCATAAAACAGAAGCCCTTTCTTTAGCCTAAAGTAAAATAAAATAAAAAAAATTAGTTTTTAAATTGATGAAATAAAGAAACTTAAATAAAAGTTTTTCAAAAAATTTAAACGATACATATGATAAAATATTGAAAACATATAAATAATCCATAAACAAAAATTAAATGACAAAAAATTAACTAAAAAATTGATGTTAAGAATGGTATTTAAAGCTATTTTTAGTTCAAACTTTAATTGAGAAATTGTTTTTTATTTGTTTTTTTTTATTTTTAACTTAGTCTCAAATCTAGTTCTTCAAAACAACTCCTTAATTCTAATTTAAACTTCTTTTTTTTCCAATAAAAAACAAATTACTTCTCACTTTTTTCATTTCGACTTCGTTTCTAATTTGTTTTAAACGTTCTTTTTATAAAAATTAATTAAAATTTAAATTAAAAAACTTTTCAAAGTAAAACGAAAAAACTCATATAAATAAAGTGAACGTAACATTAAAAAATGAAAAATTTAAAATCACTATCTAAAAATTAATTTTGAACCTTTTTTAATTTGAACTTTTAATAAATTTTTATCAAATACTTGATTTAAAAAAATTTTTTAAAACAAACAAGAAAAATTAATTAGAAATTCACCTTATACATGTTTAGTTGTTCCAGCTGATAACTAAAATGAAAATATAAAAAAGCTTAAATCAATAAGCTTAATTGATGAAGATTTTAATATTTACTTATTTTTTTTAGAAAATTGAACTTTACATTTAAAATAGGAGAATATTCACATAAAAGAAAAAGAAAATTTTTAAAGAAAACACTTTTTTCTCTAAAATAAAAAATTTTAGAAAAACTTGATAATGTTCACTAAAAAAATTAACTAAAAAGAAATTTGCTCAAATTTATTCAAAGTAAAAATTTTTCAAAATAGATTGAAATTTTATTTCTTATTAAAAAATTTTACAACTGAATTTATCCCCTTTTTAGGTATTAGCCATTCGTTCAAAAATTGAGGGAGAAAAAATTAGCAAAAAAAAAATTCAAATAATGAATATAAAAAAATTTAAACTAACAAATTGTATAACAGTCTTAATTTAAGAAGGCTGAAAATGAAAATAAAAACAATAGAAACAAATTAGCTTCAGCGCCCTCTTTATTTTTTTTTAATAATAATTTTTGCTTGATCTGATTTTAAAATTTTTTTTTTTAAATTTGAATTAAATTAATTTATTTTTTTATTAAAAAAATAAGTTTTGTAATAAAATTTATAAACTACTGAAAAAATAATAAATAATTTTTTTATTTTAAAATGAAGGTCAACTTATTTTGTCCAAATATAAATTTTTTGATAAATTTTTTTCATTAAATTTAAGTATTTCTAGATTGAAATATTTTTGATTATTTAGGAATAAAATTGCTTATATTAAATTACTTAAAAAAAATTGGGTAAAAAAAGGTTTTTTCATAAGAATATTTAAAAAAATTTTAAATGATGAAAATATAAATGGCAATTTCAAAATAATTAGATAGTAAAATGACAATTATTTTCTCTTTCTTAATAGTAATCTTATGTTAGAAATATAAAAACAAAATTAGTTAAAGTATTTGAAATTTGATTAATTTAAATAATGTTTGATGAAAACATTTATGTAATAAGTTATATTAACTTAATTTAGCATTTACAATGATTTTTTGTTTCAGTTAAAGAATTTTGCCTTGAATATAATTTATAGTTATTATCGTTATTCAAATTAAAACAACTTATAGCAGGTTTATATTCATCAATTTTAAATTCCCCACTCTCTATTTTTTCATAAATTTGTTCTGCAACTAATCTAAATACTTCTTGGACTTGAAATAAAAAAATTAGTTAAAACTTCAAGTTTTTAATTTTTAAAATTTTTAAAAATTACCGTTATAATTTAATTTAGCTGAAGTTTCTTTAAATAATAAGTTATGAGATTTAGCAAATTGTCTTGCTTCTTCTTCTTTAACTTGTCTAAATTTAGATAAATCAGACTTTGTACCAACAATAATATAAACAGCATTTCGATTATCTAAATTATTTTTAACATCTAATAACCAATCAGAAAGATTTAAAAAACTTTCTCTATTTGTTATATCATAAACTAATAACACTCCTACAGTGTTTCTGTAATAAGACTTGATAATTGATCTTGAAAAATTAATTTAGAATTAGTGAAAATAAAAAAAACGAAAAAAGATAATTAAGTTACCTAAACTTTTCTTGTCCAGCAGTGTCCCATATTTGTAATTTAATTTGTGTTTGTCTATTTCCAATCGGAATTATTTTAGCAAAAAAGTCAACACCAATAGTTAATCCAACAGATTCGTCATTATAAGGATCGACAAATTCTAAAAGAAATAGGTTTTAGTAAGAAAAAGTTTTGAAAAAATTAAAATTACTAACTTCTAGAAAGAGTTGATTTTCCAACAGTTGAATCTCCCACTAGAATTATTCTAAAACCATATTTATAAGATAAATCACACATTCTATAAACACAAAAATAATTTTTATAAAAAGGAAAAAATTATTTTTTAAAAAACAGTTCACAAAAAAAAAGTTGATGAACTTTAAATGAAAAAGATAAATTAAAAATTTGTTTATTTGTTTAGCATAACAAAAAAAAGTTAATTAAAAACACTTATGTAAAGATGCAAGAAGAAATAAAAAAACCTAGTAAACTAGTTTTAAAAAAATTTCATTTTAAAATTATTTACATCAAAAAAACAAATCAAATAACTTAAATTAGTAGAAGCTTTAATATATTTAATTATTTTAAACATTTTAATGAATCAATCAAAAATTTTAATAAAACTTTTTAATATTGAAAAATTTAATTAAACTTGATTCTAAATTTTTTTAATTAATTGTAACGCAAAATACATTTTCAAAACATCTTTGAAAATTAAAAACAAATTTAAAGTCTGAAAAAGAATTTTTTTTTGATATACTTTGCGTTATTTTAAAAAAAAAAACTATAAATATTAAAAAAAAATCTATTTTTGAATATAAAATGATAATTTAAACAAAAGAATTTTTTATCCTGCATTAATTAATCAGATTTATAAATACATAATAAACTAATTTAGTTTTAATTAAAAATAGAAAAACTAAAGTGTCACTTTGGTTTTGTGAAAATAGCATTTAGAATAATTTAATTTTACAATTTAAAACATAATTAAAAACAAGTATTAAAAAAATTTATTAAAATTAATTTAAAAAATAAGAATCAATAAAAATAAGAAAAAAAATTAATTTAATTTATGATAAACTGAAATTAACTAAAAATTAAATGAAGTTTCATAAAAATTTATTGTGCTACAAACTAAACCTAATTTTAACTAAAAATATAAACTGAAAATTTCTAAGAAAAAAAATCTAAAAATATCTACTTAGAGTTTTAATTTTAAAATAATTAAACATATTTTTGTAGAAATTAAAATTCTATGGTAATTTTAGAATCTTATGATTTCATTAATTCAAACTTGAATTTCTTGTTGACATATATTTTCATTTAAATAAATTTTGTTTTTTGAAAAAAATTTTCCTTAAATTCTACAACTAACTAGAAAAAAAATTTATTTGAATTAAGCTGAATTTTTAAATTTAATTATTACTATTGAATTTAAATTATGCGCTTTTTAATAAAAATAATTAAGAAAATTTCAATTTATTTTAAAAAACTAAGTTTATTGATAAGAAACTGCTATTTAAAATCAAAAGAATAAAATAAGAAACTTCTAATGGCTATTTTAACAAAATAAAAGAAATCTCAAAATAAAAACAATGTTTCTAAAATTGAAAAAAAAACAAATTACACTTAATTTTTGAAATTTGATTTTAAGTATTTTTATATATAATTATGGTTGAAATTTACAGAGTTTTAGTTACAGGGGGTACAGGATTAGTTGGAAGTGCTATTCAAAAAAGTGTTAAAACTGAAAAGTTTAATAAACATTCGTTCAAATTTATTGGTACTAAAGATGTAGATTTAACAAATTTTAATGAACTTGAAAAAATTTTTCAAGATTTTAAACCAACTCATATTATTCATTTAGGCGCTAAAGTAGGAGGCTTGTTTAATAATTCGGAAAATAATTTAGAATTTTTCAGAATAAACAATCAAATTAATGATAATGTTTTAAACTTAGCATATGAATATAAAGTTAAAAAATGTGTGTCTTGTTTATCTACATGTATTTTTCCTAATGAAACTAAATACCCAATAACAGAAAATATGGTACATAATGGTCCTCCACATGACTCAAATTTTGGTTATTCTTACGCTAAAAGAATGATTGATGTTTTAAATAAAGCTTATGATAATAAATTAAATGAAATTTACAAAAACAATAAGAAAGAGAAACCAGTTTTTACATCTGTAATTCCGACAAATGTTTATGGACCGAAAGACAATTATAATTTAAAAAACTCACATGTAATTGCAGGCTTGACGCATAAAGCTTATTTAATTGCAAAGGAAGCGACTGATAAAGGTTTGTTTTTAGTAAATTTCATAAATTTAATTAATTAAAGTGTAATTTATTTTTTCATAACATTTAAAACTATTATTTTGGTAAAATTATTCACATGATCAAATTTTTAAACTTTCTTTATTTGAATTTACAGGAAAAACAAGCGCTACATTATTAGTTTGTGGTTCAGGAAAACCTTTAAGACAATTTATTTATTGTGAAGATTTAGCTAATTTGATATTATGGGTACTTGAAAAATATGATAGTGTAGAGCCGATAATTTTAAGTGTAGATGAAAAAGATGAAATTAGTATTGGACATGTTGCTGAATTAATTGCAAATGAAATGAGTAAAAGTTTTAAAATAAAACTAGATATAAAATATGATTTAAATTTTTCAGATGGACAATTTAAAAAAACTGCTGACAATTCCAAGTTAAAAAAATTACTTGGTGATTATCAATTTACAAATATACAAGAAGGTATAAATAAAAGTGTCAAATGGTTTTGTGAAAACTATGAAAACTGTAGAAAATAGTTTATTAAAAAAATCAAAGCTTATTTATAAAAACAAGATTATAATACTCAAAAAATTGTATTAATATCAAAAAATTATCATGTTATTTTCGCACACAACATTATAAATAATGACGTTCATAAAACAAAATACTAAGAGAACAATTTACACTAACAAATTTAAAACTGAAATTTATTTTTCATAATGATAAAAAAGAAAATACTTGAAACTGTTTTATCTATTTATTAATAAAACAAGCTATAAATTGTTAACCTTTTGTTTTTATTGATTAAAAACGTCAAATTGATATAAAACGATAATATAATAACTATGTTTAAATTTTGTTTCCTTAGTAATTTGATTTTCATTATTTTGAACACTCCCTTTATAAAATAAACTTGTAATTTAAACTCCCGTTTTAAAGATGATATTTCTTAAACTATTTTCAAAAAAGAAAGTTAGTAATAAGCCACCTTTGTTATTATTTATACACACACCTGCTTGAAGTATAAATATTTAATTAAACAAACATGTTTGGTTCAATTCAAAAAAAGTTTTAGAATCAAATAATTTCAAAAGTAAAGTTTTTCTGTTTTTGTATAAAATATTTTTTTTTTGTTATGATAATTTAAACTGAGAATAAAAATGCTAATTGAAGAAAATTTACCTAGTTTTTTATCATTTAAAGAATTAAAGTTTATAAAAAATTATCATGAGTATAAAAAAAATAATACTTTCAAGCCTCTTGATTCAGAGTTTCATAAAAATTTAGAAAATAGGGTTAAAAGTATAACTCAAAATGAAATCGATAACTTAAGAGAAAAAGTAATGGAAAGAATTGAAAAGGAAAAAAATAATAGGAATTTTCAACAAAGATTCATTGAAGAATTAACTTTAGATGCATATTTAAGAAGATATATTGTAAAAGAATGTAAAGATACTGTAGAAGTTGTTTTAAAAGCTATTGAATTATTATCAGACTTATCTTACATAAATGAAAATGAGTATCCAAAAGAAATGCTTGAATTTGGTATAAATGTAAGTTGTGGTTTTGATATATATGGTAATCCAGTTTTATATTTTTTTGTGAAAAAATATTATCCAGTTAAAAAATTTGTTGAATCAGTTGAACCTTACACAACTTTCTTATTATTTCAATTAGTTAGAATTTCTATTTTCACAAATGGTAAGTTAATTTTAAAATTTAAACTGAATACTAAAATTGAAATTTATTTTGAAGGTTATTTTACTATGTTGATTGATTTTTCTGGTGCATCAATCAGTAATGTCGATTTTAATGGATTACGTATTTTGATAAATATTCTTAATGATTTTGCACCAAATGTTTTAAACAGAATTATATGTTATAATTTACATTGGTTATTAAAACCTGCATTTAAAATTGGTATTTCAATTTTGCCTTCATTTGTTTCTAATCTTCTCTACATAGCTTCTACAAAAGAAATTTCAAATTTTATAAACTATGAACAATTAACTTCAATAATTGAAGGTGGTTTAAATGATGAAATCATATTAGGTAGACCTCAAAAAAGTGGTGTTAGTTATATTGATATTGCTGAAAAATTAAAACTAACTAAAGATGAGGCAGAGAAAATTGTTGAAGCTATTAAGAAATATTTTAAGAAAAACAAACTAGATTATTTAGCTTACGAATAAATTCATTAACAAAAAATTCATTCAAACCATTTTTTATTTTCAAACTTATTTATGTAAAATTTAATAGAATAAAATTATTTTTTTAAAAAAATAAATTTTTTGTGAATAGAAAAATATATCATCAAGGGTGAAAGCATATTGATAGTAAAAACAAACATAATTTGCTTTGTCTAATGATGACTATTGATTATTATAATCAATTTTAAATTTAGGCTACGTAGTCAGAATAAATAATGTAAACTACATTGTATTCAAAAGATGTAGCCATGAAAAAATTCTTTAAAATTAAAAAATAAACAATTTAGAAAAATTCCTTTAGCTAGTTTCGATCCTAAACACTACTCACTAAACAGTTCTCATAACAATCAAGCTACAATAACAACAATTTTAAAATTAGTATTAGAATGTTAATAGTAGAAAAGTTTTAAAAAATTTTTCTTTTTAGCCTTTTTCTTTTTAATTTTTTTTCTTTCAAATTTTTTTTCTTTTTTCAGTTTTCTCAAAAAAATATCAAATCAATTAATTTGAAAAATAATTCTAAATAAAAATATTAAAATTTAATTATAGTAAATCTAGATCAATTAAAAAATTTTGTTATGCTTTTTTTAAATTTCGTTTTTAGCTATAAAATCAGTTAATCAAATATCTTTTAAAAACTTGAAACATGAAAAATTTTGATTCAATCAATTAATATTACAAGGTTTTAAATTTTAAAACAGATAACTTAATTTTAGCTTATAAAACAACATAATTAATTCTAATTAATAGCTAATGATAAATCTCTTTTGCTAAAAATAATTTGGATTTATTTTAAAGATCCTTTTTTTCAAAAAAAAAAACTAAATTAAAAAAGAGCATATTAAATTTGAATAATTAAATGCAAATTAAATTTTTTAGCTGAAAAAAAATAGTTTTGAAAAAAAAAGATTTCAAAGTAAAAAAAAAAGACCTCAAATAAATAAAAAAAGTCTTCAAATGCAAGAAGTGAAGAAAGATTAAAAGAAAAGAGTTAATTAAAGTTACTAAAAATTTAAAATTAAAGTGAAAAAGTAAAAAAGAATTTAAAAAAAACTTAATTAACAAATTAATTAGTGAATTTTATATTCAAAATAAGCATTGAAGATGTTCATTAAAAAGTGAATGACTAAAAATAAACTGAGTAAAAAAGTTTTTTAAAAAAGAATGAAGTTAATTTTATTAATTTTAGTAGAATTAGTGATCTACAACTTAGCTAACCAATTGCCTAAATGTTTAAATAATTGGATTAAAATAAAAAACACTTGTATACATATTTCAGAAATCAAATTGAACTATGAACATTCAAAATCATATTGTAAAATTAAATTTAATGCAACAAGATTAATTCTACACGATAATAATAAAGAAGAATTAATTAAAAATTTTATCAGTTTTAAAAATGATAGTTTTTGGATTGGGTTAAATAGGATAAAATTAGAAAATAATGAAAAAATATTATTGTGGGATGATGAGCTAATAAATTATAAAAAAATAATAAAACAAAAATATTTACTTGAATTAGAAAAATTAACACCTTGGACACTAAATTTGGATAAAAAAATTAAGGAAAAAAATGATAATTTAAATAAAGTTATTTTGAGCAGAACAATCTTAAGCTTTGATAACCGTTTAAGAAAAAATAATATTGATGAGTATTTTTATTTATCAAGTAAACATAAATATTGGAAATTTTCTTTTAATTCTAATAAGAAATTATTTGCCATTTGTGAGACTAATTGTAAGTTATTTCTTTTTTGAAAAAAATCTACTAATCAAATTATTTTTAGATTCAAATACTGAATTCAATAAATGTGAACAAGATTGGCAATTAATTAAAAATTATGATCAAAGTAAAAACCAATGTATTAAATTTATCAAACTAGATAAAGAATCTAACTTTAAGCAAGCTCAAGATTATTGTAAACAACATTTTAAACAAAATGTTTTAGAAAAAAATTTCAAAAATTACTCTCTACTAAATTTAACTTTAACCTCTTTTGAAATTGATGTTTTAAATGTCAACTCATTTGAAAATTTATTGTTTATTAATAACTTAGCTGATTTTGAAAGAATTGAATTAATTAAAAATGAATATATAATTCAGATAAAAAATTCAAGTTTAATAAATGACTTATTTAAGCACAAAATTTTGAAAAATAATTTTTGTTTTTGTTTAATACCTAATAATCAGATGACTTGGAAAAGAATTAAAAGACAAAATACGAATAATAATTTAACAGAAATATTAAAAAATTCTGATAAAATACTTTATTATAATTTTAGTTCTAAAAAATTTTTATCAATTAAAGATGAATTAGCGTTTGAAAACCTTGATGATAAAGTAAATTTTTATAATGAAGATCATATGGCTTTTTTGAGTAAAACTGTTGATAGAAATAGTTTAATTAAAACTAGAAATAAATTAAGAAATAATTCTTTTGAAAAAAAATTAAAAAAGAAAAAAAGACATTTGGATAGTTTAAAAAAATTTAAGCAAAGTTCATTGTACTCTGAATCACATTTAATACAAGAGTTTGACTGCAATGCGTTAGCACTTTATACTATTTGTTCATATAGTTATGAAAAAAACTCTTTGAAAGGTACATTGAACCAGAAGAACAACAAAAAAAAATTTTTAAAAACACAGAATCAGCCTTTTTCATTGAGTTTAAATAAAGATGATCAAACTGAAAATATAACTGAAACATTGTTTTCAAAAAAAAATAACCATGTTTTAATAAACTTTGATCTACTAACAAATTCATTATTAATACTTATCTTGATTAATCTTTTATTATTCATTTACTTATTTAAAAATGATCAAGCAAAAAAATTTAAAAACAAACAAAAAACTGAATCTTTGAACACATCTACACATATAAATTTTGATCTAGATGAAATGAAGTTTATCTAAAACTATAAAAGATAATTTCTTTTTGAAAAAATTTAATCTAACTTACCATTGAACTGATTAAAAAAAATTTGAAGGGAAATAAAGAAAATTTTTAAAAAAAAAAGACGGTAAATTTGGAAAAAACAGCTTAGTGAATAAGAGTAAGGAATTTGAAAAAAGTAGTTAAATATTCAAAAAAGATTTTAAAAAGACAGCTAAAAAATTGAGAAAATTTTTTTTAAGAAAATTAGGATAAAAAAAAACAGAGTTAAAAAGACTTTTAAATAAGAAAATTAATATTTTTTAAAAAAGACAGAAAATTTTAAGAAGAAATTGTGAGATTTATTAAAAAATTTTTTTATAAAAAACTCTACTAAAAAAATAAATTATGAATGTTATGTACATGTTTAATTGTATCTTTTTAAAACTAATCCTTTAAATTGATTCTTAAAATTTCTTTAAAAAACTAAATTTGATCATTCAAATTACAAAACTTTTTATCAAAAAATTGAATGTTAAAACTCATCTGCATGTACGAAATAAATATTAATTTAGTAAAATACGTTTGTGAATAAAATGATCAAAAAATGAAAAATTTTTTTTTTGAGAAAATTTAAGCTTTTAAACTAAATTCTATAAGAGATTAAAAAAAGCGTTGAGCATTTCAATTTATCTTGAAATTAAATTGAACTAAATTTTTCTAATTTTATCTAATTTTTAATTTGTTTAAATGGTTTAAAAAGTTTAATTGATTTTGAAAAAACATTTTATAAAAAAGACCTAAATTGGACTAAAATATATAAAATAAATTAAAATTTTCATTAATAAAATGAAAAAAAAATTCATATTGCACTAATCAGCCTTCATTTTTTCTTTGTGTTTTTGGCACGAAAAAAAAAAAATTCTTCAAAGTAGTTTGTGCTAAATTAATACTGTTTTAAGATGCGCCAAAGACTTATTTACATTTTATAAATACTTTTGATACATTTAAGAAACCACAAAAAACTTGAGAAAATAAAGTTAAAACTTTTTTAGAAAAAAAAATTAACTTGAAATCTAAACTAATAAACTATTTAAAGCTTAGAAATGTTCAAATTTTAAAATTTTTATAAATTGTATAGACTTACAAATAAAATTTGTTTAAACTTACGAAATCTGTTTAAATTTACGAAAATTATTTAAACGAATTTTTTTTTACGAAAATGAGATCAATTTAAAGCTGTAAAATTAAAATTTTTTTTTCAACATTATCAAAATTTAGTTGCTTGAGTTGCTCTGATCATCATACCAGATTCAGTCTAAAATAATTTTAAAAGAAAAAAATTAAAATTTTTTGCATGAGTTATGAAAAATTAACCAAAATCAAAATAATAAACATGCTAAAGCAAGCTGGGAATTAAAAAAAAATATTCGTTTACTCAAAAAAAAGACAATAAAATTTGTTTTTGTAGAAACATAAGTTTTGGAATAAAATCTTTTCAAATGACTATTTTATTTTGTTTTTCGATTTATATTATGTGTTTATATAAAAGCTTAGTTTTAAAAACTGTACAAAAATTTAAACTTTCAAATTAAACTCAAATTAGACTAAATAAAATTGAAAGTTGTTTACAAAAAAAAATCTATTTAAAAAAATAATTTAGCTTTCAATCTAAAAAGAAATTCTTAAAATTAACAGTCTTAAGTTTTAAAATAAACTGAACCATAAACTTCAAAATCTAATTTCTATGAAGATAATCGTAAAAAAATATAAAAAATTTTTTTGTATTCAAAAATTGAAAACTAACTTAATTTTAGATAATTTGATTATCTTTAGTTTTAATGACCTATTCATTTTATATTTTTTATAAACAAAAACTAAGTTTCTTTAAAAATGAATTTTATAAAAAAAATTAATAAATAATTATCAAATTAATTGAACTATATGTAAATTAAATATTAACTTATAAATAAAAAAATGATGATTAAAAAATGAAATTTTGTTGATGAAAATAGTTTTTTTAATTAAATTAAAAAACTAATTAACTGAAAATTAAATTTGAAAATAAAAAAAAAATAAAGTTGACTTAAAAAATTAAAAACAAAATAAAATGCGTTTTTAATCTTTTCTTGAGCATTCTAATGATCTAAATTCTTTCGATAACTCACAACATAGTGTGGAATTTGAGGTGGTGCACTAGCCATTAAATGATGCATTTGATGTGGTTGTAAATGTTGTTGATGAATATTAACTTGATCATAAGAGGGTGGAGGAGTTAAAAATGTCATTTGTTCTTCTCTAGGTGCAGTTCCAGTGGCAAAATGAGGTGTTTGTGGAGGAGTACTAAATCTAAATAAACAAAAAAAATTTTTAAAAAAAAAAGTTTTTAAATAAAAATAAAATAAATTACCTTTGTCTACCAGAAGATCCATAAACTTCGTTTCTTATATGTCTTTTAGTAGGATTGATAACAGAGCTAACAGTTGAATTTGCAGATGCTGGTGGTATAAATGGGTCTGTTTCATCATTATAATCATTTAAATTATCTGTATTACAATGACTTCCATTTAAATTATGATATTTATTTTTGTTTTTTATTTTTATCCATGTATGAGATGCACATAAAACGAGTATTGTGAATAATATTCCACTGGCAGCTGATGTAGCTAACATTAATGAAAAACCTTCTAAAACATCTTTACATAAACTATTCATTATTCTTAAATAAACTTTGTTTATCTCTGTGCATTTACTTAAACTTTCAATTTGTGATAAGTATTCCATAGCATTGGTTTTTGATTTTCTATAAAAAAATTACGAAAAAATTAAAATCAATAGTAAATAAGGTAAAAATTTTAAAAACTACCTCATTGAAATAATTTTTTGAGTTATATCTGAATCTGAGCATAGTTCTTTACATTCAGTGGAAATTTTATTAATTTCAATATTTAAACTTTCAAGTGTAGACTTGATATTTTCAGAACTTTCTTGGAAAACTGGAGGAGCTGAATAAAAAAAAAGTTAATAATTTATACGAAAAAAATAAAAATTAATATTACCATTTTCTGGACAGTTCAAGTAGTAATCTGCTAAAGATTCATTCATAAATTTAGTTAATTCCCTTCTCAAGAAAGGACGAGGATTTAAACAGAAATCACTTCCTGCTACAGATATACCAAGATTTTGGGATGTCAAAACATAGCACACGACTAAACTCAATAAACCCAACACGGAAAATATAATCAATAAACATCTTGAATGTTTACAAATTCCACACAACAAAATCCAACAGATTAAGAGTAAAGCTACAAATATTGCAAATGTAGCTGGCCATCTAACTGATTCAATTAACGCAATCATAGTAGGGATTTTGACAAAAATATCATAATAATTTTTTTCATTTTCATCGTTATCAAAACTAGGGACTTTGAAAAAGTTACTAGGATTTTTATCTAATTTAAGCTGATCTTGAATTTTAAAAACTGAGTTCACAGATTTCGTCAAATTATTTTTCATAAAATTTAATATATTGTGTAACTTTTCTAAAATTTCTCGATTTCTAACCAAAGGATGTGTTAATTGACCTTGCAAAACTTTTATATCATTAAACATTCGATTTTCTAATTCAGTTCTAATCATCATCGAGAAATTTCTTAGTTGCTCAATATCTTTAACTAATTCTGAACTAGAAGTTTGAACTTTTACAATTCCATTATGTGAATAAATATTACCGAAAAATCCTACACTAATAACACTTATTGTTATTAAACTAAATAAAAATAAGCAGCATTTACAACATGTGAGCTTTTCTGGCTTTTGTGATTTGTTACTATTATTAACATCACAACATCTACATAAAAAGAATATTAAAAAGAATAGCAACGTTAATATTAACCAAAATCCAGGCACAGCAACGATGATACCTTAAGAAAACAAAAAAATAATTAATATTTTTTTAAAGTATTTTAGTAAAAAAATATTTACCTAAGGATTCTAAATACTGATTATCTTCAGGATCAAATGTTTGATTCACGAAGTTTAGCTTAGTGTCAATATGCGGAACCTTATGAAAATATTCAGCGAGTATTGACATATTGTATTTCGAATCAGGTGATCTGATTGAAGTCTTATTAACGTACGATAAAACTTCAGCAATAAAGTTTCCCGCTTTATCACGGTACTCCTCAATTGTTTGTACGCTAAAAACGTTGCTCATCGTGTTAATGGTGAGCTGTTTCTTTAGGTTCAAATACGCAAATTTAAGTATGAAATCCAGAACGACTGATTTATGTAAAACTTTGATTCAAAAAAAAATAAAATGAATGAAACTAAAATTCAAATTTATAACTAAACCTAAAATTTTAGCTTTACAACATTCCTTGAAGTAGATTGAAAATGTATATTTATAAAGCAGATTTTTAAAAACTTAATTAAAAAAGATCTTTTCTAAAAACTCTTTTATATAAAACTTTATCTATCATTTCATAATCTGTATACGTTTAATATATGTATTCGTTTAACGGATATCCTTAATCCTAGTAGTAATTAAAAGGTGTGAAAATTTGTTGAGTATAAAATAGACTAAAAAAATCGTTGGTTAAAGTTTTCATATAAAAATAAAAATTTTATAAAATAAACTTGATACTAGGCTTCAATTTAAAATTCATTTTTTTTGTTAAAACACTGAAAATTTGATCATTCAAACAAGTAATTTTTAATGAATTTTTAATTTATCTTCTTTTTATAAGCCTTGAAATTGACTTAAAAATTCATCAATAAATTTTTTTACAAAATTTTATTCACAAAAATTTTTTTTTTCAAAACTTGATAGTTCTCCACCTTGTTTTTTGTGATTGAATAAAACCAGAAAATTAAAAAATTTTTTTTTCAGCTAATTATATTGAACTACGAATTATAAAATTGAATTTGTAAATAAAACTGTTTCACTAATTAGGAAAAATTTTTCAAAAATAGGCAATTGAATTAGTTTTTTTAATTCTAAACTGAAATTAAGAAATTAATGTCAACAAATATTTAAAAAAAGAAAACTTCATTTTTTTAAAAGATTAACATATTCACTTAGATTGTTGATAAAATTTTCAAATATAATTTTCTTTTAATTTTCTTTCAAAATATCACTTCTAAAATAAATACTGATAAATTTATTGAATTTAATTATAAAACTCAATAACTTTCTTTTATCCAAAAAAAATTTTTTTTTTAAATTTTTGATTTAAATTTCATTTTAATTCATTTAAAAATGAAGTTGAACAAAATAATGGTTAATATTTCCAAAATAAAAAAAATAACTTAGTTAAAAAGATGATACACAAAATACTTAAAAAATTAACATTGTTAATTTAAAAAAAAGAATGATAGTTGAGATGATGAAATCAAAAAAAAAATAGTTCTTTTTGAAAAAATAAAAAGAAAAAACACCTTTTGGCGAATTGGCTTGAAATGGAGAGAAAAAAAAACAGCCAGTCATAAAAGAGAAAGAAGCCCATAAAAAAAGAAGTTTGTTGGGCACAAAGCAGTGAGATTATTGCTACACGAAGCTGTCATGCGTACAAAAAATATGCAGTTTTTCTTTCTTTTTCTAAAATAACCAATAGCAACTGCAAACATTTATATTTTTTTCTTTTTTAAAGTTATGTTTGTTTCAACTAAAACATACATTTAAATTCAAAAATGAACTCATGTTTATACCATTTTTAAATTCTTATATAGGACTTAATTTTAAGATTTCATTTTATTTTGAAAATGAATCATAATCTATATATTTTAAAAAGCATTTTGATTAATTTTTACCAATAATTAGAGATTTTCATATCAGATTTATAAATGAAAATCTATTTTCGAATTACTCATTTGAATAATTTTAAAAATTTGGTATTAAGGTTTGTTTACCAAAAAGATGAATTTTCAAGTAAAAAAAATCTTTGAATTCCTTAAAAAAAGATGTAAATAAAAGAGTTTTAGACAAAAATTCTTTAAAATTTTCAACTAAAAATTCTTTTAAACGAAAGTATTTTTATTGAAGATCTTGTAATGTCCAAGCATAAAATTTTATCTTTTATTTAAATTTTTTTTGTTGAAAATTTTAACAGAAACTGGTTTTTATTTAGATCACAACTTTTTTTGATTTCCAGATCAAAACCAAATTTTTTTTTTTTGAAAATAGAGGATCTATGATTTTGAAATAAAGATTTGAAGATGACAGAATCAAGTTTGTCATAAATTAATTTTAAAAAAATGTGTTAAGGATAATTAGCAGAGTCATTTGAAAAAAAAAACTAATAAGAACTCAAAAGAAAGATAAGCTTATTGTAAAGAAAAGAATTTATAACACTTTCTAGATAATCAGTTTGAAGTTTTTTCCTAAAACTGATTAAACTTTTTGAAAAGTATCAATAAAGCTGTTTTGATGAAATTTATTGTTTGTCTAATAAAAATATTTCAACAAGTCGAATTCATTTCAAATTGTAATGCAAGTCAAAAGACCATTAACATTTCATTTTAGAACCAGAAATTTTTAGACAATTTTTTTTAGATTTTGCAGAACAATTAGGTAATTTTTGTTTCATTTAAACAATATATTCGTTTTTTTTTTTCAAAAAAAGGTCATTTACAAAACAATTTAATAGTTTTGTTTTTATGTTTTTGAAATTAAAAAATGATTTAACCGTTAAATAGATGACCAGTATTCTAAGTTTCAAAACTAATGAGTTATTCATTGAAACAACTATTTGATTTTTAACAAAATTCTTAGTAAGTTTTTTAATAAAAAAATTACACAAGCTTTTAATGATTTTTAATAGTAACAATCAATTTTAAAATTAATTTAATTTAAAATTAATAGTTTTTAATTTTTCAGAAGAAGTTCTAATTAAAGTTTCTTTGAAAACTTGAATTTTTATCAAAAAAAAAAATGATCATCATCTTTTTACTGGGTCAAACTTTGAAATACTTGTTTATTCTTGAATATTATTTTATTGATGATTTAATTGTCTAATTTTGTTTAAATAAGTTTAAACCTTAAAAAATTTATCATTCAAAAACTAAAAATTAGATTTGGTTAAAAGCTAAATTGGAGAGAGGTAAATTTTTAGTTTACTTTTTTTTGATTTAAAGGATTTTACATTTTAGTTTATTTGGGTATCAAACTTTAGTTGAACTATTTATATGAATTTTTTAGTTTAAAACTATTTTTTTGTTTTAGTTGTTCTATTATGTGAAAATCCTTTTAATTTCGTATATTCACTATGTCAATTTTTTTATTTTTAGGTTTATTCAATTAAGCTTCAATAGATTTAAATTTAACTCTTACAAATTTCAATTTAACTTCTAAAGATTCAAATTAAACTACAACAAATATTAAATTAGCTTATAAAGATTTAAATTTAGCTTATATAACTTCTAATTTAACTTATACTAATTTTAGTTTATAAAAATTTAAACTTAGTTTATATATCATTTAATTTGGTTTCAAACTATTCTTTCACTCAAAACTAATTTTTACTTGCTTTCTATCTTTTAATTTATTTTCTATCTCTTTCTATTATACTTCAATCTTAATGTTTGTAACTTTTTTTTAATTTGTGTTTAAAACATTTTGTAGTTTTAAACTTCTTTTCGGTTTACAATTATTTCATAAATTTAACATTCAATTAAAATTATAAAAAATAATTTTGATACAAATTTTAATTTAGATTGAATAAGATTAAACTTACCTTAACTTATTTGAATTCAAGGCTAACAACGTAAAAATTTTAACTAAATTGGTTCATAAAAATAAGGTGGGAACCCTAATTTTTTGTGAATTATTTATGTAAAAGTTTAACTGTTGATTGTTCTAATTTATAAAAATACCATTTCGTAAATTTATTTATCACAAATGATTTTGAACAATAAAAAACTCAATAACTGTTCAAATCATAATTTAAATTAGTTTCAATAAAAAGTTTTTAGAATAAGAATTTAACTCTTTATTATATTTTTTATAGAATTCAAAGTTTAATTAAACCAAGTTTCTTATGAATTATGCTTATATAATATCCTGAATTTGATTATATCATTATTAAATTTAATTTCATTTGATTTTAGCTAATTTTTAAACTCGATAAAAACATCTTCAAATCAGAGTAATTAGCATTTAAATTATAATTAAGTTTTTGTTCAAAGATTAAGATTAAAAAAGATTTTAATCAAAACTTAATTTTGTTATTTTAATCTGCTATTTAGTTTTTAATTTTGTTTTACTCTGCCATCTGATTTTTATTATTTAGTTTTGTCTAATTATTTTGCTTATTAAGTTCCTTTTATTAAGTTTGGTTCTACTCTCTTTTATCTGTTTTCTACACTTCTTGATTTTCGTTGCTATTAATATGTACGCTCTTATTGAATCTACTTAATTCTAATATTTTTTTTAATTCTTTTATTTTCTTGGTTCTACTATTTCTTTACTTCTACTCTTGTTTATTCAAAACTTTAATTCTACTTAATTTTACTCTTCTAAATTTTCTTCTGCTCTTATTACCCTTTTTAATTCTACTATTTAATTTGTTTTAAGATTTTAATCATTCATTATCTTTTTAAATGTTTTTCTTAACCAATATTGCTTAACAGAATTTAATTATCTTTTTTATTCAAATATTTCTTTACCAAAACTTTTCAAATTTATTCTTTTGAGTCAAACAAAAATATTTGTGTTGATTAGAAAACCAGTTAAAGAATTTTGTAAAAATCTTTTTCAAAAGTCTACTTTTAATAAATAAAACTCAAACAATGTTTTTTTTAATCTTAAAGTTTCATGAAGCCAATATAACCATTTTATTCAATTTCTGTTTGAAAGATTTTCAAAGTATTAACCTTTTTGAATTTGTCAAAATTATTGAAATTAATTTTCGATGATTAAAAATTATCTTTGAAGTTTTAATTAAGTCCAAGCAAAGTTTAAGTTATAGTTTTTTAGCGTTTTGTAAATATGATTCTTTACAATAAAGCTGATTTCAAGATGTTTTCTTCTCTATGGTTATTCTTAGACATTTTTGAAAATAAATTAAGTTATTTGAAACTTAAAAAATATTTTCAAGATGCTTATGTCTGGTATTTTAAAAAAGTTTTGCTAATCTGTTTTTTTCTTAATAAAGAACATTTTGATTCTTTTGAAACAATATTTTTACAAAAAATTTCCATTTTTGGTAAAACCAAGTTTTAAAAACATTTGAAATTTTTAAGATAAGTTTCATCCGGAACTTAATATGTTTGTTTTCACAAGAAAATGTTTGTTAGTAAAACCAGATTGTTTTGAAATTTTATTAAAAAATTTTCTTTAAAACTTATTTAGTTTTTATGTTAATTAAATTTAATAGGTTTTATCTTAAAATTTAAAAGTTCAAAATGTTTATCATAAAGATTGCTAAAAAATGAGTTAATAAGAAATTTTATTTTCTTTTTAAGAATAATTAATTTCAATTGAAATCAATTTTTTTCACTTAAAAATTCTTCTATTTACCTACAAAATTAAGTGATTAGACTATCAGTTAAAAAATATATAAAGAAACATAATTAAGATTTTTATAAAACTTTTTTATAAATTGGCATTTAAATATTGAAAAACCTTCTTAATAAACATCATTTCTGAATTTTATGAACTTGCTTGACTTTTTTCTCTTATTTTCATATTTGTTTCACGAATAAAAACTTATTAATTAGTAGTTTTATAAGAACATTAACTTCTAAAACAATGAAAATTTTTTATTTGTTTGTAACAAACATAAAATATCAATTAATCATAAAATATTTGAATCGAGATTTTTTAATGGCTCAATCAATCAATTTTAGATTTTGATTCATTTGAGTTATAATTATCTAGTTTTTGATTAAATAATATTTTTTATGAAGATAAATTTTAATATTTTAAAGCCTATTCAGGTATAAGCAAAAGTTTTATCTTAAAAATTTAATAGAATAAAATAGATTATCAAGTTTTATGATGTAAAATAATTTTCATTCTTTTAGTCAATAAATTGATCTTCTTTCATAAAAAATCTTTTTATTGATTGTTATTTGAGAAATAAAACTTTAACAATTAAACCTGATCTAATAATAAACGAGCATCTTTTCAAAAAAAAACTTAAGTAATAAATGGCCAAATTTAAATCATTTAAGCCATAAAGTCACTTTATCAAATGTACATTTTTTCAACTCATCCAAAAAATTTTGTTAAAGACTTGTTAAAGACTTGTAAATGAATTTTAACTTGAAATAACTTAAAGAATTTGAAAACATAAATGATCTAATTATTTGAAAATGAATTGTTTAAAATTTAAATATTCAAATTACTTAACTCATTTCTTAACATTTTAAGTTCTAAATATTAAAAAAAAAGTGTAACTTGATCAATTAAAAAACCAATAAATAGATAAAAGTTATAACCAAGGCAACTAAGTATCATTTAAAAAAAAGCTCTTTAAGATATGATAATGTTTAAAATCAGCTTTACATTTCAATTTAATCATTATAGAGATTAAAATAATTTTTTTTTCCATTAAAAACAAATTATATAATTGAATTATCTTAGTTAAGACTAAAAGACTTTTACTCTTTTTTCAAATATTTTAAATTAATAATTTTTGATTATTATTAACTAGGACTCTTGAGTAAACCTTGAATCAAAATAGTTTCCTAATAAAATAGAAAATAATTATAAGACAATAAGAGCGCAAGATTTTTTTTATCTTATTTGTACAACACATTATGGCTGAATAAAAAAGCGTATAAATAGTTTGTTCAATAACTCAGTTCTTTACATTGAAAAAAAATTATTTAACAGTATACAACCTGGCTCATTTTAAAACTGCGTTTTAAATTTTCAGTTGTAAACAACTTTTTCAAAATAATTGATTAAACTAAATTAAAATTTGTTGGTTAATTGTTCTAGCGTCAACAGTGTTTGTCCAGACAATCAGCAAAGTTATTTCTAAATTCAAAAGTCTTTAATTCAGCTTAAAGAAAAAAACGTTAAAAGTCTTTGTTGTTATACAAAGGAAAAAAAATTAAATCTCTGCAAAAATCTTCATAAGATATTTAAACTCAATTTTATTTAAATAGTTTGCTAATATAATTAATTTATTTGGTTAATTTAAAATGGATTCTATTGTTCGTCAAAACTATAGCGAAGAAGTCGAAAATGCAGTAAACAAACAAATAAATATGGAGTTAACTGCTTCTTATGTTTATTTGTCAATGGTAATTAAAAAAAATTTTTTTTAAAAAAAAAATCTAATTTTTTTTATATTTTTAGAGTTCTTATTTTTCAAGACATGATGTTGCATTACCAAATATTGCAAAATTCTTTAAAGAACAAAGTCATGAAGAAAGAGAACATGCTGAAAAATTAATTGATTATCAAAACACAAGAGGTGGTAATTTAGTATTGAATGATGTAAAAGCACCTGAAATTAATAACTGGGGTTCTGCTTTGAATGCATTTCAATCTGCATTAGCTTTAGAAAGAAAAGTGAATGAGTCTTTACTCAATTTACATGCTATTTGTGGTCGTAATAATGATCCTCATGTAATTAAATATAATTTTTTATTTTTTTAATTTAAATTAATCATATTTTATTTTAGTGTTGTGACTTTTTGGAAAACCATTATCTTGAAGAACAAGTCAAATCTATTGAAGAACTTGGTCATCATGTTACTAACTTGAGAAGAGTTGGAAATGATCTTGGAGTATTTCTTTTTGATAAAGAATTCAAATCATAAATTACGATTTAATGGATTTTGGTTTATAATTTTTTCAAAAAATTCATTGAGAATTTTGAAAAATTAAAAAACGTTCTTTTCTAAACTATAAAATGTTAATTCAAATGCTTTAAAAAAATAAACTTTATTTTCAAAGTATGAACTCTCAATTTATTTATAAACAAAGCTTTTATTTTTATTATGAAATTCTTATCTATTAAGTTTAAATTGCATTTGAAAAAGTTGAAATTGACTTAAAAAGTTAAAATAAACAGAAAGTTAATTGTTTTTCAAAAAATATAAAGCAAAACAAAATTATAATAAAGCTTTTAGCCTAAAAAATCTCTTAATCCACAATGATGATTAGGTTTAAAACTTAAATGTTCTTCAATATATTGACATGGACATCTTGCTTTTAGACAATGTCTAGGTTGAATTGAAACTGTAGAAACTGATGCATCATAATGTAAAGGTGTTTCAAAGCCTATTCTTTGTCTTGTGAAGTCTTTTGCCCATCTTTGACTGTATCTTAAAAATAGTTTTAAACCATATTTCTGTTTTTTGAAAAAAAAATCTTGTTATTATTTTTTAATCAAAACAAAACAATAAAACTTACATCTTTTTGTGTTAATCTTGTTGGTGTTGTTCCAGTTATAATTATATCAGGTACTTCAACATCAGTTTGTAGCATATTTAGTTGTTGGGTAGTTTCATATTTATTGTTATTCAATTGATTTAGATTGTTGATTGTGTTATTGATTGCTTCTAAATTACTGTCTTTATTGAACAACTCGTTCAGTTTTTTCTTGATAAAAAAGAATTCAATTAATTCAAACAGATATTTGTTTTAATTAAAACTTAAATAGTTAATTAGTTATCAAATTAAAAATTTTAAAATTGTTAGACTTAATTTTATATAGAACCTAATTTAATATAATTAAGTATTTTAAATTTAAATTTAATTATCGTTTGAACTTTGTTAAATTAGATTCATAAAGTTTAATTCAAATTAAAACTAAATGATAGCTCAAATCTAAATATAGCTCAAACATGAATTTATTTCGAATATAAATAAAAATCAAACTTATATAAACTTACAATGCATTCTGTTGAATCAAAGTAAATGAAAATTAAGTTTATTTTATGACAAGAAAGTTTTCCTTTATCATCAACTGCTAAAATGATATTGTTTTCCACAAACTGTTCATTTACTCTAGCTAAACATCTTTCTAGATTTCTGACCATCTATTTAAAGAAAAAAGAATAATTTATTTTGTACGAAATTAAGTTTAAATTTTACTTTTGTCTTAATCCAATAAGTTATGAAAAAACCAAATGCGTTCATTAAAAGCCAAAAAAGCATTCCAAAAAATAAAATAATTCCTTGAGCATTTGAAAATAAAATTGTGAATAAAATAAAAAATCCTAAAATTAACCAGATCAAAGTTACTTTTTTATAAAAAACAATGTACAAGTTAAAACGGTAATCGTTGATAAGCATTTGCATTGCAGATACATAGTCTTCAACAGTTAACTAATTGAAAAAAATGAATGTTTTAAAAAATTAAAATGATAATTTTCTTACTTTAAATTCAGAGCTCATTAGCTCTTCAGGTACTAATTCAGGTCTAAATATAGCAGGCGTAAGCCATGCACATTGAGTATTTAAGGGTAATAAATTAACTAATAAATCGCCATTTTCTAAAAATTAAAAATAAATTAATAAGTTAATTTTTTTAAGGACTTTAATTTTAATTAACTGAATTTAGGTTGATTTCTTGATGATACATCTTTTAATGATATATTCTGTAAGCCAGTAGCTGGTAAATTAGTTTTTACAAATGTTTCAGTTGAACTACTTTTTTGATTTTTATCTGTTATATTTAATTTTGATGAAGATGGTGATTCATTTGATGAATTAGATAAATAAGGTGTAGATGATCTAGATGATTGTTTATCTAAATAAACTTCTTTTTTTGAAGAACGTGAAGGCGCAGTAGGTGGTGGTGGTAATTGAATATTTATAGCTTTAGACTCAATCGTTGCTATATGTATTGTTTTTTCATTTTGAGGTATTTTTTCTTTATCTATTTGATTATTTAGCTCTTTATCATTTTCATTGTTTTCAAAATTTATCCATTTTTTGTTTACTACACACATTTCTTTATCTACTAAACTAGACATTTTTATGAAATTTGTTTAGAAATAAATCAAGCAATCAATTTTGAATTTAACCATTTAAAAATCGAAAAATCAATTACTCAAAAATTAAAACATTCAAACTATTTAGACGTTAAACCAATTAGTAGAGATAACCATAAAAATTTTTTTTTTTAAAACTTTTGCTTAGAAATTATTGCTTGTTATTCTAGTAGAAAACTAAATTTGTATTAAGCTGCAACACTAAAAAAAGAAATTTAATTCAATTAATTTGATTTAATAAACTTTTTACTAACAATAAAAATACAACTCATTCTCAATTTTAAACTTGATTAAATTAGTTTTAAATTAATTGTTTTAAACATTTATCATTTCAGAACTGTGCTTTAAAATCTAAATTAGTTTTTATCTTAAAAATAATTGTTCAATTTAGATGGTTAGTTAAATTAAATTTTTGTGTACAAGTATTTGTAATTAAAATGAAGGATAATTTTTAATTAAAACTATAAATATGTTTACAACATGTTTATTATAAACAAAATTTATATCTCTCATAGTTGTCTAAAAAGTTTGTTTAAAACATGAACATCTTTCGATTTTAAAATAATTCTTTTAAGCTTAAGGATAAGTTAATTTAAATACTAATCTACCTTATCTAATCTTCATTATAACTTCTGAATTCAATAAACTACGATTGAAATTTTTGATTTTAAATAAAATCTTATTTCGTTTTTTAAATTTTTTTAGATGAAGTTCTTGAACAAAGAGGATAAAAAAATTTATCAATTATTCATTATAATTATTATTATTACCTTGATTGTGTTTTTAAAAACATTGAATTTCGTATTAAACAGTCTAATAAAACTTTTGTTTTATTATTTTGAATTTTTTATTATGAAGAAGAATTTTTTTTGTAAACTTCATTTTACATCTTTTACAAAATTTGAACTATCATTCTTTGCAATTTCTTATTTTCATCAAATTCCTTTTTTCTTTTAGAAATATTTGAATATTTTTCTTTTTTGAAATAATTTTCTTTTTTTTAAAAAAATTTTCTATTTTTTGAAACTCTTAAAACTCTCTATTGTGAATTTCTTTTTAATTTCTTAAACCTTTTTCTCAATTTAATAGTTTTTAAGTTTTCTAAAGCTTAATTTCACAAATTTAAATTTTCAATAAAACTTTGTATATTAACGAAAGACTGGTATTTTTTTAAAAAAAAATTTTCATTTATTGGTTATACATTTGAATTTATTAGTTTCATCATTTCTCATAAGTATTTATTTATTTTATTAACTCGTTATTAGTTTTGAGAACAATTTATTAACTTTGAAAACAATTGATTATGTGAGAAAAAAAACTATTTTAACAATAAATTTATTAACTTTAAATAAAATTTAATTTTAATAACAACTTATGAACCTTTTTATGATACTTAAAAACTTAAATAAATTAACTTAATTTAAAAATAAATGTTTTAACTAATTGTTAATCCGTTTTTTTATTCACTAATCAGTTTTAAAAAATACTAATCAGTTTCTTTTCGTTTTAAATTTTGGTTCCAAAAAAAATTTGTTCCAAGGATTTAATTAGGTTTGTGAAAAAAGAAAAATATAATTCATTTTCAAAAGATGAAAATAGATTTTTTAGATATTCGAATTAATAAAATATTTTCAAAACTATGATATGAATTGATAATTAAAAGTTGAGAACTATAAAAATAGAAAACTTTAAAGAAAAAAATTAATTAGAAAATAAATTTAACAAAAACGTTGTTTAGAAAAAAAATTAACTTTCTAGAAAACTGAAAAAAAAATAACAAACTGATAACCAAAGAATTTAAATTTGAAAACAATTTTTAAGTTTATTGAAAAAAGAAAAACATAATTCAAAAAAAGTTGTTTTAAAATAAGAATTTAATTTTTTTAATTTAAATAAATTTAAAAAAAAATAAAAAGAATTCTTCAGATCAGTCGGAAATGGGCAAGCGCAGTTTACTAAATAGTATCGAAAAAAAACTTGCTAGCAACTATCGTTTTAAAAATAGTTGAAAATTTAACTAAATAGAAATTTTGTTTATATTTATAATATATAATAGAAATATTTAAATGGATGATTTAAAAAAAATTTAATTTCGAAGTTTAATTATTGAAAATTTTTGAGAGATAAATTTTAAAAATTTAATTAAAATAACTTTAAATGAAGTTTCAATTAGTTTTTGTTTTAATTAACTATTATTCAAACAAAAATTTTTTAAAAGTATTTTCACCTTTATATTTGATATGAGATTTATAAATAAATGGCATTTAAATTTTTTTTTTTGATTTAAATAAGACATGGTTCCTTTTTTTAAAATTCTTATTTTTTTAGATTGTACGGTCCTTTTTTGAAAATTTTATGTCATTTCAATTTAGCAATTCAATATAATCAATTATTTTATGGATTGTTAACAGTTTTTTAAACTACTTTAATTAATAATAATTAAAAAGTTTTCTTTTTCTAGTTTTTTTTTCTAGTTTTCTTTTTCTAGTTTTCTTTTTCTAGTTTTCTATTTCTAACTTATCTATTTCTAGTTTATCTATTTCTAGTTTTCTTTTTTTAGTTTTCTTTTTCTAGTTTTTTTTTCTAGTTTTCTTTTTCTAGTTTTCTTTTTCTAGTTTTCTTTTTATAATTTTTTTTTATTTTATTTTCTAAATGTAAAATACTTTCTTTTTCACTTTGTTCAATTATACTTTAACATTTAGTTTTTCTTAATTTTCTTTTCCCCTTTAATTTGTTTAAATTTTTTTCTTAAATTCAGCTTAATACAAATAAAAATTTTTAAGTTTTTTAACATTTAGAAATTGATAAAAGTTTTAATTAAAAAGATAAAAGTTGAAAGAAAAAAGACTAAAAAGTTTTAATTAAAATTTGAAAATTTAAAAAGTCAATGATGGAAAAGTTGATAAAAAAAGAAAAATTAAATGTAAATTTAAAATGTTAGAAGTAGAATGTCAAAAATGGAAATTTTTTTATTAAAAGTAAAATAGAATTTAAAATAAGTTTTAAAAATAATGATCAATAAACAAATAAATTTTTATTTCAAATTTGACCTTTATTTTGTTTTTGAAATTAAGTGTCTTAGTTTTTTCTTTAAAGTTGAAGATTTTTTAATTAAAATTTTAAAATTAACTTTTATTGAAAGATGTTAAACTTAAAATAATTTAAAACTGTTCTCATCAAAAATTGCTAATTATTCAAATTTTATACTTATCATGATAAATTACGTAGCTTAATAAAAGTTGAATTATTATAATTAAAAATTTTCTTATGCAAAAAAATTTATCTTAATCTCACTCAAAAAAGTATTAAAACTAATCTTGTTTGATTCAATACTAAACTAGGAATAAATGGAAAAATTAGAAAATTTTATTTAAAATGGTTTATATAGTGAGAAAAACTAAAAATGACTCAAACCTAAAATAATTTCAATACAATTGAAATTAAAAACAGTTTGAACTTGAAATTTAAATTAAGTCAAAACTTATTATAAAGATAAAAATACAGTTTACATCAATTTTATTTAAAAGATTAATGACTTCTTGAAATATGAGTTAAAATAATTAAGTTTAGTTAAAACAGATTGATAATTAATGAGTTTTCTAAAAAAACAATAGGTACTCATTTTAATAAAGAAAAACTTATTAATTTTTTTATAATTTCAGCCAGAAATAATTTAATACAACAAAGACCTCATGAATTATTAAAAATTTTTTACAAGTCAAGCTTAATATGAAATTCAGTTAATTCTTTTTTTTTAGAAACTTCAATGATTTTTAAAGTTTAATAAACAAATCAGGAAAGCTTAAAACTTGATTTTTTAATTTAAAATTTTCTCACTAGGTGAATTATTGCTGTTTCAAATTGTAATAATTTCATTTTTATGGTTTAGAAATAAATTGTCAATACTTGTAAATTAAAAAAAAACAATATAAAGAGTTAAATTAAAAAGCATTTACATGGAATAATTGTTTTAAAATAGAATTAAAGAAGCTCTTTTTAATATAAAAAGAATTACCTAATTAAAAAGAAATTAAGAATTATTTACCAGGAAAAAAAGGTTACATTATTTTCAATATTAAAATGAAACAATCAAGTTTGAACAAAAATTAATCAAAAAAATTTTTTTTTTAAACAAGACTTGATTTTATTTTCAACATGTTATTTGAAATTTTATGTAAAGTTTTTTAGGTTTAGTTCATTTCAAAATTATTTAGAAATTTAGTGTTAAACAATTTATTTATAAATTTTGAGACCATACTTTTTAAAACTTGATAAACAGTTATTTGAAATTATTAAACAATTTTTCGTAAAATTGATCAATTGAGTTTTGATTGTCACAAAATATTTACAAGCTTTTTGGAAATTTTTTAATCAGATTTAGTTACAAGTATATAAATATGATAAAAAAAACAAAGTGTTTAAAGTTTAATTTTTTATTCAAAATCATTTTCTTTTGTTTATTTTGATTGATTGTTCTAAAAGCTTATTTTAATCAAAAAAAATTTGATTAAACAAAATTTTTAAAGCATATTCAATCAAAAATGAAATTTCATTAGTGTAATAAAAAAGGTTTAAAAGTTTGATGTTTTTTATTTTGAAAACTATTGATTTTGAAAACTATCGATTTTGAATTAGAAAATTATTGATTTTTGATTTAGAAAATTAACTTCTGATTTCAAAAAACATTAACTTCTGAATTTGAAAGAATATTTAATTAGATTTGAATAATAGTTATTTTATGATAAAAAATAGTTTTAATCTGATTTAAAGAATTATTAATTTTTGATTTGAATATAAGTTAAGTTTAGGTTTTTATATTTAAAAGTTTTCTAATTTAAAATTTCTCTTATTCAAATAATAGCTTTTAATAAAGAAAATAATTATTTCCTATTAAAAATTTCTTTTAATTCTAATAGAAGCTATTGAGTTATAGTTTAGAAGAATATTAAAGTTAGAAGAATATTTGAATTTAGAAAAACTTTTTAATTTAGAAAAATATTTTAAAGTTGTTGTTAAAAATAATTTTTTTCTCTTCTTTTAAATGACAAAAAGATTTTAGTGGATGATAATTAAATTTAATTAATATAATGTAATCAATTAGTTTAAAAACTGTTTTTGAATTTGCTTACTTAATTTGACAAAATCAATATTTTAATTTTACCAAGAGTATTCAGCAAAAAAATTTAGTATTAAGTTTACTAATAAACTAATCTTTTTGAAGTTTGAACAATTGGTTTTTATCTATTAAATAGATAATTAGGTAGAAAAATTTTTTTGTTTTAGTTTATTGAAAAATTTAATTGAAAAAAAGAATTTTTGTATTAAGTTAAATGAAAGATTTTTCTAAATTTATTTTCCTTTAGTTTTTTCTAAAATGTTATTTAAACTTATTCAATGTTATTGAAGTAGCTATTTTTAAAAAGTTCGAATTTTTCTCAATTCAAAAAACAATGCTTATTAAAAGTTTATAAGTATTTAACAAAACTTTCATTTGTTTAATTTTATTTTTTAATTAGTATTCAACAAGAACTTTTACATGAACTTAAATTAAGAGTTTTTAAATTCAGTAACTATTATTCTAATTTTAAAAGTTGGTTAAATAGATTAAAAGAATATTGTTTTTATATAAAAAATTAATTGAATCTTCAATTCAAATCATTATTGTTATTCAAATGTATAAATAAAAAACTTGATTAAAAAAAAAAAAATTTTCTATCAAAAGAAAAAAAAATCATATTTCTAAATCAAAGCGAAAAATGAAAAAGAAGAAGTTTTAATTTTTCTTAAATAATTCTAAAGTTTTAAAAATGTTTTAAATAAGAGTATTTTCTCAACACAATTTTTAAATATCAATCACAAGATACTAATTATTAATATTTATAATATGAATTCAACGTTAATAATTTTTGTCTTTTAGTAAATATACAATTTTTAAGAATACTTTTCAGTCTGATTTTCTCAAAATATTAAACATGTAAGTTTTATATAAACCCTTTTTTATCTAAGTTTATTCAGTTTTAAAGTTTTTTTTCTAACTTTCGATAAACACATTTAGATTAAAAGTTTTCAAAAAAACATTCTTCTTTTACCTCTACATATTCTCTTATCAATAATTTTCTTTTACATTTTTCTATATTCTTTTCTTTAAGTTTTCATTAACTTAAAACAAAATTCTTTTTCAATTCATAAATTTTAGATTTTTAAATCAAAATAGTTTTTTCAACTTCATTAAACAATAACCATCAAAAGTTTTAAAATCTTTAGATTAAAGCTTATAAAAGTAGAAAATTTTTGTTTTTTAAAATTAAGAATAAATAGCTTTAACAAGCTAATTAAATTAATACCTCCCTTAAAATAAGTTGGTTTAATTTAAAGACACACCAAATTCTTAAATAAATTTTAACTTCAAATTGTTTGTTTTCATTTTTTAGAGTTAAAATACATTCCGTTTTTAATTTTTTTTCTATTTATTAAAAACAAACACGTTAGTTAGCTTTCTCTGGTTAAGTAAAAATTTTTTTTTTCTTCAGTTTACAAATTAAACAAAATCTATTTTGACTAAGATTGTTTTCAAATTAAAAACAGTATTATGTTAGATTATGAGATCCTATTTATAACTTTTGTTTATTAAAATTTTAATTTTTTTTAATCAAGTGATACAATTGGACTCTTATTTTTATTTTATTTTGTTTTCATTATATAAAATTAAGGTTTTAACTAAATCTTCTTAAACAATATAGAGAAGTTTTTAATTTAGAGATAAACAAAATATATATTAGAATTCAATGTGGTTTTTGTTCTTTGCTCATAACAAAATTAATCATTATTAAATAGCAGTTTTCTAGTGCAAGGCCAAAATTTTTTAGTTAATTTTTGTTTTCAAAATTTTAAATAAACTATTTATAGCTACTTTAAAGATGTTAAGTTTTTTAGTAAATAGTTGTTAATTTTTTTTAAATTTCTTTGAAACAGGTATTCATATTTAAATCGATCAAAAATGTATTTATTATTTTTAATTAATTGTGTATCAATTATTAGTTTATACATCAAAAATTAATTGATGTTTATTGCTTACATTTATAAAACAAATATCTATTTTTAGTGGTAAACAACTTATTGGAATTCAATAAGATAAAAATTAATTTTCAAAAAAAAAGAAGAAATCAATAGATAAAAATCATTAAAAATATAAATTGATAAAAAACGTTCAACAAACCGTGAAACGATTTTACATCTCAAGTGAAATAATCTTGTGAAAAAATCGTCAATTATTTTTATAAGTATTTTCTACGGAATTTTCTTTTGATGAAAATATTTTTAAATTTGTTTTAAATATTTAAATTATTTCTTTTTATGAAGCAATATTTACACTTATAATTTCATAAGAATTGTTTTTAATTTAATTCAAAATCAATTAAAAAGTTAAATTAGAAAAGAATTTAAAATAGAAAACATTTCTAAAAAGTAAACCGGATATTCTTATTGATTTTCTATTTTTAAAAAAAAGAAAATTTCTAAAGTTGATCATCTATTTTAAGATAAAGTATGTTTAATTTTTTGTGAATTTTATTGTTTTCAAAAGTTAAAGAAAATTAGAGTGATATAAGAATCAAATTTAATTTTTAAGTTTGATGAATAAAATTGATAATTAAATTTCAAATTTAAGAATCAAATTTTAAAATAAACAAGGAAGATAAGAGTCTAAATAAAAAATAATTTAAACTTAAAAATTTCCAAATTTTCAAGAAATTTTTCCAGCTTATTTTTTTGTTCTTTGTTCAGTTTTTCAAAGCATGAATATCAAAAACATTAATTTTTTAATACAATGAAAGATAAAAAATAGATTTTATCGTATGCTAATATAAAATCAAATTAAAATTTTTTTTTTATTTAGGTCTAGATTTTTTTAGAGGAAACAAATCCTATTTCAGTGAAAACTAATTTTTTTGTGCAAACTATAATTTCTGTGTAAATCATAATTCCTTTGCAAGTCATAATTCTTTTTTAAGTCATAATTCCTTTGCAAGTCATAATTCCTGTGCAAGTCATAATTCCTGTGCAAACCATAATTTTCCCTGAATTCTGAAATTAATTATTTTGGATATTTTTGTAAGTATTATTCTTATAATTAAAGAGCAATAAATTAATAAAAAATAATTTACGTAGATCATAAAACATTATCCCTAAGATCAATTTTTTAAGTGAATTTTAAGCAGTTATAATGGAATATTAAATTTTGATGTTGAATATCAAAATTTAATTTGATAAACTTATGTTTTAAACTTAAAAAAGTTTTAATGTTCAAATAAATTATAAAGCTTTTTTAAAATAAAAAAAAATTTTTTTTAAATGTTTGCAAGTAAGAATTTTGTTTTTCTTGGAGGTTCTTGTAATCCAACAACTTGGCGGGATGAAGTTGCAATACCGATTTTAAAAAAAAATTCTGTTGATTACTACAATCCTCAAGTAAAAAGATGGTATCCTGAATTAATTGAAATTGAAAATAATGCTAAAAATGATGCTAAAATTTTATTTTTTGTTTTTGATAATCAAACAAGATCTATAGTTTCTATGATTGAAGTTGCTGAATTATCTGCAACTAACCGTAAATTAGTATGTTTTATAAATGAATTAGTTTTGAATGAAACTTATATTTGTGGTGAACCAATAACAAATAAAGAATTTGAAGAATTACAACAATCTCGTAAAATAATTAAAAATTTATTACAGCATCAAGGTGTTCCAGTTTTTGAGAATTTAGAAGAAGCGTCATTATATGTTGCAAAGAAAAGTAAAGAAAATAAATCAACAGATGAATTAATACGAGATCTTAAACAAAATTATTATACTAAATTTTTAAATTTAAATAAAAAAATAATTCAACTTAAAGAGATATTTAGCTCTTTAGATGTTAGTAATTTAGGTAAAATAAGTTTAATAGAAGCTAAATATGCTATTAGATTAATAACAGGTTGTGATATTACTGAAAATACTTTAAAAGAAATAGACTTTTGTCAGTTAAGTACTTTTTCAAAAAAGAATCATCTTAATTCAAATTTTGAATTTGTTATTAATGAAAATGGTTATGATTTTTTATTGAACTTTGACCAATTTTGTTACTTAATAGCTATTTTTGATTATGATCAACAAAACTTAAAAAGTTGTAAAAATCAGTTTGATAAAAAAAGTTTAACTAATAATGAAAGTATAAACAAAGCAAAAAGTTTAAAAAACAATAAAAATTCTCTGTTTGTAAATAATAATCAAGCAAATACAATTGTTAAGCCCATTCAAAAAATTATTGATTGGTTTTCTAGTATTAGCCATCATCCTTCTTATAAGCATCATAATCATTCAATTCATATGAAATCATCTAATTATAAAAATAGCGTTATAAGAAGTAATAGCATTAATAATCGTTTGCCCTTAATGAATGATAAAAAATATCAAAATTCAAACAATATTCTCAATAATGGACCATATTCAAATAAAAATAAATTGTACATAGAGAATAATTTCATAAGTAATTTCTCAATAGGAGAAGATGAAGTAGATTTCAAAAATATTAAACCAGATAATAACAGTTTGAAAAAACCTAAGTTTTTTTATCCTTTTCAAGTTGAATGTCGAGATATTTATTTAGGAGGAACAAGCCTTCCTTCAAAATGGAGAGAAGAAATTTCAATTCCTTTATTAAGGTATATAAATTATCTATAAAAAACAATTTTCACTAATTTATTTTTAAATTTAATTGCTAAGTTAATATCTATTTTTTTTCAAAATAAATTCTTTTTACGTTTAAATCAGCAGATGAATACTTGTTGAAAAAATATTTTAATTGAAAAAACAATAAACTTTTATTTTTTTTAGAAAACATCATTTGACGTATTTTTATCAATATGAAAATTCTTATAATTCAAACATGAGTCTTTTAGAAGCATCTGCAATTTTAAATTCTAAAGTTATATTATTTAACATAACGAATGATTCTAGATCACCATCTTCAATGCTGACGGTAATTTAATTTCTTCTAATTATAAAACTTTTCAGTATCTACTTTTTATTCTAAAAAATTTAAATCTGCTAATTTTAAGCTGGCTTTTAAATAATCAATTTTTTTTTAATTACAGGCTGCTCTTTATATTGCAAAACGTTATCGAGTTGTATTATGTATTCAATATTTAAAAGAAAATTCTATTATTGATGGAGAAAAAGTAAGGTTAAAAATTTTTAAAAACTAATTAACTTACTGAATTTATTTTTGTTTAGCTTTCTGAAACAGCTATAAAAGATTATAATAGAGGAAGAGATTATTTACAAGATTTAGCTAAAAGGTATAAACAAGAAGTTTTTAATGATATTTCACAAGCTACTTTATACGCAATTGGACTTGTAAAAAATTTTAAAAATAAAAACAAAAAGTAAAATTTTTTTAAGTATTAAATAGGGATTTGAGAAATACTTTTTTTTGAAAAAAAAGTTTTTTCTCATCATTAAATTCTATTTTTATACATTTTTTTACTTTTAAAATAAAATTTTTGAAATCTTTTATTTGAAATCTTAAAAAAAAGGAAAATTTTAATTTTATGTATAAATTTATTACTAGAAACAATGTCATTTAATTTAAAAGATTTTCTACTTATTTAAATTTTTTAAGAGTTTTACAATTTTTTTGTAAATAAATTTTGTAATATAAAATGGTTTTTAATTTAATAAATTTAATTTTTTATACTTTTGTAGACTATTTTTTCGTTAAAATATTTCTCAGAGCATACCTGTTGATACTGACCAAACTGTTATTCTTTGTTATACAAACACTTTTAGTTTATTTCGATGAAAAGTATTTTTAGTTATATCAGCTTAAAGAATAATTAAATTGAAAAGTATAAAATTGAATAGAAATTGATAAAACCTTTAAAAATCAATAACCTAAAAAATTCTGTTTTTTTAATTTTATTTATTTATTATTAAAGTTCATTTGAGCACGCGTAGCCAGGTTTCCATAAACAGTGCGGCCTTTTCAAAATTTTTACAATATTTAACAATACATGTTACAACATTAAAAGTAAGACAATAAAAGAGCACATGTTCAAATTAAGCTAAAATTCTTAAAGAATAAATCATAGAACTTTTTTAATAAAAATTTTATAAAAATTATCCTCTATTAAAAATTAGTCTCTGAAAAAAAAAATTAATTTCGATTTTTTTATAAAATATGACTCATTTAATAATTTTTTTTTAAGGAACAACTGAAATTTTTTTTTATTGAATAACTTTCTTGTTTTGATTTTAGTTTGTTTTTTTTAGATCTTACAATAAATCATCTAGTCTGATGAAGTTTTGGAAATAAAATTTTGTAGCTTCAAATAATTTTTCCATCTAGCATTGTTTGGGCATGGTGGACTAGCTTTTAAACGATTTTTAAAAACTTTTCTTAAGGTTCCTCTTTTAAAAAGCCTATAAAAAAGTTATTAGTTTATAAATTTAAAAAAAATTGTAAAAAAACTTACTTCTTCATATTATTTATAAAATCATAGGCAACAACCTGAAGATCTGTCATCGAACCTAAAACCAAATTCAAAAAATGCGAATAACAGCTTTGGGGCTTTAAGCACGGGTATTTTGTTTTCAAATAAAAACCAGATGATATCATGTAAGTTGCATTATCAGAAGTTATGCTTAATATTTTGTGATTTCCTATTTGAAATTCCTTAAGGGTGAATTTAATTTTACTTGAAATTGTCTCTGATTTTGTGTCTTCCAGCTCTATCGTACCCAAGAAATGAATTTTTAATTCTATATCATAAATATCAATATACTGGACCAAAATATTTAAAATTGAAACTCTCCTTGCGTCCACTATTTCATCTACTATTATATTTATGAAATTTTGGTCTTTAAGTCTATAAATTAGATCTATCTTTTCTTCTTCAAAAAAACCAGAAAGCTTTTTCTTCATTACGATGCTTTTTTGAAGGCCATAATCAAGAAACCCTTTTGTGTATTTTTTTAAATACTGATGGAAATCTTCATCATTAAAAACATTAAAAGAAACATTATACTTGGTTAAAATCTTAAAATTTTTTCTTATGAAGTCATCTCTTAATTGAAATCTTTTTGAAATACTTTTAGAGTTTACAAATTTTTCAAATTGATTATTATGTTCATCTATATTTTTTAAAATTTCTTTGTGTGTTTTAGACTCACAATAAACTTTAATTGCATAAGAGCTTTTTTTAAAAGTTTTATAGCAGTACTTGCAAAAAAATTTATCTTTTAATTCATTATATATTGATTCGTTTTCAAATTTTTCAATAATTTTTGATACTGTTTTGTTGAGCGTTAAGCTTAGTTTAAGAAAATATGTTTGTATTCTTAGCTTCAACGTCTATTAACGTTAATAGACGTTGTAACGCATAAGCTATTTTTAGCTCCTTTGTTTCAATTTAATTATTTTTATGTAAGTTGGAAATTGAAACTTTTTTAGTTAGTCTATTTTATTTTTTCATTGAATAAAGTTTAACTATTTGATATTGTGAAATATATTTGTGTTAAATTTATTAATTAAACATGTTTTACTAATGCTCAATTTTAAGAAAATTTAAATAAAGTTTTTGAATGAAATTTTTGTAAGACAAATTAAAAATTATCAAGCATTATATTACTTAGACAAAAAGGTTATGGGTATTAAAAATATTATTAAAGAGTTGAATATATTGATGGATAAAATCATTTACTTTACTGATAATAAGGCTTAAGGGATAATAAGGGAAATATTATCGTTTATGCTATCACTTATTGAGAAATGGGTTTTCTAATAAAAAATTCGAATTAAGATATATTGAGTCAAGTAATAATGTAGCGGATTTGTTAACAAAATTCTTAAATGGTGAAATTTTCTGCAAACTTGTTGATTTGATTAATGTAGGATTTTGTTAAATTGTTTTTATGTGATATTTATGACAAGGTCACGCTACTAAGGGGCATGTTGTAAATTTATGACCGACTCCTGTCATATGTATGTTATAAAATAAAAATAGAAAATTTTATTTTTTTTCCAAAAACTTTAATACTGAGTATAGTATAATCGAATAAAAAAATCAATTTTTAAAATTTGCGCTTAAACTTGAGGTGACCTAAATCGCGCATGTTTTGTTTTTAAATTATTTTTATTTAGATTTTAAAGGACGATTTCTAAGAGTAAAATTAAATTTTGTTTTTTTTTTCTAAAAGTAAGTTAATTTAAATAAAATGGTACTTTTTTTAATTTTTTTATTTTAAATTTTAGTTTATTTAAAATGCTTTTCAGTAAATTATTACAAAGACCTAGTTTTAGAGCTTTGCAAGTTAGAAACAGCTCTACAACATACGTAAATGGTTATACACCAAGACCATTCTTAGCTACTTTAAGTGGTAACTGGTTTTATGCTGCATCTGCTTCTTTTGCTGCATTCATGTACTTTGTTATGTCTTCCCCATTATCAGAAATTGGGCCTGCTGGTGTTAAACGTCATATAAATCAATATACAGATAAATGGTATTTCTTACATAGTGATTTAGAAGAATATGTTAAACAAAATTATGATCAATTAAAAAAAGACAAAACATCTCCACAAGTTGTTTTGGAAAAAGTTTGGGAAATTAACAAAGAAAAAAATAAGCATTAAATTTTTAGTTTAGTTTAATAATTGTAAATTCAAAATAGATTATGTAAAAGCAATTTTAAAATAATAAATCCGGCTTTTGTTTAAGAAAAATTCTTTAAACCTAATTATTTTATTAGTATGCTGTAATTAGCATAAAATAATTTTAACGATATATCGCTTTTTGAATAGCTATATATTTTTTTTAAATTAATTTAATTAATTATAATTTCAATGGACATAACCAAAAATTTGTTTTAATTTTTTTATTACCAAATTTTAATATTTATTTTTTCCTGCCTTTTTCATGCTAAACTAATTAAATATAGAAAAACTTTTTAATGACTTATCTAGTGAAATAGAAAAAAAAAAAATTTCTATTAAAATATTCTGACCATTAATTGACAATAGGTATTGGAAGCTAGTTGCTAAAAAATTTTTTATTTTTCTATTTTGTGTAAATTATTTTTTTATTTAAAGATGCTCATTATTTGATTCTCAGAAATTCATGTTTTGGCCAAAATAAATTTAAATAAAAATGAGTGACTTACAAGGTAATTATAATGTTAAAAAATTGAATTTGAATTTCAAATAGTCAAATTTATGTAAAGATTAAATAAAGTAAATCAAACAAAAATTAAATCGACATTTTTTTATGAATAAATTCAAAACATCAAATTAATTCTTTGTCATAAAAGTTAATTTTAATTCAATAAAAAAGGAAAAGGAAATTTTTTTTCTATAAACCGTTTTTAAAAGATTAATTCAAAATACTCTAAATCAGTTTTTTTGATTTCTTTTAATTAAACTTATTTTTCTCTAAATTAATTTAATAGTTTCAATAATTATGAGTTAAAAAGAAAAAGTTTTAGAAAAAAAATAGAAAAAGCTATTTAGAAAAGTTTTCTAAATAAATATTTTCTAGTTTAGTATGAATAAAAAACTGAGTAATAAATTTTATTAAAATGATCAGTTAAACGTGAAAATGTTTTTCATTTGTAAATTTCTGTTTTGAAAGTTTGGAATTAAAACTATTTTTTGTTTATATATATTAATTTTGTTTATTAATTATACTTATATAAAGCTAATTAGAAAAAATATTGTCCAGATTTTTTTGTTCATAAACATTTTTTTTCTCATTAGATAATCTTGATTTGACAAAACAACAACCTAGTTCTACTCAAAAATTTGGTTTGTTCAAAAAAACTATCATCAAAAACTTTAATAAGTTATTAAATAACTCATCAAACCAAGCTGAAACAGGCGAAGTAGATTTTGTAGAATCTGAAAATAATGATAATCAAAAATTAATAAAAGAAGTAAAATTTGATTTTGATAAAAGTGAATGTCTTTCTATTTCTAATCATTCAAACGATAATTTAGAAGATTTTGGTTTAGTAGAATCTGAGATTGTTTCATTAAGCGAGTTCAATGAAAATGATTCTACCACAGGTATGATTAAATTGATTGATTTTTTATATTAAAAACTAATTTTTTTTCTTTCAATTTACTAAACTAAATTTAATAAAATTTGGAAAAATAATTTTTAATTGTCTAGAAGAAAAATTAGACAAAATGCAACGTCGTCCTATAAACACCAAAAACTCAAAAACAATTAATTCAAAAGAGAGTAAAAAAAAAACACCTAGTAGTAACACTAGTTCTGTTTCTAAACTTTCTAAAAATTCTAAAGAAAACTCAGGTACTAAATTGAACAATAAGAACAATTCTAAAGAAGAATCAGATGTAAATAATAATGAATTGAACAAAATAGATCAAAGTGATCAATTAAAAACAACTGAAAAAATAATTGATTCAAATAACAATGATATTCAAAAACAGTCTTCAACAGAAGAAAATGTGCCTTCTACTAGTGGAGAAACTAGTGATTCAAATGAAAAAACAAAACTTAAAAAATCAGGTGGACAACGAAAAAATACAATTCAACATCGGAATAGCAAGCAAGATGTTGCAGCTTTATTACGTAGAAAATCATTAACTCCTTCTGCAAAACTAATAATTTTATGTAAAAAAGGAGATTGGTTAGCTGTAGAAACTTTTTTAAAACAAGTAGATAAAAGGTCAATAGATAGCTCAGTTGTTAATGAAGAAAATAACTGGACTCCGTTAATGTATGCAGCAAAAGATAATAGAGTTTCCATAATTGAAAAATTGATTCAATTAGGATTTAATGTCAATTTTAAAGCAAATGAAAATTTTACAGCATTGCACGTTGCTTGTTTGAATGCTAGAGAAGACACAATCAAATTGTTACTAATGAAAAGAGTAGATACAATGGTAGTAGCTGGTGTAAGTTAAATTTGATAAAAAATGATTTGTTTATTTATTAAAAAAAATTTTTTTTTAGCCAAAAAAACAACTAGCTTTACATATCATTTCATCTAAACCGACAGGGGCGGCTGTGATTCCAGTTCAATTAATTCTAAAAAGTTCTCCAAAAGATTGTCGTTTATTTAAAGATGCTGATAATAATATACCTTTATTGTATGCGGTAGAAGTAGGAAATCATGGGCTAGCTAAAGAACTATTAAACGATTTAGCTAAAGAGCAATTAGAATGTCGTAAAAATGGTACAGGTGATGGAGCAATACACATAAGTGCAAAGAGAAAAGATCTTGAAATGATTAAACTTTTAGTTGAAAGAGGATGCAATATCAACATGAAAAACGTATGTTATTACAGTTTTTTGATAGTTTTAACTTAATTTTTTTTTACAATTAAAGAAAGAAGGTTTGACAGTTTTACATATTTCATCTTTACATAATGATGAAAGCATGATAAGATTTGTCGGTGGGTTAGAAGGTGTAAATCCAGATTTACAAGATAAAAAACATCGAACTCCGTTACATATAGCTACAGAAAAAGGTAATACGAGAATGATGGATTTCCTTGTTGACAAGTGTAAAGCATCTTTACAACATCGAACAAAGGTAATTATTTTTGAAAATCTTTTTCAAGTTAGCTAAAATTTTCATAATGAATTTTAAATTAAATTTAAATTTAAAGAAACGTTTTTACAATAATTGATCAATTTTAGATTAATAATTCATTTTAATTAGATTGATTTAAGCTTATAAATTTTAAACTGAAATCTTTGAAAATAATTAAAGCGTTTTTAAACAAAAGTTTTTTTTGAGTATAATGAACTAATTTGGTTGTTATGTGACGGAAAATTTTTGACAAAAATATCTAATTAGCTTTTGTATGAGTAGATCAAGCCTAAAATGTTCTAATTATTAAAAATTAGGCTATTTGAACTTGGTTTAAGTTATTTTCATTTTTAAAATAAAAAGTTAGCTATTTTGAAAAAGATTTTTTAATTAATAAAAATAGAATTTAATTTAAAAAATAAAATTCAGGTTAATAAATTACAAAGGTCTATTGTTAATATATAAAAGTTTATTTAGGTAAAAACTTTTTCTGACTTTTATTGAAAAGTCGATTTGAAAATTTGAAAATAAATTTTAGATTTAGTATTCATACCAGAAAATTAATAAAAAAACTTTCAAATAACCCTAAACTATTTTAATCAACTTTCGAATCGTCAAGCAGATAAAAATTGAAATATTTTTTTAAAAAATTTTTTCCTTTTTATTTTAGGCCGGAAGTACCATAATGCATTTAGTTTGTAAAAACTGTCCAAAAGAAACTGTTATGCAGTATATGAAAAAAGGTGTTCCATTATTAATGTCAGATAAGGTTTGTTTAAAAACAATAATGTTAAAAAATATTAATTAAAATTTTTGCATACTATAAACAGAATGGCATAAAATTATTACATATGGCAGCTATAGCAGGTCACTATGATATAGTTAAAATAGTTTTACAAAAAGGTGAAAAAATAGATGTTGCTACAAAAGTAAGTTTAAAGTCTTAAAAAAACCTATAAATAATTAATTGTTTTTTAGGATGGGTATACTGCTTTACATTTAGCTGCAGAAAATCGTCAAGACCAAGTAGTTGAATTATTACTTGGTTATGGAGCTTTTATAAATGCTAAAACATCTAAGCCTGGTGAAACACCTTTACATTTAGCTGCAAAAACAAATGATTCTTTAAAATGTGTTGCTATGTTAATTAGTTCTGGTGCACGAATAAATGAAGTACAAAATGTAATATAACTAATCATTTAAAATTTGTTTATTAATAATTTTTAATCTAGAATGGTGACACACCTTTACATGTAGCTGCTAGATGTGGTTATTTAGATACATTTGAGCGTCTTATCGAAGAAGGTGCTAAACCAGAATTATTAAATAACAATGGAGAAAATGCTTTACACATATCTGTGCGTGAGTGTCATTTTCCAATTGTAAATAAAATTATAAATTATGTTGGTAATCATTCAAAAAATCAATCTGTTTTGAATAATGCTAGTCAAAACACAAATGAGCATGATCCTGTAAAAGATTTAATTAACAAGCAAAACACGGTACTAATAAAGTTTTGAAAAAAATTTAATTAACTAATTAATTATTATGAATTTTTTTTTAGGACAAAGAAACTTGCGTTCATTTAGCAGCTGCTATAACAGATGAAAAAGCTCATTTTGATAAAGAGCAGGCAGATATAATGCATTTATTATTAAAATCTGGTGGGGACGTAACTATAACAAATGATAAACTTGAATCTTGTGTTCATTATTCTTGTAAATTTGGAGGTCTAGAACAATTGAAACAAATAATTAGCCATCTACCTGAAAATAAAGCTCATATAGCTTGTAACACTTTATCAAGTACAGGATGGTCTCCATTATTTTACGCTTGCAAACATGGACATTATGAAATAATTAAAATTTTATTAAAACAAAATGCTCGTTTAGATATTTTCGATACAAGTGGAACTGCTGGTCTACATTTAGCTGCTGAATTAGGGCATCAAAAAGTTTGTGAAATTTTACTAGAAAATAATGCTTTTGTAAACGTTCGTAACAAACAAGGTATGACTCCTTTACACTTGGCAGCTGAAAATGGATTTGTAGACCTTGTGAATAACTTAGTTCAAAAGCATGAAGCATTAATTGATTCTATGACACTTTCAAAACAAACACCTTTACATTTAGCAGCAAAGTCTGGTCAAATTGAAGTTTGTAAATGCTTACTCAATCTAAATGCTGATGTAAATGTCATAGACAACGAAAGTCAAACAGCATTACATTTAGCTGCAGAAAATAATCATGCACAAGTAGTTAAAATTTTTCTAGAACAAAGACCTGAATTAGTTTCAATGCCTAATAAACAAGGTTTAACATGTGCTCATATTGCAGCAATTAAAGGAAGTGTAGATGTTTTACAAGAATTGAAAAGTTTTAATTTGGAAGCGGTTAAATTTTCTGTGATTAAAAAACAAGATTCAACTGCTTTACATTTAGCAGCAGAACGAGGTTTTGATAAAATTGTTTCTTTTTTAATAGAAGCTGGTTCTAACCCAGCTAAAGAAGACAGAGTAAATAAGACTAAATTTTTTTATTTTTTTTTACCTAATACCTAATTTTTTATACAGGCTGGAATGACAGCTTTACATTTAGCAGCAAAATATGGTCATTTGAAAACTTTAACTATTTTGAAAGATCATATGGATTTCAAAATATGCTCTCGGAAAACTGGTTTAACTGCTCTACATGTTGCTGCTAAGAATGGTCAAACAGAATTCGTTTCTGAAATGCTAGATTCTGTGCCTGGAAGTATTCGTTCAGAACGATATGCTTTAAATCCTAATGCAGATTTTGGATTTACACCTCTTCATTTAGCTGCACAATTTGGGCATGAAGGTTCTGTACGTTTATTAATGAATAGTTCTGGTGTTAAAGTAGATGCAGCTTCTGAAATTAATGGCATAATACCTTTTCATCTTGCTGCACAAGGAGGTCATGAAATTGTAGCTAATTTATTAATTTCTAGATCTACAGATTCTTTATACCAAACTGATAAGTTTGGAAGAACTTGTGCTCATTTAGCCGCATCTAAAGGACGTTTTGATATGATGCGGTTATTGATAGGTCAAGGAGCACATTTTGATTCATTAGACAATAAAAATTGGACTCCGTTACACTATGCAGCAAAGCATGGTTTTTTAGATGTTGTTAAACTATTAATTGATAGCGGAGCTAACCCACTTGCCAAATCTGATGATGGAAAAACCGCAATTTTTTATGCTGTTTCTTCAGGTCATTTCAATGTTCTTTCATATTTGCTAACAAAAGAACATGATTCTATGCAACTTATGGAAGATAATATGTTTTTAATTGATTTAATGCAATGTTCAAAAACAAATGACAATAAGCCTTTAGAAGAATTTATCTTGAAATCAGAAGCTCCAATCGAAATTGCTGTAAAGTTAGCTAAGTATTACGATAACTTGGCTATGAAAGAAAAACAAATTGCTAAAGATTTAGAAGGAGCTAGAGATTGTTGTGATCAAATAGCAATAAATTTAATTTCTGTAGTCGCAATTATATCGGATGCTGGTAAGTTCGTTTTATTATTTTTGAAAACAAAAATTAATCTTTTTTTGTAGGTAAATTATTAAGGTCGATTGATGCAAAAAAGACAGAGCTATTAGATTGCTTGATTGAATTGGAAAGAAAAGATGTAGTTTCTCAACATGCTGTACAAACTTATTTATCTGAAGTTTGGATTGGTCAATTAACTGATTACAGTACTAGAAAATGGATATTATTAATGATTGGGTTTTTGCTATGTCCTTTGATTTGGATTGCCTATTCTTGTCCTTTTGTCCCAAAATTTTCAAAAGTTCCAATCATAAAGTTTATGGCTTATTTTACATCTCATTTATATTTTATTTTATTATTAACTGTGACAACAGTATATCCAAATGTTAAATTTTATGAATATACAACTTGTTTACCTACATGGTATGAATGGCTACTTTATATTTGGTTAGTAGGAATTTTAGTAAGTGAACTTGTGAGTCCTGGTGATAAATCTGGTTTAGGCAAGTTAAATTAATTATATTAAAGAATTTTAATTGTAAATAAAAATTTTTCTAGGGGCTATAAAAAATGTAATCATTTTTTTAGGATTTTGTGCAATTTTTGTTCACATTGGTGCATTTATTTTGAATAATACTTATTACAAGAACAATGAAGACTGGAATAGATTGACAAAATTAGACGTATTTTATTTAAGAAACCAAATATTAGGATTAACGTTATCTTTAAGTTTTGTTGAGTTATTAAACTATTTAACTTTTCATCCTCTGTTTGGACCTTGGGGTGTTATAATTCTTGAAATTCTAATAGATTTGATTAGATTTCTTGTTGTGCTATTAATATTTTTGTTTGGTTTTACACTACATATAAGTTCAATTTATATTGCTGTTTATGGTCCTAAAAAAGACCAAGGTATTCCTTACGATTTTGAAAGTGTACCTGTTTGTTTTGAAATGTTATTCTTTGCGTTATTTGGTACAGTAGCTCATGATTACTTGCCAGCTAAAAATTATTCCCCTTCATTTTCAAAACAACTTATGAAACTTGTCTTTGGTATTTATATGACAATTGTAATGATTGTTCTTATGAACTTGTTAATTGCTATGATGTCTAATACTTTTCAAAGAATTGACCAACGTTCTGATATTGAGTGGAAATATGGTAAATACTTTTGTTTTATGTATTTAAATTATTCTAAATGAATTTTTTTTAAGGAAGAGCAAAATTAATAAGGAATATGATTAGGATGCTTTCAACTCCACCTCCTTTGAATCTTTTTATTGGTTTAGGTTATCAATATTTCATAAAATTTAGTACTAATTTTGAAAAAAAAAAAAAAATAAAACAACAGTTTGCTAAAATGACATTAGCTAATTTAAAATTATCTCCTGCTGCAATATCCGCAGGTAAAAAATGGCTACATAAAACTGCTTCAAAACGTGCCGAAATACGTTCAAAAATGTCAATGCCAAATAAACAAGTAATTAATAAAGAAGAAGAAGAAAGTGTTTTAATATCTGAAGTTGTAGACTGGCCTTTTATTGTAGAGAAATACTATGAAAGTTTTGGTGGAGGTAGTAAAAAAAGTTCTCAATCCATTGAAAACTAAATTTTTTTTTCTTTTTAAATTTTATTAAAATGAAGTTGTTGATTCATAAATTAATTTTATTGATTTACTATGTGTTTAAAATAAAGAAAAACCAGAAATTAAAAACTGTTTTTTTAAATGAAAATGTAAAATAAATTATTAAACTTTCTAGTACTCGAGTTTGTTATTCTTTTTTTTTTTTTTTGAAAGTTTATTGCCCTTGAATTCAATTCTATTTAAACTTTTTTTTTATTAGTACAACACCCCTTAAAGCGAAGTATTGAAGCCATTTTTTTAATAAAAAAAATTTTTTTTTCTAAATTTTTTGTTTTAAATTTAAAATCATTAAAACAAAACTAAATCATTGAAAATTTATTTTAATTGAAAAATTCTCAACTAAATAGTATTAAACAAACATTGTTCATTTTTAAGATAATAATACAAAATCGGCTTACAAAAACTTAAGTTAATAAAATTGAACTCGGCTTTGTTAAATTTTTTGTTTTCACCGGCTTTGCACTGGTTTGGTCTCCATTTTGAACAACAAACACAAAAGATTTAAATATTTTTTTTTTATTTTGTTGAATAGTATTTTTTTTAATTATTTTGATAAAAGAAATTCAATTAATTGAATTTCTTTATTAATCGCTGACTTAGTGTCAATAGCGATTTAGTTCCTTGCATGTGTATTATTTATCTTATATTTAATTTTGTTTCGAACATTTAGAAATTGTTACATTATTCATCAAAATAAATTAGTCAAACTTTTCATTTAATTTGTGAAGTGATTAAGTTATTTGATTTAATTATTTTTTAATATCAATAATAAACTATAAAGTGTTTTTTTTTAAACTATAAACATTTATCAATTAATTTATTAAATATTTTTGATAGTTTTTTAATTAAAATTGAAATACAAATTATTTTTGTTTTCTCAATAAAAGGTACGTTTTTTTATATTTTTTCCTTAATTTTTTCTCTTTCAATTCTAACTAGTTACATAATTTAATTTCATTGAAATTTTTTTGTAAACTTTTCTAGTTGATTTTAAAAAAGAAATTATTTTCTTTGTAGTTAAGTAAGAATCTTTTGAATTATATAAAATACGAAGAAAAGTATTTTTAATTTAAAAAGCATTTTTTTAAAACTAAAAAGATTCAATTTTGTTTTTTTTTTTATCATTTTTATCATATTTATATATTTGAATTATTTTATTATAAATATTATTATAAGTAGCTAAGCAAAAAACATTTTTATATATTTAAATTTATTTAAATTTAAGAGTTGTTTGAATTTAGCGCTTATATCTTGCCCTTATTTATATAGACACCATTGTTTTTTTTCAGTTTTTTTTTTATTGAAAATTAATTTCAATTTTCTTTTTTTTTACATCTTAAACGGACGGATATCATTAAATTCTACTATTAGTTTTTTTTTTATCAAATTAATAGTTCTTAAATCTTTTGATTTTTCTTTGGTGGAAACAGAAATTAGTTTCCTAGATTGAAGAAAGATAAAAAGTAATTTTTATTCAATGTTTTCTTGTTATCAGCATGTCCACAGTTTCAGGGCTTGCTTCCAAAGCGGACAAAGAAAAAGGATCGAAGCAAAAATACAGTTCGCTTAATATTAATAGTTTATACAAAGGAAAATCTTTAGATAATACTAAAACAGTTGGTATGTAAATTGAAATTTTTTTTTTCTAGTAAATTCTTAAATTGATTTTTTTAATTAGAACCTACAAAACATGGATTACAAACTTTGGGTAAAGTAGGCGCAGGTCGTCGGGTACCTCCTCCAGCTAATTTACCAAGTTTAAAAAGTGAAATAAGTGGAAAAAATACAAATGTTTCTTTAGTGTCAAATAGTGGTGGTCAAGGATGGGCGAAAAAAGATCAAGAAAATACTACATCGACTCAAAACATTTTAAACTCTTCAATAGATCAAAATCAGAGTTCAATTTACTCATCGATTTCAGAAACAAATGGATTGACAGATTCAACCAATTCAGCATCTTTTGTTTCACAGACAAACCAATCAAATGTAAATGCAAACAACACATCTCAAACAAAAACATGGAGCAATGTTACAAATTTAGAAGAATCATCTCCGAAAAATGTAACCAGCAAATTATCATTTTTCTCACAAGAATTTCCTTCTTTAGATGGAGGAGACAACATTCAAAATGTCCAGAAGTCAAATTCAGACACATATGGCCCTGGACCAAGTTTAAGACCTCAAACAGTTGGAAATTGGAGCAAAGGAACTTCTGTACCAAGCCAACAGCAAGAAGGAGACCTACAACAGAACAATGGCAATTGCGTAAACGGTCTTCAAGACTCTTCACTTAATCAAGATGAAATAGGAACAAGAGCTTATAATTCAAATACTGCCCAAATTCAACCTAGAAATTTATCAGTGAAGCCAAACGGATACTCTCAATCAAACCAGAATAACCGTCAAAATTATCCGAATAGATATAATAATCAAAATAATGGTTCTTATAATAACCAATATAATAATTATCCTAGACAATATGATAATAGAAACCGACAACAAAATCGTCCACGTGAAGAAATGCCAGAAAGATTAAAAGTTTCTATATTGTCTGAAAAAGATTTGCAAGGTTTTGATGAGTTACTAGATAATAAAAAATTGGAAGATTGGACAAAAACAAAAAATCAAATTGATTTTAATGCTAAGCTTAATTTTAGTGAAGATGAAGACCAAAAATCTCAAGATGAGTCAGATGAAAAAGAAGATTTATCTGAAAAAAATGATCCAACGAAACAAAATAATGAAAATAGCATAGAAAATAAAAAAACTGAAAATTCTAGATACAGACGTGATTATTCAAATCCTCGCCCTCATCAAAGTTACAACAGTAACAAATCATCTTTCCCTAATGAACGAAGTAATTATCAAGTTAATTTGATTAACTCAAATACTTCTAGTTCAAATGTAAATTTAATTTCTAAAACTGAATCAAATAATGAAGATAGCAAAAAATTAATATTAAAACCAGATGTAAATGGTTTAGAAAAAGCTAAAAAAAGGCGTGAAGAAGAAGAACGTAAATTTCAATTAAGTAGACAAGCAGCTCAAGAAAAATTAAAAGCTTTAGAAGAACGTTATAAAAATTCAGACTCTCAAGTAAATGATCAACAACAACTTCAACCAGGTAATTATAAATCAATTAATCGTTATTCAGAAGAAAGTATGAATTCTCAAAATGAAAGAGATGATAAAAATAAAGATGTTAGAAATTTTCCAATTAACCGTAATAATGATAACTTTAATAATAATAATAGACAATTCCAACAGTCATTGCCACCAAGATTTAAAAAATTACAACAAAATTTATCTTACAATAATAATCGTTTTGATTCTAACAATAATTCAAGAATCAATAATGATCAGCAACAGAAATATTATAAACAAACTGATCGTAATCGTAATGACAGTCAAAGTTCTGGACAAGAAATTGATAACGATAGTCAGAAACGAATTCTTAATAGGCAATCTAGTTGGAGAAATAATAGAGATCCAATTAGCAAAAACAATAAAACACAAGTTAATGAAAAACAAACAACTGTGAAAGATAATTTAAATAAAAATGAAGAAAGTGAATCAATAAGTGATTTACCTAAGCGTGTATCTGATTTAAGTGTTGAGCCTAAAACATCTGAGAATGAACTTAGAGATACTAAAAATGATCAGTTAATTATGACTGAAATCAAAAATGATGAAGCTATTGATCAAAATTTAAATTTAAAGAATGCAAGCAACACTGATTTTGTTCAAGCTGATGAGTTAATTAACGATAAAAATGATAAAGAATTAAATATAAACAATTCTTCAACTTTTGCTGATAAAAAAAATAACCTGACTGAGATCAAGAATTTTGAAAACAAAGTTGACAATATAAATAAAAAGTCATGTGATTTCAATACAGATTCAAATAAACAAAAAAGTAATTCTATCTCTCAAGATAATAAAAATCAAGATAATTTATCAAAAGTAGATCTCAAAAAAGATAACTCTAGACATAGAAATAAAGATAATGAAGAGATTAGTAATACAAGAAATAATCAAAGATATGATAATCGTTATGATAGAAATCGTAATGATGATCAGAATTACTCTAGAATAAATCAAAGAGATTATAGAAGACAAAATGATAAATTATCTAAAAATGATGTTTTACCTGCAGATAATCGTCGTAAAAAGCATGAAAATTATAATGAAGATTATAAAAATTATAATCAAATGAGTAGAAATAAATTTGATCCTAAAAAAGATTTTCGAAACGAGTATAATAAAAATACCAACAATTCAAACAATAAAGATTTAAATTTGAAGTCAAGTTTGAATTCGAATAAGAGTTCTAATTTCAATGATGCTAAACCTGTTAATTTGCATACTAATAGAAAACCCAGTGAAACCCATGATTATAGAAATGAGAAAGATAATTTGAACAAAAGTTCAAATGATAAATTTGATAATAAAGAAGTTTCTAAAAAAATAAATAATCGTAATTTAAAAGAACGAAGAGTTTTAAATGAAAATTCTTTAGATGAATCGAATTCAAGTAGTTTTCTATCAAAAAAACAATATAAATCTAATCAAGATTCTAAAAATTCTAAATGGACAGAAAATGAGGAATCTCTTGATAGAAATAAATACAAAGAAAAACATATAAAGTCAAATAATTATGAAAAGAAAAATGATAATAGGGTTCAAATGAATCAACGTAAAACATCTGTTGAAGATAATGATAGACAAAAGAGCAATTTAGAAGATAATGGACAACATAAGAAAAAAGTTAAGGATCAAAATGAAAAACTTAAACCAAAGATAGAGGTAAATATTAAAATTTTAATTCCATTTGAAGAAACTATATTTTATCGATAATCCTATTTTTTTAAGAATTTTTTTATTGAGTATTTTTTGCGATATTTAGCTTTTGATTTTCTGTCTTGTGTTTAGCTCTAATAATAATTTTCTTTTTATCTATTAAAAACTAACTCTTCCTTTAGAATTTAAAAAAACCAAAAGTGAATAGTAAGAACAAACAAAACACCTTGCCACCTAGATTTTTCAAAGATAATAATTCAAATTACAAGGATATTATTTATCAGAAGGATGGTTGTTTAGAAAATAAAAAACTTGATAACAAAGTTTTCAATAAACGAAAAACCAATAAAGAAGATACAGAATTAAATCGTACTAACAAAAATCTTAGCTTATTAACAAAAAATGGTTTAATTGTTAGTAATATAAAAAATGCTGATAGTAAAACTAAACCAGATTGTGATTTAGCTCAAAATAATTTGAATAAAAATATTTTGAGTAATTCATCAAAATCTTCTAGTTTTGATCAACAAGATAGTGGTATAGATTTGAGTGATCAATTAGCTTCTAATGCATCTTCACAACGATCTTCTCCAAGTTCTAATACTGGTAAAACAAATAACAGTTTAATAGTGAGCATGAGCTGTTTAAATAATGTTTGTAAAACTACAAGTAGTACAAATTTAATTAATAGTTTAACATCTAAAAAAAGCTTACTTAGAACTACAAATAAATTTGTTGATGATTTAAATTCATCTAGAAAAGTTTGTTCTGTTATATTTGAAAATCCTAAAAACAAAACAGATAATTCCGTTTTAGAAAAATTTTCTGATAAATTGGAAAAAAAAATTACTACAAATGTGAGTTTGAAATGCTTGTGTAATTTTTTTTTGACGAAAAGTCTTTTTGAATGAGTTTTAATTTGATCAAATTTAATTTTTTTTTTTTTTTTTTTTTTTTGGTTTTTAAGTTTTTTTTTTCTTTTTTTGCTTGATTTTTTACTCAATTATCTTATTTTGATTTTTAATTAATTTATTTTTGTTTTTACAGGAATCTGTTAATAAAAATGATTTAGAATTAAATACAGCATTACATTTTGCTCATTCAGAAAAAGGAAAAAACGAAACGGAATCTAAGATTGATTTTTCATTTAATAAACCTACACCAAATGTAAGCAAAGTTGTTGGTGCTTCTAGAAATGTTTGTGAACAAGTATCACCTTCTACTGATGATTTAAATTTAAAGATTGCATCTGTTAAAAATGTTTGGGAAAATATGCCATCTATGCCGTCTGTTTTAGAAATTAATAATGAAGATTCAAATGTTGAACATAAATTTGAAGAAAATAAATTACGTTCTCCAGTTCGTTCTGTCGACCAAAATGTTCATGTTTTATCTACAATTAATTCTTCAAACAACAACAACAATTCTTCATTCAGTTTTGCTAATTCTATTAAACCAATTTCAAATGAAGAATTAAAAAAGACACATCAACAGTTATATCAACAGCCACATGCTACTAATCAACAAGTTCATTTGGCTCAACAGCAATCCCAGCATCAAGTTTTGATTTCTTCATCTCCACCTAGTTTGATAAATCATATTAATAATTCTAATTTAGATAATGTTCGTAGAGTTCAGAATCAATATCAATTATCTAACATGCAACGTATTTCAAGTCCTTCTAATTTAATTTATAATTCTCAATCTCAAGTAGGACCTGGAGGTCCAGTACCTCAGCCTACAGCTTCTGCTAATGTAAATATTTATCAGCAATTTGCTAATCAAATGAAGAATATGCATCAAGGAACTATTATGGCTCAGTTTGCTCATGTTCAAGCTGCTGCTCAACAGCAATCTCATCATTTTGCAACCACTCAGCATATGATACAACAACATCAACGTAATCATTTGGGTCAAGCTAATACAATGTTTGTACCACAAGTACCAACACAACTACCTGTTCAGCAAGTACCTCAGCAAGTACCTCAACCAGGCCAAGTTAATACTACAGATTACCGTTTACATCAGCAAAATTTAGCAGCATCTCATTTAATGAAGCAACATTTTGTTCAAACCCCTTCTTTACATCCAGGTTCTTTAGCAGGTCCACCAGTTCAACCTACGCAGTCTGTACAAGCACCACCAACTGCTTTTTACCAGAATCAAAATTTACCAGCTGCTCAAAAAGCATATTATAATCAACAAGTTAGTGTTTCAGTTCCTCAGCATGCTTTAGGCCATCATCAACAACAACCTCAACCTATTGCACAACAAATTCCACAACAACATGTGCAACCTCAACAACAGCAATTTAATTATATGACTTCACAACAATTTGGTTTGATTAATGCTCAAAATTCTCAACTAGCAAATAATCAAAATTATCGCAATTCAAAACGATTTATTTAGATGAATTTATAATTTTTGTCTACAACTGATTTGGAAAATAAGTGAATGTGTTAGTAATTTATTTTAAAAAAATTTAAACTAACTTTTAATTCAAATTGAATGTGTCTCTAAAGAAAAAAATTTTTTAAGATGATTTGATAAAGTGATTTTAAAAGTTTTATGAAAAAATAAATTTAGTATTAAATAATTCGAAAATATTTAATTAATATAACTTTTTTGAGTAGTGCATTTTTATATGAAAAATTTGGTTCATAATTGTTTTCAAAGTTTTATTGCTTTTAGTTTGCAGTATTTATAAACAAGTTAATTTATTTCTGAAGTTTTATAGTTTTTAAAATAAGTGTTAGTGTTAATTAATTAAAACTTTTTCTCTAAAAATCAGTTTACCTGGTCTTAAAAGAACAAAATGAAACTTTGATGAATAGTAATGCATAATAAATTTTTTGTGCAATTTAAAATAAATGTTTGAAAAAAATTTAATTGCTTTGGAAAATTTTCATGAAAATTTTTAAATTTGTGAAATAATTGTTTAAATTAAGTTTGTTTAGTGAAATAAAAAAATTAGTGACTATGTATAAAAAATTGGTGATTTTAGTTAGTTTTTTTTTTAATTTAAAACAATTTGAAACATTGATGATGAATTTATTCATAAGTTATTTGATTAAAAACCACCAATTGAATAGAAATTCTTATTTTTTTATTTATAAACAAACTGTGCTTAAAACTTTTTTGATTATTTTTTCATCTTTTTTTTATACATTTTTTCACAAGTTTTAATATGGTTTAGGTAAACAATCAATTTTTATTTAAGACAAGGTTAAGCTTGATAAGATAATTTAAATAAAAAAAAAAAAAAAAACTTAAATTGCATATACGATACTAATTTAATTTATTTGTTTTTATTATTTTTTTTGCAATAATTTCAAGCGAAATTTGATACGAAATTTATTTTCATAAGCTACATTAACAAAAGTTAATTTTTTGAATACAAAAAATTTGTTTTTAGTTTTTTTGAAAGTTTTGTAGTGTTGAACAACTTCTTTAAGTATTTTGATTATTCATAAAGCTTAAATAATTGTTGAATGGCTTAATTTAAACATAATCGCAAAGTTAATGTATAAAAACATAAAACACTTTAATTTATTAAATAGATTTAAATATATATGTATATATTTAAATGTTTACTTTTTTTTAAAAATAAAATTTTTTTCTGGTTGGAAAAAATTAAAAAGAAAGTTTTTAGTTTTTTTTTTTTGAATTTATACTTAAATTGTAACTAAGACTACCTTGATAAAGGTTAATTCCATGTTTTCAAAAAGGATGTGTTTTTGATTGACAAATAAAATCTTATACATTCATTAATTTCAATATCTTTTAAGAATTGTTTTACATTAATATTGGACAAGTTTCATAACTAAAATATTTACTGATTATTTAATTTTGCCCTTTTTTATTCTTTTTAGCCATTTGTATAACTTATAAGTTTGATTAAACATCTCAAACAAAAAAAAATTTTTTACGATAACTATTGTGTAATTTAGCCCACTTGTTCATTTGCAGTTTTGCTAAAATTTATTTAAATACATAAAAAATTAAAATTTTTTAAATAAAGATAAATAAAAACTTTTAATTTATATCATTGTATGTTACCCGGCCATACATTGATAAATAATGAAAAATTGTTGACTTTCTTTTTATAATTTTATTAACTTTAACTTAAAAGGTAAGTTTCTTTTCTAAATTAATTTATTTCTATGTATATAACTTATCTTTTAAGCTAAGTAGTTTAGGAATTAAAGAAAATTATTTTTCTAAAATTAGAGTTTAATATAAATAAAAGAAATAATTGAAAAATTAGAAAAAAATAAAATTTTTCTCTTTTTATTGACTTTTTTATTTGAATTTTAGGAAAAATAATTGTTGAAAATTTATCAAAAAGCTTCTTTTTTTTATTTTTCAAGACAATATTTTTTTGTATTTCAATTCTTTAATTTAATTTGATTTTAAAAATTTAAACTCTAAAATTTTCTTTTTTTTTTTTGAATTTACCTCCAAAGTGATCTTTCTATTGCACTTGCTCAGATATATTTTTAATCAAGTATAAATTAAACATTGGTTTGATACGCATGGTTAAAACTAAAAATAAATTTTAACTCAAAACTAAGCTAAACATAATTTTAAATTTTATTCAATAATACTCAATTTGTTTTGCAAAGGTGACATCTAAAAGTTTTTTTCTTTATAAAAAAAACTTGTTTTTCTTTTATTATTATTCAATTTTTTAATTAATTAGTTATAATATTTATATAAAAATGGCTTCACAACCTAAAAAAAATTTAATTAATGAAACAGATGTAGATCATCATCAAAGATTCAGAGCTTCTCAAAGCTATCAACGTTCTAATCAAAACAATACAAATTTAGTTTTTCTTGGTCCTCCAGGATCAGGTAAAGGTACACAAGCTCAATTTATTAAACGAGATTATGATGTTTGTCAATTAGCTACTGGTGATATGTTAAGAGCAGAAATTAAAAATGGTAGTGATTTAGGTAAATATGCAAAAAAAATAATGGATGATGGTAAACTAGTTGATGATGATTTGGTTGTGAAATTAATTGAAAAAAATTTAGATCAACCTGATTGTAAAAATGGTTTTTTATTAGATGGTTTTCCAAGAACAGTTATCCAAGCTCAAAAGTTAGATGATTTAATGAAAAAAAGAAGAGAAAAATTGAACAGTGTTATTGAGTTTAAAATTGACAGTGAGTTTTTATTAAAAAGAATTTGTGGAAGATTAGTTCATTTAGCTTCTGGGCGTACTTATCATGAAGAATTTAGTCCACCTTTAAAACCAATGATAGATGATGTCACAGGAGAAGCTTTAATACGTAGATCAGATGATAATCCTGAAGCCTTAAGAAAAAGATTGCAAGCTTATGATGAACTTACTACACCTTTAGTTGATTATTATAAAAAAAAAGATTTACTTACTACAGTAGATGCAAAACAAAAACCAGATATTGTTTACTCTAAAATTAAAGAAGCATTGACTAAAGCTAAAGCTAAAGATTTTGTTGTTTTTGTTTAAAATTTTTTTATAAAAAATTTTTGTAAAGAAAGGTTTATAATTAATAATAATTATTGAAGTTTGAAAAAATTTCATTCAAGTTTTTGATAAAAATAATAAAAAATAAAAGTTTCTCCATGTTAAAAATGGTGAAAGTCATGCACTAAAAATTTTTGTCATAAAAATACACAAAAATAAATATGCAGCTGATGAAAATTAGTTTGAAAAAATTTGTTGTGTCTAGTTAGCAGTTTTTTTGACCTCACGAGCATCAATAACTCAAATCTAATTATTGTCCTTTTTTGTTATGTCAATAAACTTAAGTAAAATTTATCTTCCGTCATTAAAATTATTAAGCTGAAAAATACTTTATTGTCTACTTAAATAAAATAATTAAAGAATTTTTTGTTTCTATTTTTAAGTTGTGTTTTCTTAATAATAAGTTTTCAGAAAGTAGTTTACAATTTTTTATCTAAACACATAGATTTTTGTTTTTAAAAAAATAGGAATTGTGAGTTTTCCAAAAAGAAAATTTTTATTGAATTATGCTTTATTTAAGACAAAAAAATTTTAACTCAATTTAAAATTAGTGTATTTTACATTTAGTTTTTTTACTTAAATAATTTAATTTTTATATTTTTTTAATTTGCTCAATAAAATGAACTAGATAGTAATATGTATTGTTAAGTAATATTAAGGATAATTATTTTTTTTGCATTTTTAATCTTGAGTTAAATCTAATTCGTTTGAGCATCCTAAATTGTAAATATCAACCATTAGATTTTTGTCTTTTAAAGTATTATCTTTAAAAGATTCTTTTTCTATCAGCTTTGTAAATGATTTGCTGTAAACTGTAGCTATTGTTTCATTATGTTCTTTAACAGATCGAGTAGTCGCTGAAAATATTATTTTTTTTAACAATTTTTGTTCATTTGTATTCAATTGTTTAAAACCATATTTATGTCTTGTAATAAATTTTACTCCATTCTTATTTTTTGTGACATTAGTTATACTGATTTCAGGAGAACTATTTTGTTTTTCATTTTTTTTTATTTCTATAATATTATTAGTTTTTTGATATTTGTCTAAAACTTTAAGTCCAATAATATCTTCATTGTCAACTTCTAATAAACAAAATGGTTTTTTCTTCAATTTATTTGATCTTTCATCTTTAGTTACTTTTTCAAAAACCTTTTTTTTCTTTTTAAATTTATAAACATCTAAGTTTGTTTCTAAATTATGTATTATGCTGTCAAAGCTTTTTCTACAAATAGGACAACTGGTAGAAAAAATTGACCACCTTTCAACACAAGAAAAACAAAAAGTGTGTGTACAACCTAAACAAAAACTCTGATTCTAGAAAAAAAATTAATTCAAAGAAATTTTTAATTTATGTTTTTATTTAAATATACCTTAATTTCACTTAAACAAATTGGACAGTTTGTTGATAAATTTTTTGATTTTTGATTTTTTTTATTCGTTACTGATTTTTTAAAATTTTTTTTTGATGAGTTTGACTTAGTAGAAGGCATTTTTTAAATTTTTATTAATATTAATAATCAAAAAATTTTAAGTAGTATTCATTGAATTTTAATTAGTTTTGAAAAAGATATCTTATTTATGAAAAGATTTCTTTTATCATAACTTAAAAAGAAAAAAAGTTTTTTCTTTTTTTAAAATTTTTAAAAAATTGAATTACGCGCTACAATTTTTAAAACTTTTTTTTCGCTATATAGTTTTATAACCGTTTATTTACAAGTTGCTTTTGATAATTTTTGAAACAAAAATAAAGAAAAGTAATTTATTTTAGTTAAAAAATATAAAATATTCATTCAGATTAACTAATTTTTTATCCAAGATGGTACGTATTAATCAATCAGACTCTTCAAAAGTACCAGCAAAGCTGAATTACCATAGGAAAGGTAAAACTATGCTTAAGACTTCGCATAAAAAAAGATATCGTCCTGGTGTATTAGCTTTAAAAGAAATAAGATATTATCAACAATCAGCAAAACTTTTATTAGCAAAAAGACCTTTCTTTCGTTTAGTTAAAGAAATAACAGATAGTCTTAAAATAGATGGAAGTCATAATTATTGGCAATCAGCTGCTTTAGAAGCATTACAGGTATTTTATTTCTTTAAATTTTTTTCTTTTGAGTTTATTTGAAAATGAATCAAATAAACTTTCAAAGTTACTTTTTTACAGTTACTTTATATTCAATATCAAATTATTATTTTTAGGAAGCATCAGAAGCTTATTTAGTTGATCTTTTTGAAAATGCTAATTTAGTTGCAATTAATTCAAGAAGAGTAACAGTTTTTCCTCGAGATATGCAATTAGTTAGACGTATTAGAGGATTAAGATCAGAAGGTTTTGGATGGTAAATTTATTATTTGTAAAAATAGACTTTCTCATTTTTTTTCTTATCAAGAAATTCAAGTTGTAATCTATTGTCATATTTTTCTTCTAAACTGTACAAAATTTTAGTTTTTTGAATGAATATAAATTTAATATACAAAATTAAGAAAAGTTAATTAGTTTAACAATTTTTAACTTTATTTCAACTATTATTGAGCTAGAAAATTGTTTATTTATATTTTTATCAAAAAATTAATATATATTAATGCTGATTGGGTATAAACCAAAAAAGATTTATAGATTTTTTTAGAACCAACTTTTTACTGATACATTTAATAACTCATTATTCATTATGATATTTTGGACTAAAGTTTAAAAAAATTATTTACTTAAATTGAATAAATATTTAACAAAATTGAAATTTGGATGAAACATTATTTAAAAACAAATTAATTTTTATTAATTTCAAGTTCAGAGTAAACTTGATAAATTATTTCTAAGTTTACAATTAAGATTTATTATACAAAATTTCAAAGCCATAATTTAATTAATTTTCAACTCTTCTGTAAGTCTAATTAATTTATCAGTTGCTGATTCAACCTGGTTAACATATTTTGAACGTTCTTTATTAGGAAATTTGGATATATTTAAATTAGTAGGTTTATTTATAAATGGATTCCATGGTCCTTGAATAGATGGAGTATCAGATTTATTTTCTTTTATAAAAAATTTAATTGATTGACCAGATCTAGTTGTCATTAGTTCTAACCAAGATTTTATTTCTTCTCTTTTCATTTTGTGAAAACTTTGCCAATGATAACTACCGTCTAAATATTCTCCAACTACAACACCTGTTTTATACCTTCTAACTTTTAAATAAACAGCAACACTTGGATTTTTTCTTGTAAAATCTAATAAATCTTGTTCAATAAAATCTCTTACACCTTTGCTTTGAGAAGTTGATTTACAAAATTTCAATGTTATTCTTTTTAATTGAGGTACATACCTAAAAACTAAATAATAAAATTTTGTTTTATAACAATTATTTTCAATTTTTTTACCTTCCTAATCCGTTATAATATGCAGCTTCAATATAACCATGTTCTTGATTCTTAACTAATCCAAAAGATTTCAAATTTCTTTGGATATTTGGAGCTACATAAGATTTTGCTAAATTAAATCCTCTCATTTTTATTGAGTAATATTTTAAACAGTTATCTTATGCTAAGATGAGTCAATATGATGAAATTAAAAAAAAAAATAAGTTTCAATGAAATAATATAATAACGTTATTGGAATTTTAATTAAACCACATGCACTTAAAAAGTATCATTTATTAAAACAAATGTAGGTGGAAATTTTTTTTCGAATTAAGACTAATTTCAGTAGGCTGATGTTTTTAAGATGTAATAACTAAAATCAAATTTTTTTCTTTAAACTATACAGTAAATTAAAATTAGTTATAAGCCTTTATTATATTTAGATAAATAATTTCTATGAGGTAATATTTTTCAATAACATTTAAAAATATTGATACTTACTTAAGTTTATTTAAAAAACATTGAAAATGCATGTTTTTAAATATTTATTTTGACGAGTGTTTATGTGAAAATAATAATTCGGCGCATAATCAGAAATCATGGTTATTTACGTTCTACATTTCAGTTTTAATTTAATTTATGATTTATTGATTTAATTTATGCCTTTTTTTATTTAAATTTAATTTATTAATTATATTATTGATCAAAAAAAATATTTTTAAACAAAAAAACTTTATATTAAACGTTTTTTCAAAAAGCCGATAGATTTCTTTTTTTTTTTTTTATATGTTATGCGGCTTAGTTGGCCGCGCTGATTCCCTGAAAAACACAAAACAACGAACTTTTGGCTTTGTTAGTTTTTTTTTGTTTCTCTTCGTTTAAATAAAATTTATTTCTTATTTGAGTTCTTAATATCGATTTAATTGATATTATTTATTGTTAAAATTAATTTAGTTAATATTTTAAACTTATAGCAAATAATTATTATTTTTTTTTTATTTTTTTTCTAAATTAGTAAAACTGAAGAAAGAGTTTTTTTAACTAAGGAAAAATAGTTCCTAAATTTTTTTATGATACTCAGAAAGGTTTAAGTGCTTAATTTTAAACGCAATCAATTGTAAGTAATGTTTTTCTTTTTTTGATATGTTTTTCAATATTTTAGTTCTTTTGTGTCTTTTGTGTCAATTTTTTAATTTTCATAAGTTTTTATCAAAAATCATTTTTTGTTTAATATGCAAATATTTGTTTTTTTTTTTAATCTTCTGATAAATATAGTTTTTTGATTAAAACTAGCTATTCCGATAAAAAAATTTTATTTGTTTTTAAATTAAATTGTTTACTAGATTTGTTTCTTTATAGAATTGTTAATTTAATTTATTTAAAAAAGTGTTTTATATTTCAAGACTTTGTGTTCTTAAAAAAATTTTTTTAAAAGACTTTGTATTTTAGAACTTTAAATTTTTATATTAAAAATTTAAGGTTTACTCCTGTTTTTATTGGTTTTTTAAAATTTCAATTTAGTTTCATATTTGAGTTTTTAATTTAATTTCGTATTAGAATTTTCAGTTTAGTTTTGTATTTGAATTTTCAATTTAATTTCGTATTATAAATTTGAAAAAAAAAGACTTTGTATTCTAAAATTTATTTGACTTTGTATTTTAAATTTTTTTATTTAAAAGGATTCTGTTTTTAAATTTAAAGTCTCAACAAGTTTTAAATAGACTTAAAGATGTCTTGATAGGAACTTTATTTTCTCAAAAAGTTGATTTCAAATAATTCAGTTTTAAAATAAAATTATGAATCTTTAATTATAATTTTTTTTTATAAAAAAACTTTAGAGATGCTCTTGAATTATCAAAAGCTACACATCTAAGTGAAAAAAAACTTATTTTTGGTTTTTTCATAATTTTATTTTTAATTTGAACAGCCTAAAATAAACTTTTTATCTTTATAAAGTCTTTGAATAGTTTTGAATTGAAAAAAAGTTCTTTTAGTTCTTAAAAAGCTTTCTAAATTAGAAAAAAATTTTTTTCCAAAAAAAACGGATGTTAAATTTGAGAAAATTTTAATTTATTATTTTGCAAAACTTATTAACTTTTTTGAGACAAAAAAATTTTAATTAGATCTTTAAATGATTGACATTCAATTTGATTATAAATAATTGAGGGTGAGTTTTTTTATGTTTAACTGAGTTTTTATATTCAACTGTGTTTTTAAAACTTTGTTTTTTACAGTCTATATATTTAACTGAATTTTCAAAAGGCTTCTATTAATGTTTAACTAAATTTTATAAAGGTTTAACACAGATTTTAAATGTTCAACTAAATATTTTAAAGGTTTAAATCAATTTACGATTAACTAGATTTTTAAATGTTCAATTAAAATTTTTTAAATTAGTTTTTATATTTTTAACTAAATTTTCCAACTAAGTTTTCATGTTTAAATAAATTTTTATATAGTAGAATTTCGAACTGAACAGTTTTTTGTTTAATTATATTTCAATTTAACAATTAAAATTTATTTTTAATATTTCCTTTTTAGAAAACTTAATTTTCACTTATTAACTTTAAGAAACTAACAATCAGTAATTTATTTTTGGCAAAACTCAATATACCTGATTATTTAAAAAGAAATTTTTTTCAAATTATTTGAAATTGATGTTATAGGCTATTAGACTTGTGATGCGATTAAATTTTTTTTTTTATGATTGTTTACCAGTTTTTTCAATAAAAAGTTTCAATAACTTGTTGATTCAAATAAAAATTTTGATATTTTCTAGATTTACATGAGCTATTTTAAAGTTTCAACATTTTATTGATTCATTTAAAGGAATTATTCAACTTTATAAATTATACTATTAAGACCATTTAAATTAACCTTTTCTTTATTAAAATTAGCAACTTTTTTATTAATTTTTTGTATCATTTTTTAGTATACATTTTTTGTATCATTTTTAAGTATACAGTTTTTTAGTATACAGTTTTTTAGTATACAATTTATTAATAAATTGTTACAAAAGTTTTTATGAATAAAACTTTTTTTGAATTTCAAGTTTAATTTATTCATTTTTTAAACTTTTTTTCTTAATAATTCAGTTAAAAGTTAATTGATGAAAACTTATCTTTTAGGTTGTTTAAATTTAGAATTATTTCTTAAGAAAGAAATATTTCTACTTTTTCAATAGCTCTAATTAATATTTTGAATAAATTTTTAGCAAAACCTAAAAATAATTTTAATTTACTTCATTTCTCAAACCTTTAAAATGAAATTTGAGTAGAAAATTTTAAATATAAAAGAAAACAAGAATTTTATAAAATAAATCGATTTCTAAATGATTTTAAATTTATTTTAGATGATAAAAATTGATGCTTCTTTAAAATAAGTTTTAATTAGTTTTAGTTTTAATCTTTTTTTCTAATAAACTTTTTTAATCTTTTTTTTTATAAGTTTTTATATTTGTTAACTTCAATTATATTTTTGTTAACTTTTCTCAATTATAATTTTGTTAAATTTTCTCAACTATATTTTTGTTAATTTTTCTCAATTATACTTTATTCAGTTTTTTAATTATAATTTTTAAAACTTTTTATGTTCTCTTTTTTTGATTTTATTAAATTTTTTTATCTTTATAACTTTTCTCAAAACTTTGAAGGTTAATTTGAGAATTAATTCTAATTTACGAATTAGTTTTAAATTTGAAAATTAGATTGATTTATTTAAATTTTATCTTAAGTTATCAACATGCCATTTTAATAATTTTATCATTTCAAAAAAAAAATTTATTTGTTTTTTTTGATTTTATGTAGCTAAATTTGTTCCTGGAAAAACTTGTTTATCTTCAAACTTTTTCTTAAATGCATTTTAATGTTTTGAATTTAACCATATATATGAAAATGTTTTAAAAAGAAAAAAAAAAAAGAAGTAAATTTGATGATGTTAATAATTCAAATTTATTTTTAAATGTTTAGAGTAAGCACATTTTGAGCCATTGTGTTTCTCATCTTTTTTATTTGATAAAAAATAATAAATTATATTAATAAATTAGCAATAATTTTATTTTTTTTTTAAAGTTTTTGAAGTTTCAATGTTTTGAAAATTGGTTATTAAAAATTATCATGATTTTTTAGGCTCATAAATTTAATTCTATTTTAATTCTTTCTTTTTTACAGGTAAATTTTTTTAAACTTAATAATCCGAATTATTTTAAACAATTGGTTTTTAGAAAAGAAAATTTGTGTCAAAATTTAGTGATAGTTTTAAACATTATCTTTTAATTTTGAATCAAAAAATGATATTGATAATGTTAATTAAAAAGTTTATTTAATCAACAATTTAAAGACTTAATCAAATAATTTTGTTTTTATGTAAATTTTTAGTGTTTTTTTTATTAAAACAGAAAAAACAATTCACATAAGAAAATAGTATTAAATTGGAAAATAGTGTAAAGAAAGAATTTTTTTTTTGTTTTAGAAAAATTCAATTAACTTAAAAAGAAAACTGTTTTTAATTAGTTTAGATAAAATTGTTTTCTAAATTGAAATTTATTTTTCTTTTTAAATCTAAAAGGTTTGAAAGTAAAAAAATTTAAAAAACATTTCAAAATTGTTAACAATTCAGTTTAAAATTTTTTCTCTAATTTTAAAACAAAAAAAATAATTTAGATATTGTTTTATTTAAAAAATGGTATCAAAATTAAGATGATAAAAAATAATGTATAAATCAAGCAAAAGTTTATCAAAAATAATTTTATATAACAATAAATTTTAATTTAATAATTATTACTGCATTGTAATTTAAATCAAAAATGGAAGCAGTTCAAGTTGCAGTTAGGTAGGAATTAAATTAAATTTTTTCTTTATTTAACTATTTAATATTTTCATAGAATAAGACCTCAATCGGCCAAAGAAATTATTGATAATTGTTCTGTTTGTACAATTGTTACACCAAATGAGCCACAAATTTGGTTAGGTAAAGATAAAGCATTCACATTTGATTATGTTTTTGAACCTACTTCTCTTCAAAAACAAGTGTATAATAGTTGTGTATCAGATCTAGTCGAAGGGTTTGTACAAAAATAAATCTTGATAAAAAATTTATTTTAACTTATTGTTTTTTTTTTAGTTGTCTTGAAGGTTACAATGCTACTATTGTTGCTTACGGTCAAACTGGTAGTGGTAAAACCTATACTATGGGAACAGCATTCGGTATCAAAGATTCAGAAGAAAATGGAATTATTCAACGAGCTGTTGATCATTTATTTGAAGGAATTTCAAAACGTCAACAGGCAGCTAGAAATTTAAATTTACCTATTCCAGAATTTAAAGTAACAGCTCAATTTTTAGAGCTTTATAATGAAGATATAATTGATCTTTTATCAGATGATAAAACAAAAAATGCTAATATTAAAATTCATGAAGATGAAAACGGTAGTATATATACAATGGGCACAGCAACAATAACTGTAAAATCTCCTGATACAACTTTACAATGTTTACAAAAAGGAGCTTTATCTAGACAAACAGGTTCAACCAATATGAATGCTCAAAGTTCTAGATCGCATGCAATATTTACAATTTTTATTAAACAGCAAAGAGTTGTTCAAATTGAAAATAATCATCATATGGAAACAGAAGTAGAAATTAAAAATCAAGAATTTGAAACTTTAACAGCCAAGTTTAATTTTGTAGATTTAGCAGGTTCAGAACGATTAAAGCGTACAGGAGCTACAGGAGATAGAGCTAAAGAAGGAATTAGTATTAATACTGGTTTATTATCGTTAGGAAATGTAATTTCAGCATTAGGCGACAAAAACAAACGTGCTTTACATGTACCTTATCGTGATTCTAAATTAACTAGACTATTGCAAGATTCTTTAGGAGGTAACAGTAGAACATTAATGATCGCTTGTATATCTCCTTCAGATAGAGACTTTATGGAAACTTTAGGTACTTTAAGGTATGCAAATAGAGCAAAGAATATAAGAAATAAAGTTGTTGCTAATCAAGACAAGTCTAGTCAAACCATATCTTTATTACGTAAACAAATTGAGCAATTAGAACTAGAATTGCAAGAATATCGCCAAGGAAAGCGTATTGTCAATGAAGATGGAACTGTTCAAATAAATGATATGTACCATGAAAATAATCTTTTACAATCTGAAATTAATAATTTAAAAACACGCATAAAAGTCTTACAAGAAACTAATGAAAGAATTGTTACTAAAAATACAGAGCTATTGACTGAAAAAGAACTAAACAATTGGATAATTTCTGGAGATTCTAAAGAAATGGCAGACATAGTTAAAAATTATATAAGTGAAATAGAAGATTTAAGAACTAAATTAATCGAGATGGAACAAACTTGTAGCGTTTTAAGAAAACAATTACAGAAACAAACAAATCGTTTATCTATGATGTCATATTCGATGACAATTAATGAAAACTTTGAAATAAACGGTGGTAATGATTTAGATGATAATAATGAAATTTTAGATATCGCTAAATCTCAATTAGAACAGTTAAAAAAACTAAGTTCTGCTTATAAAAACAAAAAAAATACAGATGAGAATGAAAACATAAATTCTCATGAAAACAGTAATAGTAGCAATAGTAATGAAGATGATATATCAGATGAGCAAGAAGAAAACTTGAATGAAATAATAAACTGTGATACAGATGATGAAGATAGTGAAAGTTCTCCTGAGCAACAATTAGCTAGTTTATCGAATGAAATTTCTATTAAAGAAAAGTTAATAAGTGAAATTGAAAAAAATAAAAAAAATTTAGATTTTCTTAAACATAAATATGAAAACCAAGTCAAATTATTAACTGATAAAATTACCCAAATTGAAAGTGAAAGAGATCAAGTTTTAAGTATGCTTAGTCAAAATACTGAAAAATCTATTAAGCATGAAGAAGAAGCTAAGATAAAAGATCGATATGAAAAAGAAATGACTTCTTTAAAAGATAAGCTTAAAAAAGCTCAAGTTTTGTATAAGCAACATAATTCTAGAGACATGAAAAAGTTTGAACAACAAATAACAACCTTAAGAAATGATGTTTCTGAAATGAAAAAACAAAAAGTAAAACTGTTTCAAAAATTAAAAGAAGAGACACAAAAACATCGTCAATTAGATTTAAAAAATACAAAAAAAATAATTCAACTTACAAAACAAGAAAGAGTGAAAGATGTAAAAATTAAAAATTTAGAATCTGAACGAAATCGCTATAAAAATCTTTTAAAAAGGAAAGACGATGAAGTTTCACGCTTAAAAAAAAGTGTTAAACCTTTAAGCGATAAAGTTGCTGGTAAAGCATCTAACAAGTTTAATTCTACTTTTACTTTCAATCAAACTGTAGAAGCTTCAAATTTATACAGATCACAAATTTCTAATACTTCATTTTTGCCTAGTAAAAAGGCGAAAGAGAAATGGCGTAATTTGGAATCTAATATATCAAAGCTTATTAAACAAAAACAAAGCATTGCCAAAGAAGAAAATAAAATGGAACGTATACTTTCTCAAAGAGATGAATTATATCAACAAATGGAAACAACAAACAAAAAACTAGAAAATGCCTTAAAAAATAATCAATCTGAATCTTATATTAAAGAATTACACGAAGAAGTTGATAGCTACATAGATAATATTAAGTTTTTAAATCAACAGTTAAACGAGTGTCAATCTGTGATAGTAGAATTAGAAGAACAAAAAGAAGAAATCGAACATGCAGATTTAAGCAAATTTTTATGCAAAAGTACTTTTGATGAAGTACATTACATTTTTGAAAAATTATATCTTTTTGCTATTAATTCTGCAATGACAGCTAATCAAAAAGAACAGGAAGCTAAAAAGTTAGAATTAAAATATAAGCAAGCTCAAAACTCAAGTATGATAGAACACCAGTTTTTGACACAGATGCTTGATACAACTTTCTTAGGGGACATGGATATTGGTTTACCTTCAAACAATGATGTACGTCAGATAGAATATTCTAATAAAGTTGATTATGAAAATAATATTATGAATGGCGCTATCTCAGATAGCTTAAATTCAAAAGAACCAAACAAGCAATTAAATGATGTTAATTTGTTTAAAGTACCAATAGTACCACCTTCCTTACCACCTAAATTTTCTGACTATTTAGATGATGATTCAAAGGAAACTAATCATTTAGCTAAAGTAGAAGAACACATAGCTAGATTAGAACAACAACAGCTTCAACAAAACCAGTCACAAAATTTTTTAAATAGTTACTTGAATAACCAATACTATAATTACGACTATAAAGATAAAAAGGATGATTTTTTGAATAAGCCTATGCGGAATAGATTATTATCGAATGAATTTTCACCATCAACAAACGGTGATGCTAATAGTACATTAGTTAATTCTACCTCTATTGTCAATAATAATAAAGAAGAGCCAATGACTCAAAGTATGATTAGTACTACAATGAATTCTAAAAGTACAAATGGAGAAATTAAAAGAGCACCTAGTGCTCCATCTTTAAAGTAAGTGAAAAGTTTTTTTGAAATTGAACTAAAATTAATTTATTTTTTTTAACAACAGAGATATGTTAAATCGTTCTAAATTACCAATGTCACCAACAGTAAAACGTAAATTAGAAAGGAGTACTGAGGGCTCAAAACAATCATTAAATCAATCAAGTAATGCATTAAACAATAACGATTTCGTTAATCACTATCAATCTCGTCAACTACCTATGTAAGTTAGAAACATTTTTATTGATAAAATTGCAGTTAAAAAGACTTTTTTCATGGTAAAAGTTTTCTGAATTTATTTGAGGTTTTAATTTTCTTAAGTTCATTGAAAATTTAAAATTATTTATAATGTAGCTAAATCTAGAAATTTTATTAATTCTTTATAATTTATTTTTATAAATTTTTTAATTAAAAACCATTTTTTTTTACATGCTAATTTCTGCTTCTGCTTAAAATTTCATTGATTATACATACTAATTTGTCTTAATTGTGTGCCAATAATTTATTGTCAATAAACCAATTGGGTATATTTTTAATTAACTTATTCAAAAAAATAAACTTAAAAACTTTATGATTTCTCAAAAACTATAAACAAAATATTTTGAAATCTTCATTTTTATGACTAATTTATGAAACGCAAACTTTTAAAAAATTTTTAACGCCAAAACCTTCTTATATAAAAAATTATTAACTAATTCAAAAACCGAACGATGATTAAATTAAAAAAAATAGGGAACTATGTGAAAGTACGCCACCTGTTTCTCCATCTGTTTCTAGAAGATATTTAAGAGATGAAAATGTTTTTAACAGATTGGCAAATACTAATTTATATCATAATAGTCCTGATAGGTTTGTAATTTCTTTAAACTAAATTACTCAAAGTTTTATTTATTTTTAAATAAAAAAATCCAAGCTTAGAAAAAATTCATTTTTTATGTAATTAATTTTATTTTTTTTAATTTTGTCTTTTAGTGGAGTCATTGTTCCATTTTCTGGGAAAGCAAATTATTCTAAAAATTCATTTTTAGTTTGTTCTCACATGGCTGAGGGCCATAGTAGACCTGTTTTATCAATTGCTGCAACAGATCAAATTTTGTTTTCTGGTTCCAAAGGTAATTTTTTTTTCAATTGGAATGATAAATTTTTACAAATTTAATTTTTATAGACTGTACAGTTAAAGTTTGGGATTTAACAACAGGTAAAGAAATTCAATCTTTAAAAGATCATCCAGACTCAGTAGTTTGTGTTCGTTACAACGAACAAAATCGAATGGTCTTCAGTGTTTCTAAATGTTATATAAATATATGGGACACGCGTTGTCATCCTTTTAAAAGTGAACGTACAATTTGTTCAAATGGCTTATGGGATCAAAGTAATAAGTCTAATGATGCTAGCGATCCTAAAATTTTTGATATACAATTGAGCTTGTCAGGAAACACTTTATATTCTACTTGTTTACAAATAGTTAGAGTTTGGGATTTAAGAATGTTTTACTCAATCGGTAAATTAAATCCTAATCATCAATCTAATGTCACTTGTATTGGAGTTGGAAACACAACAAGCACAGATAATTTAGTTGTAACTGGTTCTAAAGATCATTACATGAAAGTTTTCTCACATTCAGAAGATACTGCAGGTTTAATACCACCACTTTATACTCTTGAACCTCCTCATTGTGATGGTATAGAAGCTTTAGCTTTAAATTATCCTACATTATTTTCCGCTTCCCGTGATGGTTGTATTAAAAAATGGAACTTAAATAAGCGTAAATTAGTAAGAACGTTGAATTTGTCTCATAAAGATTCAATTCAATCATTGTCGTTAATTAAAAATACAAATGTTTTTAATAATAATGAAATTTTAGTGAGTGGTTGTAAAGGAGGTATTTTAAAGGTTTGGGACTCTGATAGTTGTAAATTAATTAGTGAAATTAAAGCTCATTCAACTGGAATTAATTCAATTGATAGCAATAGAAATTTCATTTTTACAGGATCATCGTAAGTTAATAATTTTTCATAAATTTTTAATTTTTAAATAATATTGATTATTTTATAACAGTGACAATTCTATTGGTTTTTGGATTAAACGTTCTAGTTTTGACCCTTCACCAGATTCTTTTATTGATTATTTCAATTAAAAAAAAATATATATATAAATGTAAATAGTTTTTTAAGTTTTTTGGAATATAGTTATACAGTTCATTGAAATAGTTTATTTTACAAAAATAAAAATTGAAAAGTAATTGAATTAAATAGCCAATATTTTTATTAATTTTGAAAATCAATTTAGAAAATAAATGAATCAATTTTCAGTAATCAAAACAATCAAAATAAAAAAAATTTAATTTAAAGTAATTTATTGTGTTCATTTTTAATAAGTGCTTTATTTTATATAATTAAAATTTATCTTTTTGTATTAAAAATAATTCTAGTGCAAAATTAATTTATAATGGATTAAATTTAACATTAAATTTATTCATAACTAATTCAGATTAAAAAGAATTAGGTAAATTTTTTTTTAAATTATTTGTCAACATCAGACTTAATAACTAATTAATGATCGTATTATTAAATCCCTAAATTTTGAATTTGCAAAACTTTAATTTTTAATATTTTTTTAGATTGAAAAAGCGTGTTGAAGATTATATTAAAAAAAATCTCAAAGAATTTTTTGATTAAAGCTTTCATCATGATTATTCTTTATAATAACATAATTTTCAGTATCATTTTCATAAAATTTGCTGAAAATTTAAATTGCTTTGTTTTGTTTAAAAATAAATTCTATCTAGTGTTTTGAACATATAGATATAAAATCAAAACTCTATTTGGATAAAAACAAAGGCCACACACGTGCTCAAATTTTTTTTTTCTAGCTAAAATCAGGAGCTTTACATAAAAGACTATCTTGCTCGTTCCAATCAATAATCTTGATACACTGAAAGCCGCACCAAAAGTAATCCATTAAAAAAATGAGATACATAAATTAACATTAATAATCAATTGAAAAGTTTTATGTATATTTTGGTAAAATCAAAGGAATGCAGTTTTAAACATCTTAATTTTTTTTTCCAAACGCCTAAGATGTCGTTTAATTAGTCTAAAGAACAAAAGATGCCTAAAACCATTTTAACCATTAATGAAGAGAAAAATTTTTTTTTTTTTTAAACTTGAAATGGTTTTTTTCTTTAAAGACCACACGCACAATGCCTAATTTTTTTTATCAATCGTGTAGTTCTTTTCTTTTAATGATTTAAAAGCTTTAAACGTTGTTTTTGAATAAAAGCTAAGAAATTTTCTTTTCAAGTTTTAAAATAAATTTTTGGGTTTGACTTTTTTTAGAATTTCGATATCTATAAAAATTTTTATTTAGTATACACAGTTATCTATTTAGATTTTATTAAAACTAATGAACAATGAAAATAATTACTTAATTTTGGAAAAAAAATAATTTTCAAAATAAGTCTAATCAGTTAAGTTAAATAGCCACTAGAAACAATTAAACTGTTTTTAGTCCTAAAATGTATCTTTTTCAATTTAGAAGATGTTTAAATTTTAATTTTTATAATAGAATAGCTATAACCTAAATTTACATTTAATTACTAAAATAAGGTAAGTATAAAAGAATATGCTTAAGGCACATTATCAACATGTGTGGCGTGAGTTTTGTTCATCAACTTTTAAAATTACCTTTTAAAACATCTTTTTTTAAATGTTCTAAAAATATGAAAATTTATCAAATTCTATGCTGAATTTAATTTTAATTAGTAAAATTTTTAAATATTTTTATACTTTTTAAAATATTTCTAAGTAACATCCGGTAAATAATTTTTAATACATTTTCCTGAAAAATTTTATTTAATAAAAAAACTACCAAGCATACCTGGTTTAAATATAAAAACAACACGTGCAAGCTCATTGAACTTTTTTAGTAGAAATATAGTTTATGTAAAAAAATTTGATTTTTAACATGAAAAAATTGAATGTAATTCTGAAATTGAATTTCACTGTTTTCCATATTTAGAAAAAAATTTTAGAAAATTTTTTTTTCTACTAGAGAATACACAATACTATAGTCAATTATCTTTTAATAATTATTATTTTTTTAATTAGAAATTTTATTATCTTAATAACCTATGAATTAAATAAGGAATTAAAAAAAAATTAAGCTCTTATTTTATAAAAAAACGATGTGAAAAACAAAAAAAAATTAAATGGAACAAGAGAAGATTAGTTCAAAAATCAATGGAATTCTTATTTTAAATACCTAAATAGAATTTTTTTTTTTAAATAAATGAAAAGAAATTATTTCTACAAACATTTATGTGAATTTAATTTATTTACTTTTAAAAAAATATTTGACAAAAATTTTTAGAAAAAAATTTAAAATGAGGCCTTGTTAACAAACTGTGAACAGCTTGGAATTAGATTTCGAAAATTGCAATTAACACGTGCCTTAGCAATGACCAAACCAAAGGAAAAAGAAAAAAAAAATAATCTACAAGTAAACACGTGCTAGGCAATTAAAATAAAGCCTGAAAAACAATTAATGACAGAGATCCCAACATCAACTCTTTTTATTATTTGACTTTTTTTTGTGCTAAAAGTGCTGAAAAAGTACATAAACTTACAATCCATAAAACACAGATTTAAAAAGCTAAAAAAAAGTTTTTATACATCGATTTTTCAAATATTCGACAAAAAGTGTAAGAAGAATATTTTTCATAACTTGCTAAAAAAAAAATGTGCCAAATAAAGATGTAAAAACACATTTGGTGCATTTTTATTTTTTTTTTTCAAACTATGAATTTCTATTTATTATCAAGAAAACCTAACTTGAACTGTTTAAAATGAAATAAAAAATTAATTCACAAAACTAATTTAAATCAAGTAAAAATGTATGAATAGATTAAAAAGCAATTTTTATATTTTAAAAGGGAAACATGTCAAGCTTTTTCTTTAATTTTCAAAAATAGTTTTCAGCATCTGGTTAATTTTTTTTTTTAAAAAATGTCCTGAATCTATTGCAAAATAAAGTAAATTATAATCAATCAAAATGTAAAACAAAAGAAATTTTCATAAATTTTAATCTAAAATTTATTTAAAAAAAGCAAATTTATTATAAAAAGTTAAATTAAGCGAATAATAAAACTAAATCAAGTTCAACCAAGAGAAATTTCTTAACATTAAGTTGTAATTAATAAGCTTAAATTAGTTGTGTAAGTAAAAAAAAAAATTTTTGCTTAATCATTCATCAAATTGTTAAGCAGAAAAGAATTAAAATGTAAAATTAAAAAAAAAACAAATATTAATTGAATAATTCTAGTTAAAAATAATTTAAGGTTATTTCGTTTGTGAAAGCAACAAAACAAAAAGAATCACATAGAGAATATGAGTATGGTCTTGAATAAATAATTTGACACGTGCGACAAACCTGAAGCCAAATTAATATAGTAACTTGTGGAAATTTTATACCAAACGGATTGTAGCGTGATCGGCATGTTCCAGGGTAAGGTTTTAGATAAATTTTTTAGTTGTTTATTTGATTTATTATTTATCATTTTTTTAATTACATTTTTATTTAAATATTGAATGTGCTATCAGGTAAAAAAAAGTATTTTAAAATGACTTTTTTATTTCTAATTTGATTTGACTTGGTAACAAATTTTTTTTTTTTTCAAAAAAATTCCTTTTTATAGAAATATTTTATACGAGCATAAATATAATCTTTCAGTACATTTGATACATACATCTGTATAATAAATGTTTAATGATTAATTTTAAAAATAAAACTTAAAAGCAAATTTCATGAAACAAAAAAAAAATAAATTTTTCAAACTTATTGTTTGAACCAATTGACGAATATTAAATTCAACAATAGAATTTTAGCTGAATGAGAAACAAATTGTGAGTTAATCAATTATGGCATTTAGAAATCAATATTTAGGTTATTTTACTTTGAAAAGGCGGTTAGAAGGCCAAAATCAGATTCAAAAACTTATTAAAAAATTTTTTTATAAAGTAAAATCGTAAAATTAAAAAAAAAAAGATGACAAAAAAAGGGTGTTTAACAGTTTAATGATTTAGTGCGTTAGTAAATTAGTAACGCTGGTCAAATGGATAGCACGTGGTTAACAAAAGAAAATGTATACTATATTTTTAGCACGTGTGTAATGGAAACAATAGTTGATAATTAGCGGTTACTAGATGAAAAATAATTTTCAGTAGCAGATATTACTATGTTAATTTTATTTTTTGTTTGACAATTATAAGCCAACTGACCATTACTTTTAAAAGTCTAAAAGTTTTTATTGAAAACAAAACAGAAATAATCGAAATGAAGATATTTAAATTTGACTTTTTTTACAATTTAAAATGAGGCTAAAAGAGGAGTAAATGTTTTTGAGTAGAAACATTATTCGTCATGTTCATCTGCTCATAAATGAGTTTAAAAAAAAAATTGATTCAAATATTTAAATCGACGAATAGTTTTTATTAAATTAGAATTAAAGAAAGAAGAGGAAATCACAAAACTATTCAAAGGGCGGTGTCCTACATTGAAATGATCTTTTTTTAAGAAAATATAATTTACAAAAGATCGCGTGTAACTTTAGCTTTATATAATACAGTTTTAAACTATGATTAAATAAACTTTATTAAAGATAGCAATTATGAAGTTAATTACCAACAAAACTTTAGTTATTAATGTTTAAAGATTGAAAAAATTTTTAAATGAAAATAAAAATGAGTTTTATGAAAATATATTTAAAGCTGAATTAGTAAAACTTTAAAGAAAAAAGTTTTAAACTAAAATGTAAATTTTTAAGTGCACTTGGTTCAGACCATTGACCAAAAGTGGCCTTTATCACTCAGTAACCATTATCATTATCATTGCAATATAATCTTTGAATCTAAGTTTTTTAAAATTGATTATGTAGACTTTTGGATACTTTTTTTAACCCTCTTTAATCTAGACACATAGTCAAGAATCGGAGATGAAGCGTAATAAGCATTATAAAAAAAAATAATAAAATCCTAGACAAAACTAAAAAAATCAAATGAAGAGGAAATACTAAAATGACACCTCTTGCTTTTGAAAAAAAAATTACAACGCCAAGTCGACACTTATTTCTAAGAAATAAAAAATTTAAAATAATAGAAAAGTTGTTAAAATGCAAGAAAAAGAAGGGTGGCTAAAATTCAAAAATTTGAAAAAAAAGCTCAATTTTAAACTAAAATAAAAAAAATACTGCACCATGTGCAGTCTATCGATCATTAAGTACGTAGTTCTTCAATTTGAAAAGTAATGCAGTTAAAAACTAGCCTCTGTTTTTTTTTGTAATTAATTACCGGACTTAAAAAACGATAAGTTGTTAGCCAAAAAAAAAAAAAAATTATATCGACAAATCGGTGCTAAACAATTTTTTTTTCAACATTTACCTGATTAAACAGTAATTCGTCATTTTTTTAGTGAAAATCTTTTAAATTAAAATTTTTTTTTGAATTGTACAGAAATTTAAGGTTACTATAGAGAAAAAAAATTAAAAAGTTTGAATTATCTGAAATGTTTCAAAAAATATGAAAGCAAAACAAAGCCAAAAAAAAAGAAGCGTTAAATCATGTATCATAATCGATCACCTTTGCACGTACGAAGAAAAATATATAAATTAAAGAAAAAAAAAATCTTGTAAAGTAATCCAACAATAAATTAAACCGGAAGTTCAAATATAGAATTATTAAAAACTATAACAAAAAAATCTTTTTAATAACATAAAGATAATAATTAAAATAATCATTTTTGTCACTAATCAATTATTTTTTTTAGATAAAAATTAAACAAAAAGAGAAATTTTTTGGAAAATTGAACGAATAAAAGCTTTCAACTAAAAATGCTTAAAGACCTTTTCAATTTAATAAACTAAATTTTTGAAAATGTAAATAGAGTTTTTAAAAATGAAGCAAAGATCAAAATAAATAAAAAGCAAAACTAAGTAGAGAAATAAAATTTGCGGCTCATTAGCTACCAGGTCGACAGCATCTGACCGGATTAAAATATAAACTAACAAGTGTAGAAGTTTTTTTTTCTTTTTTAAATAATCCACGAATAAAAATTTAAACGTGATTTGTCTAACTCACGTTTAAAAGAAAAAGTAAAAAAAATAAATAAATTTGTAAATATTTTGTATTTAGCTTGATAGAAAACTTAAATTAATAACTATATCCTAATTATCTTTACATTATTTAAACTAGAAAAAGTGATAAAATGTAAAAAAAAAACTACCTAAAAAAATTCTCTAGTAAAAATGTTTTCAAGTGTTATGCAAACAATTGATGTTCATTTATTGGATAAAATAAGTAAAAAGACAAGAAAACTTTTATTAGCAAATAAAAAAACATTTTAGTATCTTTCTGATTTATTTTACTTAGTAGAGTTTTGAAAATAAAGTAAGAATAAACAAGAGAATTTCAATAAATTTTATCAAGCTAATCAAAGATCGATTTTTATTTGTTGGGCAGTTTGTCTTGGAAAAAGTGGGAAGAAAGTTTTTTTTTATATAAAAAAAACATTTGCATAATAGTGAGTTTAATTTTTTTTTTTAATAAAAAACTTATATTGATTTAAAATTAATCTTTTCTATTGATCTACATTTTTATTTTTTAAAATATAGGGAGCGTTAAACCTATGTTTATTTAAATTTAAAACAGATTTAATTATAAGTCATTATTTATCTGCTTATGATTCACTTTTTTCAAAGTTTTATATTTTATTCATAAAATTTTTAGATACTTCTCACAAACCTATGAAATACTTAAGTTGTATTTTTAATCTTTAATTGATTTTCTTAAACAAATTTTGGGTGAATTTTTTTATTGTCAAATATTTGAAAAACCAGGTGCTTTTTAAGAAAAGGGTTTTTTATTTTGGTGAATTCAACTGTACTGAAAATTTTTGTGTTCCTTTTAAAAAATCATTTAAAACATTTAACAATGTTAAAAAAAATAGAAGAACAAATATTTGTTAGTGGCGGAGGGCTTTTAAAGTTTTTTTTTTTATAAATATTGCTATGCTACTAGCTAGATTAATTTTAATAGGGGATTATGCAAAATTTTTTTGTTTGTTTGATTAGGCTTTGTGTCTCGATTACAAAACATTTTTTAAATAATAAAAGCTTATGTTTATTGGAACATATTGTTTTATCTTACTAAAAGTTATACATTAAATTGTTCAAAATATATATTTTAATGTTATTCTATACATTATTGAATTATACGTATTGAATATTCTTTTCATTATTTACAAAGCTCTACATAGCTTATAAAATAGATTTAGATTGAGTTTTTTAGGCAAAAAATTTATTCTGAACAAGTAGTTTGATTAAATTGTTATAATTCTTAGTTTTGTATTTATAACGATAAACTTTGTTACAAACCAAAAATAACTTTTAACAAAAAAATAAATTGCTTTGTACAGTATATTTGAAAAGGAAAAAATCTACATAACATACAAGTTTACATACAAAAAACATAATAAGCTAACAAATAAAACGACATTGTGGCGTTGTAATACAAGAGGCTAACATTGGGCGCTTGTCATTGAAAATTATTAGGCATTTGTGTTTGCCATTTTTTTTAATCTCAAATTGTATACTTGATTCTTTTTTTATTCCTCTCCAATTAGTATTTATTAACACTTACATTTTTAATTTATTTGAAAATTTTTTGAACTTTAATTTTAAATAAAGTTTCAAATTAAACATCAGTTTTTTAAATTTAACTTCGAAAAATTTAAATTGAAATGTTAGCTATAAATTCTTAGTATAGTATATTTCTTTTTTTTTAAAAGTCTTTTTAGTAACCATAAGTAATAAAAAATATAAATGATTAAAATGTTTTAAAAGTTAAGAACTTAGACTACCTGTTGTTTACAGGAGGTAAATTATTCTTTTTTTTTCTTTCTTTCAAAGAAAACAATCAAAAATTATTGAGTTAAAAGAGTGTAAAAAAGAAACTTTTCAATTTTTTACAGTAATAAACCAAATAGTGCTTTATTGTAAATAAATTAAAAAGATCACATTGCAAACTAATATTCTCGAATAATCACCTGGTGAATTAAAATTTCTTAAAAAATCAAAAATAAAATATAAGAAACTTTCTTCAAAAAAGGACATTGGACAGCTGCTGCCCCAGGCTTAAAATACAATAAGCATTTAACCAGCAGGTCATGAAATTTGTAAGAAAAAGAAAAAAAGTCGAAAATGATACTTATTTGAATTAAAAAAAAAATTCTCTGCCCTCAGGCATTTTTGTTAATTTTTTTAAGTATTGAAGATATGAGAAAATTAGTTTAATAAAAAAAAACAAGAATTACAAGTTTTAATAATTATTTTTAACTTTTTTCTTAAATTAAAAACACCAGATTTCATATTAAAAATAAATTAGTATTAATTGACCATTCATTTAGTAAAACCAAGAATAAATTAATTTACATAAGTTTTAAATTGGCTATCTCGTGATAAAAAACATTTAGTAGTTTTTTAAATTAAGAAAAATTTGATTTTGCAAGAAAATATTTTATTTCAAACGATTCATTAGACTTTTTAAGTAAAAATTCTAAATAAAGGTGATCTCTATCTGAAAAAGAGGCTTGTTTTGGAAATCTTTGTTATTATAGAAAAAAAAACAAATAAGCGGATTTGTGAAAGCAAAATTAGACTTTAATAATCTTAGATATTTAAAAAAATTTTTTTTTAAATTTAAAAAAATAAAATTTTAAAATAAAATTTAAAACTGGTTTGTTAATACGATGAAATGGAATTTAGTTTAAGTTAAAATAAAAAAGACATTTTAATTGGAGACAAGATGTTTTGATGGTTAGCTACTGTATTCAAAAATAAAAAAATACTAGCCTTTATAAACACGATAAGATCATAAAGTTATTTTTGTTTAAGATTTTGTTTTATGATAAAAGATTTAAAATAACAAAACTTCAAAAAGTAAAAACTATAAATTAATTCTTAAAACAATTGATATCAATCAATGACCCAATGATTAGAATATCCATTAAAAAAATTTTTTATGAATTTTATGTCAAATAAGATGCATCAAGAAATCATCCTTAAAATCATTAAAACATAGAATAAAACAAAAAGATGAAAAATTAAATAAAATATCTCACGAAAAAAAGACAAACAGTAGGGATTTGTTAAGTTCAAAGGGTAGTGTGTGGGCTGGTTTATAGATAAAAAAAAAATAAATTTTTAGTGGGTTGAAAATAGATCGTGATGTGTACCGCAGGAGTCTTGATTAGACTTGTCAAGTTTAAAGAAAACAGCGTGAATATTGGTTCTAATTGTAACAACACAAATTTCCAAATATACTTAAAAATTTTCAGGTAAATTGGAATTGCGCAGTGTGAATTAATGAAAAAAATATCTTGCGAATTCTTATTTGTAAACTTGTTCATTTTCAAAAATCATTAGATTAAAAACTTTGAAAAAAAAATTAACAAAGAAATTTCAAAACTTCATTGATTGAACACGCACGAACACCTGGCTTAAAATTTTAAGTAAATTTTTAAAGCTAAAAAGCTAAGAAAAAAATATTTTGGGTTATCTAAATTAAAAAATAAAACCTCAATTTATAAACTAATAGTTTCATATTTTAGCAGATTGAGATAAAAACAAAATTAAACTAAATTGGAGTATAATAAGTAAATCAAGTAGATAAAAGCAAAAGATTGAAATAAATACAACTCTCTCACCCTCTCTAATCTGTAATTAACTTCATAATAGACTATTATCTATCAATAGGTAAACCCACAGAATTAACAAAAAAAATCAGAAAAAAAAACAAAAATTTTAAAATTTTTTAAAAAGTAAAAATTTTTAATCTTACGAATTATTAAAATTGCAATACACCTGGTCTAAGCATATTTTAAAACTTGAAATTATTTAATACTTATTATTTAAATGATATACACTGTACATTATTTTCGTTTATAAGCTTTTTAAAATTTATAGTATTAACATAATAGATAAAAGAGACCAACAGGTAGCTGGTATAATTAAATATATATTACGTTTAATTGAATATTTTTTATGATCATGCTTTCAATTTAATACGAATAGAAAAGATTTGAATTTTAAATAGGAAAACTGAAATTGAATTAAAAGAGATTAAAAGTTTGAATTTTGAAAGATAGTATGACCACAGCCATTATTAATTACTTAATCTTAAGTTAATCTTTATAACTAAAGATTAACAAAGTAAGCTGCTATTCAAAAAAAAAGTAATCAATAAAAAATGCTAAACCTTTTGAAAATTAACTTTAAAATCTCATTTTTATTTTCAAATTTTTAAAATTCTTTTCAAGTGTAAATAGCTTAATAAAACTTCATCATTTCTGTCAGAAGAAAAGTCGGCATAATAAATTATTTTTCTTCTTAATTAGTGATTTTAAGTTTCTTATCTATTATTATCATTGATTCTTGGGTAACTGTTCGACAGTCATTTGAAGAATTGGTAAATACTTTTTATTTGAAATGTTAAAATCAGAAAAAACAAATAAAAAAGCAAATTAAAAAAAAACATAAAGAACTTACACAAAAAATCTTAAAAAGAAAAAACATTAAAATGGATTTGATGCATGTCTGATTGCAATCGCAAAATGGCTATAAAATTTAGACCGCAATTGTTTTTGGTCATGAAATAACAAAAAAGCGGTCACCTTTTATTGTTCAATATGTAGGTAAAAAGATGTACATTTAAAAAAATAAAAATGATGATCAGTGGTTAAAAAAGCATAAACTGTAGAAAGTTAAAAAAAAAATTATCATCTAAATGTCTTTTTGAACGGTTGTCAAAAACATCGTCATCATTGCCGCCAACTATTTCAGCCTTTTTAAAATAATTTTTTTTCAAGAAGTTATAAAATGAGGGAACAAAATAGAATTGAAAATAACTAACCTTGCCGAATCAGTAAAAAGTGATTTGCATAAATTTATTGCTTTAGTTATCATACATCAGTAGCATGATCATAGTCCAATTTTAAAAAATTGATGCTTAGAGGTAGTGGTTATTTTTTTAAAACTTTTTTTATTTTAATTTCTTTTTCATTGTGAGATTTTCTTTTTTTTCTGTATTTTAAATTAATAATTTAACAAATTTAATGATTACGCATGCGTTATATAAAACAATTATAATTTTGTGTGATTTGAAGATTCACTGTAATTTTTAGAGAATTTAGTTTTTATATGAAAAATTCAGTTTGAATCTTGCACGCTAATCTTATCATTTGCACAACTTAGGAAAAAAAAAAAGAACAAAAACATCGGTCGATTATAAAGAAAAAAATTTTTTTTTTTTTAAAAAAAAAGAAGATGAATAAAGGAAGATCAAAAGTCAGTTGAAAATTAATTAATTTTTAGGTAGAAAAAACAAAAAGAATTGAATTTTTTTTATCTTAAGGTAAAAGTAAAATAGACATTATCTTCTTTATGATACAATTTTCTTTTTTTTTGAATCATATGAAAAACATTTGATTATTTTTTTTTTTGTAAATGTGTTTTATATAAATTAAAGTTAAGTCACCAGTTTTAATTTCAAATCTAACTAAACACGAATAGTTAAAAAATTTTTTGAAAAGTAAAAGTATTTTTAAATTGAATCTGCTAAAGAAAAACTATGTAAAGATTTTTTTGTTAAAAATTTTTATTAAAAAATTTGATTTTTTTTTTTGTTTAAAACTCTTTAAATGTTTTGAAGCATTCTTTTTTTATTACAATCATTAGCTTTTAAATGATAACTTATTTAAACTTATTATATAAAAAAAATCTTAAAGACTTCAATTCAAGTTATTTTAATTGAATTATTTTGAAATAACTTTTACAATTAATTTGAAATACAAAAAATTCATTTAACTTTCATTCTTTTCAAATTATTTAAATTTTCAAATTCAAATTAGTTCAGTGTTTTTAATTGAAGATTTGTGTCTCTGTAATTTAAATCTTTTTAAAGTTTTCTGGTTTTAAACAAAAAAAAAATAAACAAAAAAAGTAATTTGGATAAAAATGTAACAAAATTTTGAAAATAATTTTCCTAAAAAAATGAATTTTATATGATGGGTATTGGCGGTGCGGAACCTTTTAAAAAATGAAAAAAAAATTCAAAATAGAAAATTCAAAAACACAGTTAAATAAGCTGAAAAGGCTTTTAAATTTCTTCATTGAGATTTAGCAAAAAAAAAATTTTAATACTTGGCTAACACCTTTTAAAAAAAAAATTTAATATTCTGAAAAACTCAAAAAGCTTAAGTAACTTAAATGTATTTTTAAAAAATTTTCATCTTAAAACAAACAATAAACTCCAGAGAAAAAAATATGATTGACCTATGTGCTAAAAAGTTTCTAAAATAGAATTAGCTTTAACTAGAAATTTTAACTTTTTTTTTAAGATTTGATAGACAGATTTTCAAACGTTAATATTTACTGTTCATTTTTATATCAAAAGGCGCTTTTGTGATTTATTGATAAAAAAAGTAAGAATCATCTAAAATAAATTTTTTATTTAAAATACTGAACTAACAATAGATTAACAATCAAAATTTGTAAATAAAATGGTCAATAAACAATTCATTTAGATTATTTTTTGGTTAAATATGGAAAAATTTTTGTTGAATTTAAAGTTAGTTTGAATTTTGCACGTAAAAAGTATTTTTTTAACTAGGACCGGCCTTTTTAACGTATTTTATAGTACTCAGGTTAATTTTTTTTTATAAAAATAACAACAAAAAATTATAAAACACAGCTTTGTCATCGAAGCGAATAATTACATATAAAATGAAGAACGCCTATTATTATTCGCCACTAGAAAAAATTTTCAATTATAAATGCTGAAAAATAAAAGTCACGTCAAATTTTTACTAAAGTTTATCCAAAACTAATCAAACGGAAGTAGAATATTCTAGTCAATTTAAAAATATTTAATCTAGAGAAACTTTAAATTTTTATTCAAATAAAATTTATTTGAACTTTGGTCAGTTGGACATCTTTATTAATAAATTTTTTAAAAAGAATACTTGGTTCGAATTTAAAACTATTTGAAAAATGTTTGCTTTTTTGGAAAAGTTTATTTTAATAAGTACTTTGATAAGTTTTAAAAAGGTACAATACAAAGTTACTTAAGAAAGTTTTGAAATTCATTAATAATTTCTAAATAAATTGAATAGCTAAGAATGTTTTAAAATAAGATAGTTTTTTTAAACATTATTTATCTAAGTTAAGTTATTTAAAATGAATTAAAGCAATGTCATTGGCTTTTAAAAAAACAGGTTTTTATTTGATAATTAATTATTTTTTAATTATTTTGTTCTTATAAATCAAAAATAAAAATGAATCCAATAAAACTTAAAATAGCAATCAAATTTTTTAGAAGCACATGTCAAAGTTTACATGAAAGCCTTAAGTTGTTTTTTGAAGAAAAAAAATTCTTACATCAATTGAAGAAAATTAATTGTTTTATGAAATTAAGTTATTAATACTAAAAATTATCAAATAAAGACAACTCAATAATAACTTTTTTCCTTTTTTAAAGAAAAAATTATCTTTCAAAGTTTATAAGTTTTTAAATTATTATTTAATTTGACAAGCTTTGATGCAATTTAATAGGTCTATTATTAAAATTTTTAGGTTTAACCTTCTTTTTAAATTCTACTTATTTACATAAAAAAATTTAATTTTAAACCAGAGAAGTTTTTTAGAAAAAAAATTTCTTTGATTTTAAAGGAATTCAATTTGAGGCATTTTGAAAATAGATCAGAATCAGATAAGAAAAATTAAGACTTCATTTATTTAACTTAGAACAAAATTAAGATTATCTCTATTATAAATTTTATCCACGCATCCTTAACAGATGTTAATCAAATTAGATTTTTTTAAAAATAAAAATTGGTGGATTTGAGCCTCAAAGTCAAATTGAAAAAAGTCAAAGCTAATAAACATCTTTTTTATTTTGTTCTTAAGTTGCATTCTTCATTTGAACAATTTCAACTTTAATTTATGAACACTCACTCATTTTTTTTTGTTATAAACCACCAACGCAAACAACAGGAAAACCTAAAATAAAAAGAAAAAACCTGATAGTAAAAGAGATTAATTACAGTTGCATGCATTGCTTTTTTCCAATTTATTCAATTAATTTCCAATTAAAACGGTCAATAAGAACATTAACTTGTATTGTGTTATAAGACAAAGTTTTAAAACAATTTAAAAAAGTGTCAATTAATCTCCACCTTGCAATTTGGTTTTAAAAAAAACTTTGTTTTAGTTTCACACTAAAAATAAATGGGTGTTGAGATATTTAAAGTTCAATTTACAAAAGGTTAAATTTTTTGTACTTAGAAATTTTTTTTTTCTAAATTGAGGAATTAAAAATGATTAAAACTGTAGAAGCTAAAATTGTTAAATTAGTTTAATTAGACAGAAGTAGCAGCAGTCAAGCAAAACATGAAATTTCAAAGTTATTCAAAAAAAAAAAGGAAAAAAAGAGCATCTTTTGATGTCAAAACGGAAGGCCAATTAAGATCAATTAATATAAATTATTGTAAATTGAGCAAAGAACTTGACTGTGCGTGTCAACTAAAAACTGGACAACAAAAAAAATAAGTTTAAAAAAAGTCTCTATAATTATGAAATTGTCATTTAGTTGTTTTATAAAAATAGCTGATAAAGGAAGAGTTAAACTATTTTGACCTTTTTTCTTATATGTTGTAAAAGAAAAAAAATGTTACAAAACAAATTAGCCATAGAAAATAGCATTGTAAATTTTTAATTTTGTGTGGTTAAGATGACAAATTATCTCCTGTCTATCATTTGAAGAAAAAAAAAAGAAAATTTTAATTTAAAATTCTGGGCTAAAAAGTATCAAATTTTTTTGTTGAATTAAAAAATGTCGTGCGTCCTGCTGAGTTTTCTTTTTTTTTTTTTAAATTTAATAAAAAGGTGAATTAGGAAAGTTGGTATGATAAGTTTCTAGAAGCAAAAGATACAAATTGCTTAAATTATTTATTGCTTTTTCAAATTCTACAAATGATGACAATTAGTTTTGTATTAGATTATCATACATTAGATTATTATAGATTAAAAAAATAGTTAATTCATATTTAAAACAAGAACCGATCAATCGAGATAAAAAGAAAATTCATTAAAATCAATTAAACCTCAAATTAAGAAGCTTAATTTGGATAATTTGAAAGTAATAAAACTTTGATATGCATGTACCTAATAGGTGGTCAAGATTTTAATTTGATCTTTGCGGCTTAAAAGATTGGCAGTTTTTTAAGATTTTCAACAAAATGAAAAAAAAGACTATTGTATTCTTAAAATAATTTTTAAGATATTTCAATTGTTTTAAATTTCTCTTTAAAATTTTCTTTTATCAAAAATTTTGAAAATTCACTTAAAAAATAATTATCTTTACTTAAGTTTAAATTACTTAGGAAAATAAATATAAGCTTAAATGAAAGTATTTTTTCCAGGAAATTAAAATAAATGAGCATTTTAGATACTTTGTGAAGATGTTTTAAAATGGGAAAAAATGTTTTTTAAAAAAAAATTTTTTTTTTTCAGCATTTTTTATAATAAATATCTAAAATGTCCATTTTAAATATTTTTTTCAACTAAAAAAGAATTTACTGATTTAAAAATTTTGTAAAATGTAAAGAAACTATTAACTGTAGTGTAAAAAAAAAATTTTATCAATCAAGTTTATATCTTTTTTTTGCTATAAAAGATATTTTTGGCGGTTTGCAAGTATTGGAAAGTAAGATAAGAAAAAAACAAATTACTAATAATAATTTTCTTTTTTGTGGTTTGAAATGAGTTCAATTTTCACAGTGGTCGCAAATTACTATCAAAGATAATTTAAATATAATAAATAAAAAACAACACTTCCGGCCATTACTGTATTTTTTTCCTTATACAGACAAGATAAAAAAAAGATGATATATTAACAAACTTTTTAACAAAACATACCCGTATCAACTTTACAGATAACATAAGTTTAATTTATTATAAATATGAAACAAGATAAATTTACAAGATAAATTAAAGAGTAAAACCATTCCAAAATTAATAAAAAAAAAGTATCAAAGTTTTTTTTTCTGGCTTAATTATTATTTTAAATGAATCTCTATATTATATTTGATGCCTGTTGCAAGTTTTATTTAATTTTACTTTTTAAAGATAGTAATAAATATTAAAGGAGGAGTTTAATGAAAATTTTAATAAAAAAGAATTCTTAATGGCAAAGACACAAAATTCATCAAATTTATAAGTATTAAATAAAAAAAACCATTATTACCATAGAAATTTTATCAAAAGACAAAAAACCTCAACTAGATAGTTATAAATATTTGTAAACTAATTTTTTTTTCAAATACCTCAACTAATCTCTTTGTCCGTAACAAACAGACGCATTATGGGTCCTTTGGGCGTCATTCATCTGCCAAGCACTTATAAATCTAGTATCACATTTTACAGAAATGATGTCAGGACAAAAAAAATTAAAAAATTTGTGTTGCCTATTCAAAATTGAAGGCGTATATTGAATTCTATGGTCAAAAAGAAGTAATTTAAAAAAAAAAGTAAACCGATGATTAATAAAATGGAAAAAAAAGTTAATACAAGAATACACATAGAAATAAAAAAAAAATGATAAATAAATAAAAAAGAAATGAATTTTGTAGACAGAACAAGTTCAGATTTTTTTAGAAAATAGAATAAAAGTGATAAAAAATTAATGTTTACTTAGCGATAGAGTGGCGGAATATCCCTAGACATTTTTTTTTTAAACTTTTTCAGTTTTAATTTAATTCTGTTTATATTAATTTTTTTTTGCTTCTTTTTCAAAAAAAAAAAAATCGCAATAAACGAGCCTACAAAAATATGTTTAAAGATTAGTCATTGTTTTATGTGATTTAAAAACAATAAAATGTAAAAAAGAAAAGCTAATTTTTCACATCAAATTTTGTGTTAGTCATCGTTTTATTTTAATAAATCTTACCTAACTTCAAAAAGATAACTTGAAATAAAGTAATTAATGAAGTTTTAGAGCTATCAAAATTTTTATCAGAAAAAAGTTTTTTAAAAACTTGATTTTCAAATTTAAAAAGTTTAATTGTTTTCTTGTAAAACTTACAAAATGAATTTACTAAATTGAAGATTAAAAAGGTCAACATTATCTATAAATCAATATTGATAAGTTTTTAGGCTAAATACTTGAATAATGCATTAAATAAAAACAAAATAAAGAAAACACAATCAAATGTTAATTTATGCAAGTGAATTATTTAAGAATAAAAAAAAGAGTTTGATTTAATTAACAAAAAGAATTGGCTTTCCATTTCCTTTACAATTGCACGCTACATTAGGTGCAAAGAAGGCATTTGTATTAAATATTGGAAAAGATTTTCAACTTAAAAAAAAAATTACTCTTGAGAAAAAAAAACACTAGAAATCCTAAATAGATCAAAAGTCAAAAAACGGAAATGGGAAAAAGCTAGATTTTTTTTCAACAAAAATAAAAAAATTGCAAAAAAGAGAATTAATTGTTTTAATTTTTCTTTCATTGAATGATGTTTTGTTTAAAAATGGTTAATGTCGTAAAGAGAATTTTTTTTTTGAACCTACTAAAAAAGCAAACTAAAGACAAAATTAAAAAAATACGAGTTTAGATACAAACCACAAAGCATAACAATTAAATTATGATGGCGGTAAATTGACAGATAATTGGCGGTAAACACAATAAAAACTAAAAATGACCAATCATTTTAATATATAAAAGTTTATGAAAATGCACGCATTTAATTTAGTCTAAAGCAGGTAAACTTTATTGTAAAAAAAAATCTAAAAAAGTAAAAAATTTTTTTTAAGTCTATACAGACAATTAATTGCCTTTTAAGCAATCGATCGACGGTTTCTCACCAGGTAGCCGATTAAAAAATCTTTTGTAAAGTAAAAATCTTTAAGCTTAATGAAGAAGAAACAATAAAATCTACTGCTTTTCAAAAAACTCAATATGAGGTCTGATCAATTAATAATAATCGAATGATCCGACAATTAATTAGAAAATAAGAATAACAAAAAATAAGAGTGATGCTTGATTATGGCTAATGATAATATAAAATTTGGTAAGTAGTTTAATCTTTAAATTATTTTAAATAGTTCACAGCAGGCTCAAAGATTTTTTGGCAAAGATGGAAAAAAATGATGAAAAAATTGATGAAAAAAATAAACTCAAAAAAATAATAGAAAAAACAATTTTAAAATTCATGTATTTGTTCTGAAAAAGTTTGAATACTATTCATAAATAAATTATGAAAAATAAATTTGAATAAATCTTAACTGAAAACTTAAACATAAACTTCAAATTTAATAATTTACTTTTAACCAATTGGATTTTAATTTAAAATTTTGGTAATAAACTGAAAAAGAACTTTTAATCATTTCTTTATAAAACAGTGAAATAACTTTTTTTGATGTTTCGTTGACAACAAAAGCTTACCTAAACTTTAGAAAAAAAAAATAAAATAAGCTCATAAAAACTAATACTTAGATTCTTATTATTTCAAGATTGATTTGCATGGTAAACTATGTTAAGTTAACCATGATGCGTGAGGATGGCGGTAAAATATCTTTAAAATACATCCGGCCTATCGTTTTTTTCATGGTTACCTTTTTTTTTATATAAAAAGTATACATCAAACTTATAAAGTGCAAAGAAGACACTTTCTACTTTTTGATTGTTAATTCGAATAAACATAAATAAAAAATTTAAACAGCAAAAAACTTTTTTTACCTAAAAGTTCTAGTTTTAGCAATATGTTTTTTTTACATTCACATGTAAGAATTTATCAAGAAAAAAAAGAATTTTTAAGCAAAAAATAATTTAGCTCTGAAAAGAAAAAATTCAATTTTAATATAAAATTTGAAGAAGTGATGCATATACAGTGCAAACTCATCAATTAAACAAGTATTTTGTAGAGAGAAAAAACTAATTCTCATTTTTATTATCTAAAGAAATGTTTTTTAAAATTAAAAAAAATTATCTCCAGTAAGAAACTCTTTACTCAGTTTATTATAAAAATTTTTATCAAAAGTTTTAATAAATCGGAAGCCTCTGATTATCATCTTTGATAGTTTTAAAGTAACAAAAAAAAAAAAGAAAAAAATTTCATAAATCATCTAGTGAATAAAGCTTTTTATTTTTATCTATTTAAAGCTCTGCAAGAAACATTTTGCTTATGACAGATTTTGTTTTAATGATTAAAAAAATAAAGTAAAAAAAAAAAGATAGATGATGTTTAGTTAATTAAAACATAAATTTATGTTTTAAAACAGGTAGTTTTTACCAATTCTTATCTTTTAAGGAAAAAAAGATTAATTTAGGAAAAATCAAAATTAAATTCACTTGTATCAAATAGAATCTGTAAAAAGTTTTTTTCAGTCAGGTCATTTTCTATGTTCATCATTAAAATCATCAACCATTAAATTTTTCGCGTTTCAAAAATTTAAGTTAAAAAATAAATTTTTTTTTCTTACAAATGAACAATGGTAATAATCATTATCACTTTTTTTTTCAAATCATCATACATAATCTAGCCAATGATACGAACATCAATATAATTTTTAGAATAAAAAACTATTCATTTTCTTTTATTTATTTAAACTTAAAAAAACGCAACAATATTAGGATTTTCAACTACTAGTCTTCATGACTTAAAATTTTCAATTTTCAAAAGTAAAAAAAAAAACCATAGACTTGAATAGAAATTACTCAAGCGTAGACTATTATAGTTTTAAGTTTGACGGCAAATCACACAATTTTTCTATTGAAAAAAAAAGATGAAAATAAAGATGATAGAATTACAAATCCAATGATGGTCATTCATTTTCTTAAATTTAATAAATATTTACTTTTTTTTGGTCAAAAAATTATTAAAACACAAATTTTAAAAACATTAAAAACTTGATTTTAATAGAAAAACCACAAAAAAAGTTTTTCAAATTTAATTATAAAACAAAAAATTTGAAAAAAAAAATTTGAAAAAAGATTTCAAATAAAAACGACAAAGATAATTTAAGTTAAATGACCAATTAACGCTGCTAATAGTTTTAAAAACTTTTAAATCAAAATTTCCAACTCATCCAATTTAAATCAGAAAATTTTTTACTCTATAAACCTGATTAATATTTTCAGTAAGATTTTAAATTTAAATTAATACTAAGCTTAGAATTTATTTTCAAAAAAATAAAATTTCTGTTGTTTTAAAGTCTTTTGGATTTCAAAGATGAAAAATATTTTATAATCAAAAGTTATCAGAAAAAAATTCACTTTTTTGAAAAATTTTCTTGTTTAAACAAAACTCTTTACAAAAATTGTTTTACTAAAAAAACTTTTGAGTTTCAGAGAAAAAAAAATGTTTTGATTAAAAAGAAGACGAAAAAAAATTTAAATCAAATTTGAAAGAAAAACAATATAAAAAAGGTCAAAAAATTTACAAAAAAAAACTATAAAAACTGTTCATTGAAGATGAAAAAAAAAGATTGATGAAAATCTATTGATGAATAGAGATTGATAATTTATAACTGGTAAAGACAAAAACTAAATAATCTATTAATGATTTAATCATTCAATTTTTGAAAGTTTAATAATAAGTTTAAAGGTTTATTTATCTAATTGCTATTCAAAAGAAAGTTCATTATAATAAACTTATTTGTATATTGAAAAATTCTTTTTAATTTTTCAGCATAATCATTAAAAATTACACGTTAAATCAAAAGTCTAATTTATTAGAGCTAGATTAAGTTTATATGAGTCATAAAAATGGAGGTTGTATTTATGAAAGAAAAAAAAGCCAAGTGCTCACTGTGCGTATAATGAAATATTGGTGGCGGTTGAAAATTTTTTTATTTTTTTTTACAAAGCAATTATAGACGAAAACGAATCAATTGTTGGGCGATGATCGATAGAGCTCTTATGAAAAAAATACAAAAGGCTTTTAAACTATGGAAAATTCGAACGATCATGACAAAAAAACCTTGTTGATAAATTTTGATTAACAATAGCCCTTCTCAGTAATAAAAACGATCAAGGACTAAAATTTCATTGATTCTATTCAAACAAAATTTTTTTTTCATAGTTTTTTAATAATTAATTTAAACAATGTTAAAGTTAAAAAATGGCTAGTTTTGCTTATTTTAGTTTAGAAGTTCAGCTCTTAAAAAAAGTTAAATTAAAAAGCAACTAGGTATCTTTAGTTTAAACGACTTTTCTCTTGCATATGCTTGCCTTCTTTTTTAATGTTTATAATTACATTTTGATTAATATAACTTTAGAAGTTAAAAAAAAAGACATTTGACACAAATTTCCCCTGCTTTAAAATCGCCCATTATAGACACTTCATTTTACTTCTTAATTCTTATTTAACTCAAATTAAGTTCACAAAACTTAAAAATTATCCATTAGATCTAAATCAATTTTATGAAGATGATTTTAAAGATGATTTTTACAAAAAAAAGAAAAACTTTTAAAGAATACACCTTTTTTTTATTTAAACTGGACATTCTATTTTGAAATTATATTTGAAATAAGATTTCTTAAGAAATGTTTTAAGAACTAATAATTTCACTATTTATTTTGATTTTAATTGTAGACAAAACATTTAAACTTTTCATAATCCACCTTTTATTGTAACTTATACATTCATTAAAAGGTAGGTTTTTTTAATTTAAGAAAATTGTTTGCTAATTATCCTCACGTAATTTTAAAAATTTTTTAGATTTTCTTTGAAAATCTCCTATTAAATAACTGATACAATTTAAAAATATTTCCATTGTGTAATGATGGTTTAGTTGACGCCATTATTTTAGAATAAAAGAATATGACAGATGCCTTTTCTTTATTGAAAATAAGAAAAAGACACCCTTTTTTATGATTTATTAATCACAATAACTAGTCTTTTAAATGTAATTGCTTATTGTTAATTTAAAATATTTTTATGACAATCATTTTGTGCACCTTTACTTATTTTATTCACTAAACTTCTTTATTTGTTTTATATAAAAAATATGAACGAAATTAAAAATCAAAATAGACTTTTTTATAAACATCAAAAGTTAATGTAATTAGCATATTTAATTTATAAAAAGATTTCATATAAATTAAAGTACCTTGATAATTATTTCATTCAACTCTATCTAACTTTCAGTTGAAGTAGCTGTGTTGAATAATTAATTAATTAAACTTAAAAGAAATTCTTTTGTTTAAAACAATTTTAATATTTGTAAAGAAGAAAGAAAAAATACGCCTTTCTTATTTTAAGAACACCAACTATGTAAATTACTATGTCATTAAAGTTAAAGAGAAAGTGGTCAAATACAAACTAATCAAGCTAATTGAAAAAAGAAAAAAAAGTTAATCAATAAATGATTGTTATGTTGAAAATAGAAGGAGTTTAAATTAGGTTGTTACGAATGAAAAAATCACCTGGTTTTTAAGATTATATTCAGGTATTTAAAATTTATTTAAAGATTATTATTATTACTGTTATAGAGGTAGACTAAACAAAAATTTTAGGTTAGTTTTACAGTAGCTTTGTTTAAACTATTTATATCAGATTTATGTTGATTTAAATCTTTTGCAATTGTAATGTTTTTACTACTAAAAATTACATCTTTCAATCTGGAGTGGCATAGTCGGCTTGATTGTGGCTAAATAAAAAAAAATAAAACAATTAGTGTTTATGCATTTTTTAAACATAAGGATTAATTAATAACAGACAAAAATTTAGCTTGCTTGTCTTTACACTCCTTGCATCTGCTTTTTCAATGGTCATTGGTAAATGCATTTTAAATAGAATGTGGGTTGAGTAAAAAAAAAAACAAAATCATGCCTTTCTTTCATTCAGCTTCTCTATTTCACTTATCTTTAAGAAAAACTAATTCATTGGGCTTGGTCTTTTTGGTTTTTTTCTAAAATGAAAACAAAATATTTTTGTATTGTTCAAAATATTTTATAAAATTTTTATTAATAATTTAAAGTTAGATTAAAAATAATGAATTTGGGCTCATAACAGATTTTCGCTTTGAAGGATTAAACTTCTCATTAACTTCAATAGTCTAAATAATTAATTTTTGACAATCATTTTAAATTAAAAATTCTTCATTAAAGATGTTTATGAGGTTTCTTAACCCTTATAAAATAATTAAGCTTGAATGACAATTTTTATTAAACTTTAATATTTCAGATAAAAAGAATTAATTGAATTTTAGAAGATTAATTTTATTAGACCCGTACAATGACAAAATAGATAAGAAAATAAATTATTTAGTTCCATTTCTTCTGAATTGCCATTTAAAAGATAAGCTTTAAAACTTCTAAAATTTAATTGATAATGAAAAAAGTTTATCAATTTAAAATAAACTTAACTACATAGAATTTTTTAGGAATTTTTTTTTCAACAACAATTTGTTAGTAGGAATATTTTAAGTTCTAATTAAAAAGACTTTCAAAAGATTTTAAAAAGTTTTTTAAATTTTTAAAAAAACACTTTTAAAAACATCTTAAATTCTTTATCAAAGTATCTCTTTTAGAAATTCGTTGAAATTTTATGTGAAAAAATAATTTAAAACAGTTATTTAAAAAGATGCTGGTGGAATATTAGATAAAGTTAATTTTGGAATAAATTGAAAAAACTAGTTGAAAATTCAATAATTTTAAATAAATTTTACAAGTAAATTGGCTACAAATTGAAGTAAATTGGCGTCAATGTTAAATGTTCAATAATTACTCTCTAGGGTCAATAATGTCATCGATCAGGATCATCTATAAAAAATTTATATATAGTTTTATAATATAAATTTAGGAATTGAATTTTATTTACCTTTAGAGCAAATTTTAGTTAAAATGTTTTTTTTTAAAGGTGAATTAAGTTTATATGAAAATAGTGTTGAAAAAAAAAAGTTTAATTTGAGCTGATGATGAGGAAGAAATTAAAAAAAGCTTAAACTGAAATAAATTGAAAAATGATGAAGAAATCAAAAAAGAAATGATTAAAAAGAAATTTAAAAAGGGAAAATATTAAAAAGTTTTTCAAGTTGGTCTAAAAAATTCATAAAAAATTATTTAGCTTGAGAACAATATTACCTGTCTTAAAGTGATAAAATTGAAATCTACTCTAATACACGATTTACAGACAAAAACCTGAATTTAAATTATTGTTTTTTTTATTTTTTTCATGGTTTTTTATTCATCTTTTTAATTGGCTTTTATTTATCTAAAAAATAACCTTTCTTAATTTTTAAAATGTTTTTTAATGAAGGTAAAAAGAGTAATTGATTGAATCGGTAAAAAAAAATTTTTTAAAAGACAAATTAATAACTAAAATTCAAGTCTTGAATAATGTTTTATAAGATAAATAAAACAAATTGAAGTATAATCTTTAATTTTAATCAATTCTCGCCCTGGTCTTAATATTTTGTTCGTATGCCTAAAAAAAAGAAAAAAATTTGTCTTTTCTGATTTGAAGTTAACTTCTAAATTAGTTATAATTTTTTTTTAGTTAATATCTTTACATAATCTCTCTCAATTTTGAAAAAGATTCTTTTTCGGAACCAATTAATGTTACACTAATTAATGTAATGTGTGTGAATGTTAGTGTGTGTTCTTATATCTTTTTTTCTATCTAACAACTTGTATCTTCTACCTGACTCAAAACTACCTTTTAATACATTCTTTCTATTTTTAAATAGTTTTATTAAAACCAGAAGATGAAAAAAAATGCTGACCTTAACTTTTTTGTTTTGTTTTCTTTTTATCAATTAGCCTTACCGCGCAAAAAGAATGCGCACACTTCACTGGACTTTTTTTCTTTTTTTTTAATAGAATTTACCGCACTTTACTTGAATGTTTTTAATTGCCGTTATATAACTAAGCTGCTATTAAGGTTTCAAAAAGGGCAGTCTTCTAGCAAAAACATTTATATAAAAAACATTTTTTTGCTAAATTTTTTCTAAAATTCTCTAAATGTTTAAGTAATTAAGCTTTTGGATCTTGTAGATACCTTCTTCTGATTTATTTCTTTTTTTTTAAGAATTCATTTTACTAAAAATTTTGATTGCTTTAATTAATGAATGAGAGTGCTTACAGTAGAAGTAAAAGCATATTTTGAGACTATGCGGTTGAAGCTCGTGATCTTGTCTTTCTTTTTATTAATTTCATTTTAATTTTTTGATTTTAATTTTTTTCAAACTTTTCTATTATTTTAATCTAGTTTAATCATTTATTTATCTTCTTTTTTTTTAGTTCTATTAATTTAATCTTTTTTATAGTTTTTTTATTTTCTTGTAAGTTTTGATTCCTACTTCATTATTTAATTGACCATCTTTTGTTTAATAAAATTCTTTAAACTACCTGACCTACACCTGCTCTGTTAAGTTTAAGCACGATATTGAGCAAACTCACATTCTTTTCTATGTAATGTTATTGAATTTATTGACCACAACCTTGCACCTGTTTTCTTGAATTATTTTTCTTAAAAATATCTTTTAAGAATAATTAAATAAATAAAAAAGAAGATTCTTTGAATTAGTTAATTATTTATATTGTATTTAGACAGTTAACTATAAATTCAGTTAAAAACATCTTGTCTAAATTTAATTATTTTATGCATAGTAAACAATTTTAATTAATTATTCAAAATAGTCAGTCTAAATTCTCATTTAGTTGAACATAAATCAGATTATTTTTTTCAAAAAGGGAGTTACTAGTTTGTTAGAAAAATTTATTGTCAATTTTAAACCAAGTGGACATGTTAAAAAGAAAAATTTTTTTTTTTAAAGAACGATCGACGAGACAAGATAAAGAATTATCGGCTTATTATACTAATGGTCAGTCGCATTTTTTTTTTTTTAAAATCATGTGTAGACATTGTTTTATTTATTTGGTTTTAATATCCTTTTTGATCAACGTGATTTAAACTACGTGCTTCAAATTTTTCTTAAAAACAAAACTGTCATCAACTTATCAATATTCAAAACATCACAATTTTTCAATTATTCATAAATTTAGCTTCTGTTTTATTGACTTAAAATTTTCATTAGAGAAATAGTTTCATTAAGCTTTAATTGAATTCGAAAAAATTTTCTTCAATAAAAGGTCAACTCTTTAGTGACCATTAATGTTTTTTCTTAATTTTATTTTTTGTAGAAGAGGTAAAACGAATCACGTTTCGGTTCATCGATTCTTTTGTTGAAATTATTTTTTTGCTTTTGCTTTAATACATATTATGGTTAAAAAAAAAGATTAAAATTACAATATAAAACACATTTAGCTTTGTCTAATTAATATACTTTATTTTTTTTTTTGTTTTTATTGTACATTTTATCATCAAAACATATCTATTTTTTATAAATCTTAACGAGGACTTTGTTTAAAGGATTGTAAATCAAAATTTTTAACTTTTAGTGTAAAATAATTCGACTATTTTAATAGCTAAATTGTTAAATAAAATATTTTATATAGTGATTTATCACTAACAGACGTTAATTTATCAATTACATAAATTATTAAAAAATTTATTAATTAATGCAAAAGCTAATTAATTAATTCAGATTTAAGTTTACATATTGTTAAGCTGTATTCAGTTAAAAGTAGTGGTGGGCAAATCGTGATTTTTAATCTTTTTTAGGCTTGTTCAAAAACAAAATTTTTTTTCACATAAAGAATTTAAAAAAAAAAACGAAGACAGCACGTAAAAAGCACATTGTGTGGTAAACCGTAGCAATAATCCGTGGTCAAAAAAAAATTAAAATCATGATCTCATCTGATCTAGTCAAACATCTATTGTATTCATTTTATGAGTCCAAGAAAAGATGGGCAAAATATTGGTTTAATGAACATTAATTTTTTTTAATGGCTTTTATATAAAAAAAATCATCTTGTTAATGAAGTTTAATTATATTTTTAAGATAAAATTTTTTTTTGATCTAATTTTACATCATCTACTTCTTATAATAATTTTTTTTATAAACGACAAAGCATATCATCATTAAGTTTATTAGACCAAACAATTCTCTATTGATTTCGTTTGTTTATTTTAGCCAAACCTACTTCACTGTTGGGTGTTTTAAATATTAGTTTTTTTGTGGTTTTTAAAAATATACTTTCTTCTATGTTTAGGAAATTAATAATTTATTGAACTTTCCTTTGCTTGATATTCAAATTTGAAAATATTAATAAACGATTGATTTAATGAATTATTGCTTAAAAACTATTAATTTTAACATAGAAAAGAATTTAATTTTTAAAACTGCTCTTATTATTAGTGTTTATAATGTGTTTGTATGTATTAAAAATGCAGATGATGTTGATGATAATGTTAATATATGTTAAAAATTGTATGTTTCATAAAAGCAAGATTTTTTTTTTGATAAATTGTGAATGTAAGTGATAGTTAGTTTAAAAGCAATTTTTAAATAGTGCCAATATTAATGCCAATGTTTTGTGTCAATTGAAAAATTCAGGTTAATTAATTTCATTTTAAATACTTTTTCTTGTAGGTTTAACGATGGTCATTATTTTTTTTTAAGTTTACCGTATACTTACAATCGTCTTTTATTAACATTTAAATCTTTAAAAAGTTTTTTCTCTGTGTAAAATTTAATTTAAAATTCAAACTAATTTTGGCATTCAGCTTGTTAAGTTTAAGTTAAATTTTTTTTTAAGCCACATAAACTTTTATATATCTACTTAATGTTTAAACTTTTTTGATGAGTGTTAAATGCGTTAATTTGTAAAAATAGCGGAAGTACTAGGAATTTATTTTAGATTCACACAAATTTATGTTGAAAAAATTTTATGAATATATAAACATTTTAATTTTAGAATTTTTATCAAAAAATCCAAAGACAAAAAAAGGCTTTACACTTTTTAATAAAATTGTTAAGTGTTTTTTTCTTGGTTTATAAAAATATTCTTTTTTTTTAAATAATTTTCTATTGAAAGAACATCATTTTTATAAAAGATTTTAACTTGAAATATCTTTTTTTTAAAACAGTAATTTAAAAAATAAGTCTCACCAAAAAATTGCACCGTTAAGCAACATTTATTATGAATTTCCTTTTTTCTTTTTAAATTTTCGATTTTTGACAAAAAATTTTTTAAACAAATTTTTTAACATTTTCTAACTAATTCCAACATTGTGTTTACAAAACTATCATCATTTCTATCATTCATCTTAATTAAGACATTTTTAACTATTTCACACAATATTTTTCTTCAATTTTTTTTAGTTTGTTTAATTAGTTTGATGAGCATGTAAATTTAAAAAAAAAAAATATTTTGAACAAAAAAACTTAAAAAATGAACTTGATCAAACTTTAAATTAACAGCTCAAAAAAATTTATTTTTACACTTTTTAAATTTTTGGTTTGTTAAATTTTTTTTAAAAAATCTGTAAACAGATCAAAAAGTGATGACATGAGATTTTAAGGGCATTGGTTTTATATTTTTTTTTGTTAAAACGATAACTTTATCATTTCACACAAATAAACACACATTTATAGTATACAAAAATTATTAATACCCAAAAATAGTTTATCCTGCTTATTTGAGTTTGAACTTTTTTTTTTTGAAAAGACAATAGCTGTGAACTTTTATTCGTTTTTTCAAAATTTTGATTAAAATACTTGATTTGAAACAAAAAAATTTATTGATTAATACTAATTTTCATAAAATTCTGATAAAAACAGTATTTAAAAAATTCTGATAACGATAATAAAACAAACATTTGAATATGAGTTTTTTCAACAATTCATTCAAAATAAAAACATTCACTAATTTGAAATTTGGAAATCTTATTCTAGTGAAATGTTGTAATTTTTGTTTTAAACAAAATTAAAAATTTCAGACAGGTTTAATATTTTGAAAATTTATTTTTGTATAATTTGTTTTTGATCTTATTAAATGTTTTTATGTTTATGAATTAAAATTTTCTAATAACTTTTTGAATACTGTTTTCTATTTTTTTTAATTCTTGTTCTTAAATTTTTTTTCTAAATTAAATTTTTCTGATTTTTATCTGTTTTTTTAATTTTGGTTTAAACACAACTTTGAATTTTATTAAATGATCATTGTTTAACTTTATTTCAAATTTTGAATCTTCATAAACATTTAAATAGTTTAAATATAAATTTTTAATTAAAATCTTCTTTTTATGCTTAAAACAAAATTTAAATGAAGTATGTTTACTTTAGCCTCTTTTGTATATTGTTTGAAAAGAAAAGTTTTTTTTTTAGAACTAAGAAATGTTTATGATATCTATTTTTTTATTTAAGAAAATGTTTTTTACTATCCATATTACAGAATCAAATAAAAAAACTAATGATTAGTATTTAATTGTCTACCTTCTATTAATTTATTTGTACCATTCTCTTATTCAGAACATTTAATAGAAAATTAAAAAAAAAAAATTTGCGCAGTCGTAGTCAAACAATGAGTAAAAAACTTTATTTTTTTATTTCTGCGCATTTCAGTTAAAAATGCAGTCTACTAAATGGGCAGAAAGAAGAAAGTTTTTTTTCTAAAACAAGTTTAGTTTCATTTTGTTTTTTCTCTTGTTCACAACCCTCCTGTTAAAATTTTTTTTTAAAAAATTTTTTTAGCTTTAAATTTGTTATTTTTAAGTCTTTTTTTATAAAAATTTTTTTACCATTCATTGAAAGGATTAATAATTTAATATTTAAGTGTTTTTTAAAATTAATTTAAAATCTTATTGGTTCTTTTTATTATTTTTTTCTTAAAAAAGAAAATTATCATTGTGATATTTATAAGAAAATTTTTTTAAATCAAAAAGAATTTTTTTTAAGAATTTAAGAGAAAATATTTTCAAAGAAAAATTATCTTCTAATTCCTTAAAATACTAAATGGATTAACAAATCTACATTTTTCTTTTTTTTATATTTCTTCTCATTGGATAATTTGTGAATGTGTCTAGTGTAAAAGTTTAAGAATTTATTATTTAAAAGCTATTTTTTAGAAACAAACTTATTCTTCAATTTTTATAAATTTAAATAAAAGTGTTTTTTGTTGTTAAGCTTTTTTTATTAATTAGCTTATAATTTAATTTTTTTTTTTTAAAAAGAAAAAACATTTTAAGTTTCAACTTTTATTATGAAAAACAATGAAGATTTCCTTAATTATTAATCGGATGCTGATTCTCAGCTTCTGATTAAATTATGTTATAAAAACAAGTTTGGACATAAATTAAATAAAAAACTTGAAAAATAATTTAAAGAGAATGAATGTTTGAATTTAAATTTATTTGAAAATTTAAATAATCTCATATTAATTGTCAACAAGCTATATTAAAATTAATGTATATAAAAAAATTTTAGAGTCAAAATTTTTTTAAATGTGCTTATCATAGATATTCATTTTCAAATAGATAAAATTTTTTTAAAGTTTAATTTAATAATCACAAAAAAATGGAATTACTTCTTAGATCTTTATTGATCCTCATCTTTTTCTCTTTTTTCTTACAATATGATGCCTTTGAACATAATGGTAAGTTTTTAAAAAAATCAAATCTTTTCATCTAACACATTTTTAATTATTAATATTTTAATTTTCTTTTTTAAAAACAACACTATTAATAAAAGTATAATATAATTAAAATCATTTCAAGAATGAACTAGTTTGAAACAAATAAATGTTTTTTGTTTTGTAAAAAAATATTTACTGTTTTTTTACATTAATTTGAATTATTTCAGTTTACACAAGTTTGTTGAACCAAATTTTCATGAAACTCTGTTAAATATCTAGCTTTTAATTGTCTTCTTAATTCAAATTTTATTTTTTTTTTCTGGCCAATTATAATTAAAATTTTTTTTCGAACATTTTTTTTGGTTTTACTAAATTTGCACACAGTTTTTTATAACTTTTTTTCATATAACTAAACCACTTAAAATGTTTTCTCTAAATTTGAAAGGTTTCAATAAATTTATTTTGTTGAATGAAAGCTTTTTTAATTTGATCAATGTTAATTAATTTATAAGAAGTAAAGTTTTCTAAAAATCTTTTCAAATCTTATTTTGTTTTATTCTGAATTTGACAAGTTATCAATTTCTCAATCAGGTGGTCATTTTTATTGAAAAATATTTTTTTTAATTTAGTTTCCTGTTGTGTATGTAATATGAAAGTTTTCAAATTTTGTAAAAATTCTTAGAAAATCTATTACTAAATTTTAAAGAATATATAATGTTCCCAATCTATTTTGATTACATAATTTATTTATCAAATTAATATTTCTTGCTTTAAATCTGCTTTAATTATCAGTTTATATTAGTCTGTTGACCAGTAAGAACGCCTGCTGTTTGAATCATAATTAAGCTTTATTTTAATTTTGATGTGTTTATTTTTTTTACACCCAAAACTATTGAAAAAGAATTAAAAACGATTGCCTAAAGAGATTAAAAATTGTATGAAATATATTGAATTGTATTTTTTATAAACATTTTTTGTTTTAAATTTGCTCTTAAATTTTATCAAAATGTTTTATAAATAATTTTTTTTTGTGTTTATCAACTTCATTTTAAAGACTTAATTTTTACAGCTTAGTTTTATGAAAAGATTTTAAAATAATTATTTTTGTTAATTTAATTAGTTTTTGAATATAATTATAAAAAATTGTTTCAAACATTTTGAAAAAAGTTCAAGTATTTAAACTACATTTTATGAAATAAGTTTAGTGGTAATTAATTTCATTTATAATAATTGAGTTTTTTACAGATAAATTTAAAACTAAAAATTATTCATCTTTTAAATTAAGCTTTTATTAATCAATTAGTTTAGTTTAAAAATATTTTCATTTCAAATTAGCTATATATTTACTAATGAAGTTTTTCTTTGAATTCTATTGATAAATTTAAAATGAATAATTTGAGAAAACTTTTCTTAAAAATTTTTCATCAAATTTGATACAATGCTTTCAAAATAATCATTTTATAATTTTTATGTAGAAGTTTATTAAAAAAAGGTTTTAATGTGCATCAAAAAATCAATTACAAAAAATAATGATAAATTAAATGTATGATAAATTTGAAATGGATATTAGAACATTAAATTGCTTTAAAAAAATTTATTCAAAAAAATTCTTAAAATATTATGAAATTAAATTTGAGTTAATTTGAGTATTTTTTATTTGAATTGCCACAAGATTTAATAAATGTAAAGATAAGTTTTTTTTTAAAACGAAATTATAAGAATTTAACCATAAAATATACTTAGCTTGTTGTGATTAAAATCAATTTCAATCGCAAATTCAAGGACCTCAAAAATTTTTTTGTTAGAAATTTTATTTTAAATTATCATTTAAAACGAATTATCATCCTAAAAATTTTCAACTTTTAGCTTTAAGTTAAATCAATTTACCTGTTTGGTTTATTTGTATTAAAAAGTACATAAAGTTGAAAATTCTTTTATTAGTTTTTTAATTATGAATTAAAACTTTACTATTTTTTGATAAACATTTTATTATACTCGTAATTTTTATTTAACAAGAATTTAGATTCATTAGCTTTTGGATATGAATAGCTGTAATTAAATTACTTTTGATTTAGTTTTGTCACAATGGTTAAAAAATTTCACTTTAATTAAACTATTTAAAAAGTTAATCTTTTTCAAAAAAATGTTTTATCTATATTTTTTGTTCTACTTTTTCTTTTGTAATTTATTTTTGTTTTAATCAGTTTAAACTTCTGTTTAAATTTTTTTTTAGTTTACTGCATGTTAAATTAACAATTAAATTAAACAACAACTTAAAATTATTAGCTTATTAAAATATAGTTAAAGGTGATAGTTTTCTTATTTTTTCTTTATACAATAACTGTTTTATCAGTTTTAAAACATAAAAGCTAATTAATACGACATTATCTGTCCTCTTGACCTGTTCATTTTTTTTAATAGAAATTAGATACAACAACCCTTTTTATAAGTAGCATCTTTCTTAAATTTTTTACAGTTTATTAATTTATTGTTTTTTTTTTAAAACCTTTTTAGTCCATTTATTTTATTATTTTTTTAAATGACCAATTAGATATTATTCAAAATTTAAAAATAAGTTAATTTAAAAGTGACCTGCAAATTTGATTATCTATTTGAAAAATATTTTTTGAATTAACTTATGTTAGATTTTTTAATTAACTTGAAGGTATTTTTTTTTTTTTGGAAAATATTTATTTTAATCTTTTCAAAGAAATTTTCAATTTTAACTTTTTTAAATAAAGATACAAAAGAAATTATTGAAACATTAAATTGATTTAAATTTTCTAAAATTTAAAAAATTTTCGATTTCGCCACCTGTTTCAAATTTATATATTTTTTTTTTAAATTTACATTAACTTATTTAGAATTGGAAAACATTGTTTAAAAATTTTATTGAGTCTCAAGAAAGTTTTTTTAATTTTCTTCTCACCTGTTTTTTTCAATCGATAAACATCTGAAATTCATGTCAAAAAGTTTTATAAAGCATAAACATTTTCTTAGATATAAATTAAGTTTAATCAATTTAAAATGAAAGTGCTTCTTTTTTTAGTAAATTATACTTTTTGATATGTTTTTTAGGAAAAAAATTTATAGTTTACTGATATACACTAATTAAGATTAATGCAGTTCAAGAGTTGATTTTTTTTAGTCAAAATTTTTGATCAGTTTTTAAGAATAATTCTCAAATAATTAAGATTATAAATTCACTTTTAACGTTTAAATTTTTATTCAAAAATGAAACTCTCAAAATTTTTATTTGATGGAAAAATAAATCTCTTTGCTACCTGATTATTCATATTAAATCTTTTCAATAGAAAATTTGAATAAATTAATATTTTGATTCAAATTTATAAGCGGAACAATTTTTTTTTTGAGAAATTAAGTTTTTTTACGATTAAACTTTGATTTTAATGTTTATCTAAACAGTATCAAACTTGGTGGGTAGGTTTTTTTATATAAAATTTTTTTTATTTTAAAAAAAAAATCTAAAAACATTTATTTTGAATCATTATTGCGAAGAACAAAAACCCACTCTTTATTTTCGAACTTTATTGTTGAACAGGTCGCCCTTGTCCAATTTGAAAAATTCTTAAAATTTTTAAAATGAAGATTGTACAAATAGAAAATGGTTTTTTTTATTTGAAACATTAAGAGTGAAATATTTAAATTGTTTTAGCTAAATAAATAGTTAATAAAATAAGTTTTAAAAAGAATAATTTTCTGAAAGAAGATTTTATTCAAAAATTTGAAATGAAGATTTTATTTTTAAATTTATAACTCAAGATAATGAAAACATGAAAAATGAAGACAAATGCATTGAAAATTTTAATTTATTTTTTAAAATAATTTAAACTTATTTATAAATATTCAATCTTTTGATTATTCAAAAATATATTTAAAATCTTTTTAAGAAAAATATCTGAATATCAATTACTGAAATAGATTTGAATTTTTAACCTCTAAAATGTTATTAGCTTTTAAATCTTTGATTCATTGAGTTTTTTAATTTTTCCAAAAATTTAATTCTTCAATTTTTTTTCAGCAAATAAATCAATATTAGTGAACATTTTACTTTTAATTTAGTTTATAATTTAACTCTCTTTCTAAATGAGTTTAGTTTAATAGATTCTCTTTTCATTAAATTTTTTTATAAAATTTTTCACTTGTTAAACATTTTAATTTTTTTGAAAAAATTAAATTTTTAGTTCAAAACTTAATTATAAAATTAACTTTTGATTTAAACTTAAATCTTCAACTCTTTTATGATTAAAATTTTTTTTTGCTTTCACTAATTTTATTTTGAAATTGTTATACAATTAAATGACTAAACTTTACTTAGAATTTAAACTTATATCAGTTACTATTTATTCCTAAACATGTTTTGTTCTTTTTTTAATGATTTCAAATCCTTTCAAATGATTAATGATGATGGTACTAAGTTATTTTAAGAAGTTAAGATAAACTATTCCATTAATCGAAATGCTTTATTCAAGTAATAATTATTCGTTTTAGATTTAGATTTATTTTTATCTCAATTTTATCTTTTGTTTTAACTAAATAATGAAATTTAAAAAGTTCCTAGTTTATAGCTTTTAATAAGTTCTTTTTTGAAAGCAAATTTTTAATTTGAATTAAACTTTTTGTTTTAAATTGAGAAATTAATTTTTAAATCAAATCATTTTTTGTCTTCAAAGATATTCATCATAAAAAGAAAATCTTTTTTTTATTCTGAAAAGGATATGTTTAGGAACAGAACAAAAAAGAAAAATTCATTTTTTTAATCATTTTTTTTAGCTATTGTTCTTCAAATACTTTTAAACTTTATCATTTTATTCCTAAATAAAATTTAGATTAACGATAGAAAACAACTTGTAATGTCATTTTTTATTAAAGTGCAATTTAAAGTTGAATAAGTTATTTGAATGTGTCCACAATTTTTTGTTTTGTTTTTGAATAATTATAAATTAAACAAAAGCACAAGGTCTTCTTTAGTTCATTTGTTGGCGATTGACCAATGAGTATGAAAAAAAAATAGAGGAAAAAAAATTTAATTAAATTTGTTTTAACTACTTTTTTTTTGTAAAATTAATTATTTTTAGAGTAAAACATTTTTATTCATTATCAGTAAACTAAAAGCTAAAAAATTTTTTTGTAATTTTAGTGTTTTATTGTGAAAAAAAGTTACAAAAATTGAAATTAAAAAAATCTGTTTAAAAAAAATTTTTTTTTACTAAATTATTTTGTTTCATTTCTGTAAATCAATTCTGTATTTAGTTGAATAACTTCCAATTATTATAAAAAATTTGTTTGACTTAAACATATTTTTAATTTAATAAATGTTAGTCTAAACTTTGAAAAAGGTTTAAAATTTTTTCAAACTTGTAACAAAATATTTTAACTGGTATTTTAATTATTCGCTACTTTTCTAAAATTTGATCAAAAGCCAGATTTTTTCAAATATGTTTCAAGCTTAATTCTTAGAATTATAAATTTTCAATAGTCTATAGCTTAGAAATTAAGTTTTTAACAAAAAAATTTCATAGAATTAAAAAGTTTTATAAACTTGATTTTTACCAATCCATCATCAAGTCTTTAATCAAGATTTAGATACTGATAATACTGATAAAAAGTAATGTGCTAATTTTAGGACATGTCCACTTTGATCCACTTCATTACATTTAGAATTTTTAGCTCTGTTGATTTTAAAGAGAAATAAAATGATGTTCAGCAAATAAAAAGTTCTTTTTTAGTAAAATTGTGTTGAAAAATAGTTTTGTGATACACGAAAAAAAAAAAAAAAACGATAGTTATGTGATAAACGTTGTCAATGATTAATACAAAGTTAAAATAAGAATAAAGCAGTAGGACACATTCCATTTCCACTAGGATGCTTTTATTGAATAATGACATATGGCAACGTTAAACTTTCTTTTTTTATTCTTTTTATACTATTTATTTTTTCATCATTTTTTGTGTATTTTAACTTTATGTATTTTTTTTAATAATTTTTCTAACTTGAAATTTTTCTTTTTAAAAACTATGGGCAGCATAAACTTAAAATGTTTTAGACCAAATAAGTTTAGTAAAATTTATCCAACTGTCTAATTTAATTTCCTTTTTAAAAAAATTTTTAGATTTTTAGTGAATTCAAAAAATAATTTCAAAGTTTTTGTTCAGAACTTTGTAATAAGAAATTTTTTTTTAATAGTATTTCTTCAATTGTTGCCTGAAAACATTTAAAAATACATTTTTTAGTTGCCTGAAACTTTTTTTTGTATAAAATCTAATTTTATGCTTAGAAATTAAAAGATTATATACTTTAGGTAAATATTAAACAACTTTAAAGAATCTTTTAATTAATTTAATTAAAAGTCTTTAAATTTTTATAAAAAATAAATTGAGTACATAATTCAGTTAAATGATATTTTTATTAAAAAAAGTTTTAAATATTTTTTACTTGTTAAAAAATTATTTTAAAAGATGCTATTTCAAAGATGACTAAAGAAAATGATATGATGCAGTTAAAAAAAGATGAATAGTATTTTAACTGTGTGACTGACAATTTAATTTTAAAAGAATTTACCATAATTTTGTGGCGTTCAATAGTTTTTCTTTGCAATTTCAAATTATGAAAACTGTTTTGAAATTTTTTGAAAAAATTTAAATTATTTTTTGACTAAAAAAGATTATGTTTAAAGTCTTTCAGAAAATTTGATTTATAAAAATTCAAGTAGATAATATTTCAGAATATATTAGAATAAAATAGTTTAATAAAATAGATTTTTTAAAATAAATTTCATTATTTTTTATTCATCGCCAATTTTATTTGCAAAAGTTTTATGTTCAAAAATTTTTATGTTCAAAAGTTCTTCTAAAGTATTTTTAATAAAATTAATTTTGAAATAAATTTTAATATTAGCTTCATCTTTAAAATAACTTAAATAAGTTGAAATATCTTTTAAAATTAACCCATCAGTTTAAAAAGTCAAAATTTTCTTTTTAAAAAATAGGTGTTTTTAAACTTGTTTTACTATTCAAATATTTAATTTTCATATAAAAAATTTAAAAAAAAACAAATTTCTTACACTATAACTTTAAGATAATTTTCTTAATATTTTTCATGCTTCTTTATTAAACTTATTTCCTTTTTTGATACTTTTGATATTGAATTTATAGTTTTGTTGTATGAAAAAAATTTCTTTTATGTTTCTTACCAATAATTCTTTTTTTTAATTTTTTTTCAACTAAATCTTTTATTAAAAGTTGGCACTAAAAGTTTGATTTAGTTTAATATTTTTTTGATGGTAAATTTTATTTAGAAAATATATTAATAAAAATTTATGATTTGACATTTGAAAAACACAATTGATTTTTTTTAATTTAAAAATTGTATTCATTAAAAAGATTATTTGTAAATGAGATTTTTTTGAAAGTGTTAAAGGATGGTTGAACAAATTTTTATAAATGGAGTTTACTAAATGATTTCAATAGATTTTCAGTAAAAAGTTTATGATCAGTCTTTTTATAAGTCAGTTTTTTATTATCTAAAATGATAGCTGGTATTTTTTTTATATAAAAAGTTCCATTGTTTAATTTTTAAGCTTTTTAAGAAACATTTGTTTTTTAATCAAAATCTTAATTATTTTATGTTTAAAATTTAGTGTTGATAAAAATAAACTTTTTATCTCATTATGTTGTTTATTTTAGTCAAAAACTTTTTTTTGTTGAAAATCTTTATTAAAGTTTTGAAATATCTTTGTCTCTTTTATAAACTTCATTAAAACTTTTGTTCTTTTGAAAAAAATCTTAACATCTTTTCTAATTTTTTTTCCTTGAATTTTTTTTTAAAACACACGTAGTTTTTTATTGATACATTTAAATTTCAGTTTATTTAAATTTATAAGCTAATTTATTGACTATACAACTTTAAACAAATAGTTCAATTTTTTTCATTTTTAAATAAAAAGATATTTTTAATGTGAAATTTATTTTATTCAATATCCTACTTTTAATACTATTTTTTTTTGACAAAAAAATAACATTGTTGATAACCATTTTCCTAAAACTTTTTTCTTTCTCAAAGGAGATTTTATATCTCAAAGGAAGATATGTAAAATATTTAAATACATTTAATCAATTCACTTTTCTATTAGTTTTTCTTTTAAATTTATCTTTCTTTTTTTTTTTGAACATTGATAAAATCCTACATTATCCATTAGATTTCTTTAAATATACAAAAAGAATTATCAAGTTTTTTGATTTATTAAGATGATTTTTTTATTGACATTTAGCCTTTAAAATTTTTAACATCCAATTTTATATTTGAATTATGATACATAAAATTCATCCTTTATTTATTTAAACTTAATTTCCTTTGATGAGTTTTATAATTTTATTTAGAAATTAAAATATCTTAAAATTAAAGTTAATAATGGATAAAAAAATAACAAAAATTATTCTTCTTTTGTTAAGTTTTCGTTATTACTGTTTATATAAAAAAGAATTTTTCATATTGACACTTTGGATCGATTATCACTATTTCCGGTTCAAATTTTTATCTTTTATTTTTTTCATTTATTTTCTTTTGTATGAAATTTTATTTTTGCTTTAAGGTTTTTTTTAGTCAATCTTTGTTCAAAAACGCATGCGTTTTAATGTCCAATTTAAAAAAAAAAAAACTTTTAATCTCTATGCTATTTATTGCTTATTGTAGAAACGGTGTTTGTTTTTTAATATACTTGCGAACACTTGCTAGTTTTGTACTTTTTAGTATTTTTTTCTAAAAAAATATGTTCATTCAACATCCACCACTAATCATAATGGCCATCATAATGACGGTTTTTAGATGCTTTACGATTTTACTCGGTACTTTTTTATTTAAAACTGATTTAGTTGTTTGTTTTTTAGCTCTTAAAAATTTTCCATTTGACCATTACTTTCTAAAATTACTTACTCACACTCTTTTGTAAAGAAAAACATTTTATAAGATCATATTTTAAGTGTTTTTTAAAACTGTTTTTATTGAAATTAAAATCATTTAAACAGATTTTAAGTTTGTTTGTTACATTTTTTTTAAATTCAATTTCTTAATTATATTTGTTTTGGATTTTCTGTTTTTTTTTTTTTTTGAAAAAGAACAAAAAATTTATTTTCTTGGTAATAGACACTTTCATCATAAAAATAATCAGACTTTTAAAAATTTTGATTAAACATAAGTTCAAATTTATTAAAAAGCCCAATGGAATGTTATGCCCATTACAAATACCTGTGGGCATCAATACTTATGTATACATTTATCCTCTTTTTTTAACTTGCATTTTAAAAGCTAAAAGATGATAATAGTTTTATTGCTCATTTTTCATGTCAAATATTTCTGAATTTTTTTTAAAGTTTCAAAAAAATATAGCCTTGTACTAGTAGCATGTACGGCTAACTTAAAAAAAAAAAAAGAAAGCCACACAGAGAAAACAGTGAATAGAGAGTTTCAAATTGCCTGCTGATAAGATGATCTTTTGCTGCAAATTGGGCACTCAAAATTTTTCTCTAATCTATATAGAAGAATTTAACTTATACAAAGTAAACTGATAAGTTAGAGCAATTTTAAAATTTGTAATTTTGTTAGACTTGAGAGATTGCGCATTTTTAGTTTCCTAAAAACTTAAGATTTCAAAAGATCAAGTTTTATTAAAAAAATTGCTCTTTGTTCTTAATCTTTAAAAAGAATTAAAAATTTTTTTTTCAAAATAATTTGTTGTAAAATTCCGAAGACTATAAAAGAAAGATTTATAAGTATAGTTTTTAAACAAAAAGAAACGCTTAAATTAAAAGTGGATAGATCACAAATTTGTGTTCTCACCGTTTCAATAATTAGTTTAAAAGCTATTTGATTATTTTCAAAATCTTTAAAGCTATGATTTTCTAACAATAGGTTAACTTATTTTTTTGAATAACATAAATAAAATTGAGCTTTTTGTGAATTCAATTTAAAAATGGATTCTAAATAAAATCTTGAGATCAAAATGCACATAATTCTATTGATCGATTCTCTATGCTACTCTATTTTTTTTTTATTGTATTGACAGATTTTAATCTTAATTCAATTCTATTTTTATCTTGGATAAAATTACTTTCCCTGTTGATGTGTGGACATTTTTCTTTTTTAGCTTATATTTTTAACTGACAGATATGTAAGAAAAACTTTTTTTAGTCTTAATTAATTTAAAAAAATTTTTTTCAAACTTGACTTGATGAGAAGAATGTTGTTGTTCTGTTTGAACGCCAATTTTGGTGCTATTTTAATTTAGGTGATAATTTGGCATTAGAATCAATTTAATCTTAATTTAGTTTAAAATATTCATTTGTTGTTTTGTTTTTTATGAAACAAATTTTAATAAAAAAAATGTTTAAATGTTTTAATTGCGTGCAATATTAAGAAATTTTTTAAGTAAAATTTTTCAGATCATTTGATTCAACATATTTAAGCAAAAAACTTTTTTAACAGTCTTTATTGAAATTTTTTATAAAAGAAATTTATAAGTAAATTGAAAAGAAGGCAGCAATAAATGAATGGTCCATTTTTAATAGAAAAATTTTCTGCCCCAATACCATAATCTATGCGTTATATTCTTTAATTATAATACTGCCACACTCATATTAGGCTAGTAATTAATTATTGTTAAAATAAAACTGGAGATGCTTTATTATGGTTTTGGATAAGGATGAATGAGAAAAGATTGGCGGTGGTGGTTTAATGTTTGTATATTGTAAACATCAAATACTGGTGTGCGTAAATTTTTGTGTGTGTAATTTTAAAAGATATAAGCTCTCCCTTTTTGCATCATTTTTTTAACCTTATTCTCAGCCAATTTCATTTTTTTTTTTTGATATGCTGCCGCCACAACCTTGCAATCTTTTGTTATTTACCGACTAAAATAATATGATTTAGAAAATTTTTTTTTTGAATACAAAAATTTTAACTTATGCACACCTTACACTTGCCTATTTAAATCACATGTTGTTGTAGCTCGTTTTTTCCGGTCATTTTTTTTTTATTTATTTGTGAAGTTCATCATTTAGTTTTTAATTTATTATTTTTTCGCTTTTAAAAAATTTAACGTCTTTCTTAAATAAAATTAACTTGATTAAAGCAAAAACCTATGTTTTATAAACAATATTTGTTTAGCAAATAGACCTTTTTTATCAAAATAAAACAAACACACATTTGCTCGACATATGTTTTGATCTCGTTTACTCGCGAATTGTTTTAAACATCCTCTTTTTAAATTTTTTTTTTTTGTTTAAATGGAATTTAATTTTATTATTTGCACTTGAAATCTGCTTTTTTTTTACGCCACTTAGCTTTTTAAAACCTTTTTTTTTTTTAATTTAATTTGAACGTAATTTTCTTTTAATATCTTTAGTTTTTAATTTAATTTTTTATTATTTGGCTTTAAAAGCTTTCATCTTATTTAATTTAATTTTTTAATTTATTTTTTTTTATTTATAACTAAGCATTTAACTCTTTTTTTTTTTTTGTTCTCGTTATTAATTTCATTTTTTTTTTTTTTTAATTTTTTAAATGTTCGATTATATTTTGAAATTATTCGCACCCTGTAGCTAATCAAACCAGTCAAAATTTTTCTCTTAGACCGCCAAAAATTCCAGATAGAGGTATGTAATTGTCTTTTACTTGATCTTCAGCAATCTTTTAATCTTTATAAATCTTTCTAAACTTTTATAAAAACTGATTTAATATCGAGCTACTCATGACAATAAAAATGATAGAATTCAAGCTTAAGAGTTTATCTTTAATATTTTCGGCTTGTTATTTTTAAATTTTTTGTTTTTAAAAATTTGATTTTAGACGTTTATTAGTAGTTGCTAATCTTTGGTCAGATTTTTTTTTTTTTGAAGATGATGAAGCATCATGAAATATACATATAAACGTTCAAACACGCTATGTCCTAAACTTTTTTTACTTTTTTTGAAGTACTTTCATCCATCATCTAATGCGTGCTTCTTCTTTTTTAACACAACTAATCAGTTAGCCCTCTTTTTTTTTTGGCCCTGAATTTTACTCATTTTAATTATAACAGACCTTAAGCCAAATTCGTGTGTCGTTTTAAATCACGCTCAGAGGATAAAAATATATTAGTTTAATTTTTAAAAATATACATCATACCATATGATCTTATTTTCATTCATTTTTTTTCTATTTTAATCTAACAATTTGACACTATTTTATATTTCACTTTCATCTTTTTAAACTTTGATTTTTATTAAAATGTTTAGTTAATATAAATTTTTCATTATCGATAAACCCTATTTATTTAAATAAAGTGTCAAAATTTGAGCTCAGTTTTTACTAATCATCTCTTTTATGAGATTTAAAAAAAAAAGAAGTCAAATCCTATTTGATTTTTTTGTTTAAAGAAGCTATTTCAAATTACAAATTATGATTAATTATAAGAAAAATTAACTTTATTAAAAATAAGCTTTAAAGTCAAAGTTTTCAATTTTTTTTTGGAAAAATTAAATTGATTTGCACGAGTTAATTTTTTAAAAAAAGAAAAATTTCATTTTGCAATAGTTTTTAAAAAGCAAATAAGTTTTAAAGAATTTTATCAATTTATAGTTTTAAGTTATCAACAGTTTTGATAATAAAATTTATTATTTTTATAGAACAAAACATGCACAAAATAATTTGTCTTTGTAAATGAGTTTTTTAGTCTTTTAAGTTGAAAAAAACTTCAAAAAAGTCAAACTTTAAATAAAAAGTGATAAACGTTTTTTTGATCATCACTCTATAAGCATTTATTCTGATCAGCGGTTGCTGATGGACTTTTCTTTTTGTTTGTATTAAAAAAAAATGATTAAAAGTTAAGAATTTTTTTATGTCTAGTTAGAATTTAGTGCACGTATTTTTAGTTTTTAGTTGAATTTTTCTTATTTTAGAAATAAAATTTATCTTTTAAACTTTATTTACATCTTTTCTTATTCACATAGAAAAGTAATTCATTAGTTTTAGTTGATTAAAACTTATTTTTATATCTAAATCTGTTTTTTTTTTTTTTCAAAGCCAATTTTGTAACTATGATTTTGACTTCCTTTTTATTTATTTTTTAATTTTTTTTGAATTCGGGATAATTTTTAACTTATTTTGTGATTGATTATCAATTAATTGCTTTTTATAAAACAAAACCTCGTTTATTTTAAAAACGGAAAGTATATGAAAATGTGTTAAAAATTTAAATTGAAATAACTTGCTAAATTGTAAAAAAGATAAATTTATGTCTATTATGCCGCTAGCAAATGAACATTACCGGATGTACGTGAGTTCGATTTGGTAGACCTTAAATTTTAAGTTTTTTTTTCAAATCTTACATTTTGTTATATTAAAAGCTATTACAATGTCAACATTTTTTTATTTAGTGTTTAAGAATTTTCAACTATTTTAGTTTTGGTCATTTCTTGATTACTTTTTAGTTGAAATAAAATTAATTATTTCTATAGCTTATCTTAATGATTTTTTTTTTTCAAATTTATATCGTTGATTTCATTTTTTTAATTTATTTAATTGATTTCACTCATTAACTGTTTTCATTTTGAACTCTCTTATTAATTTCCGTCTTCAAATTTAAGTCTAAATATTATTTTCATCTTAGTTTTTTTATGATGAAAAATTTGAATTGTTTAACAAAAAAAAACTTTCACAAGACAATAGCCGGACACAAAACTCATTTGCAAATCTAATTATTCTAATGACTCCCATTTTTTGAAATAAAATAAATTTGCATAAACAAAAAAAAAAAAAAAACGAAGTGTTCAGTGAATTTTTTTACTCATTTTCATTTAAACATTATCAATATAATAAACTCCCTTTTTTCTTAGCCTTTAAATTGGATTTTTTACAGTTTAATTTGTTTTTTTTTATTTAAACTTTAGAATAATTTACTAATTTTTTTTTAATTTTCCAAAATCATAGGTCGAATACACTATAACTCAGCATTTGCTTGTGAGAATAGTAAGTTAGACTTACATTGTGAAGCTAACGAGGTTATACATCTAGTTCGAGCTAATTATGGAAGATTCTCAATCTCAATTTGCAATGAAGTCGGTAAACTAGATTTTGCGACCAACTGTATATCCTTCCGTTCTTTTCTCGTCATGCAAGACATGTAAGTAACAAAAAATTTTTTTGAATATAAATTGAAATCAAGTTTATTTTTTAATATAAACCTTTTTTTGTAAAGTTAAATTTTGTTTATTTTGTTTAAACAATTTATCTTAGTAAATTTGAAAATTTTTTTAGGCTTGTTTTTACAAAAGTTTATTTAAAATTTTTTATCAAATGAAAAATCTCTAAAAATAATTTCATTCTAAAAGACAAACTTGTTTTAATAAAAATTGAAAAAATTAGTAAGAAAATCAAAAAAGCTAAAGGCAAAATTAAAAATAAGTTTTGCAATGTTTATTTATATTTCAATATAAATACAATGAATAAAATTTACTTGCAAATAATCTTAGATTTTGTTATTCAAGTTTTCAAAAAAAAAAATTGACTATAAACTAATTTTAATGCCTTCCAGCTTTTCAGTAATGACCGGTTGTTTTATAAATCTTCAAAGATAAAAACACCTTTGAACTTTATTTTTTTACTTGTCATTCATAAAGATAATAAATTCTTGTGCCAATTTTATTTTCAGTGCTATATTCAATTTCTAAAAAGAAACATTAAGCAGGTGTATTCAAATTATATAAAGAATCTTAGTGTTAAAAATCATTAAAAATAAAGAAATGTATTTAAAAAAACACTTTATTATTCATTTAAAAAGTCATTAATAAAGATTAATTCAAAAGTCATTTGAAAAAAAAGATTGTCAAGGAATGAAGAATTTTTAATTACTTGGATTAGTTTATTTGATTGATCAAAAATTTAGTTTTGAAGTTTATTTTTTTTTTTTAATTACTTCACCTTAATTTAAGTTATTGAGTTGCTGATGAAAATTTAAGTATATTAATTATAATCATTCTTATTTAAATAATTCTTTGAAAATAGATTTATAATTAGATTAAATCAAGATAAATTTTGAAATGTTTTGTTTCTTAAAATGATTATATCAGAAACTTTTCTTTGAAATTGATGTATCTTTTAATTAATAACATATTTAAAAAAGAATCCATTTTTCAGATAAATTTTTAAATTGATGCTTTTTTTAATTAATTATTTTTTTATGAAGATGTAATTGTAGTTTTTATAAATGATGTAGTCAAAAATATGTTTTTTGAATATTTTATCTTTTATAAAGTTTTTTTGCTAATAAGGTGTTTTTGTTTTTAGATAGTTTTTAGTAAAAGATACATTTAGACAAGATTTAAAAAATTCATAATGATTATTTGAATATGATAATGTATAAGGGATTATTTAAACTAAAAAAAAAAAACTTTTAGTATGTTAATAAAATAATTTCAATAAATTGATGTTCAAATTTGTGTAGGTTTGTAAAAAAAAAAATTTTTTCATTGAATAATTATAGTTGTTTATTAGTATCAAGCAGTACTTATCTGTATTAATAAAAATAAATGATTATGATGTTTTGCTTAGAGATTTTAATTTACTGAAAGGTTATAATCTGAATATTTTTTCTGCAAAAGTTTATTAATGTTTTTTACATCAAGTCGGTTTTGTGATTTTCGTGTTTGGTTTTAATAACTTAATTTTTTGAAAAAAATTTTAAATTATTTCCAATTTCTTACTAATTAATATAAGCTTCAATTATTTGACCTGTCTAAAAAATTTATTTTCAGTTTTAATCTATATTAAGTCTTTTTTAATTATTCTTGGTTTACAGTCATTTTAAATAATTTTTAGTTCTTAATTTAAAATTCACTTAATAAAATTAATAATTTAAATGTTTTAACATTACGCAAAACAAAAAAATTTGTATTTAAATTTTAAAATAATAAGCTTTGAAAAAGTTCATTTGCATAGAAATGCTTAAAATTTTTTTTATTCAATTGAACACCTGTGTGAGTACAAAATTTATAATAAGCCAATTTTTTTTTATAATTCAAAAAAATGTTTTTGACTTTTGTCCTTAAAGTTTAAAATGTTTCATAAAATACTAGCATCTTATATATAATTAAAATAGATAGTCACTTACTTAATTTTAAATTGTTTTCTTTCTTTTTTTTTACTAATGTGTAAAAGAACCATAAGATTGCCCTTTTAAAGTGTAGATCAGGTGGCGCTTAATCACGCCGACCTATTACCGGTCCTCCCTTCCAATAACCAGATTTTAAAAAACATTTTGCTGGGAAAACTTTTTCATCATAATTTTTTAAAGTAAAAAAAAAAAGTTTTTAAAATTTTAACTTATCACGGAGATTGCGTGTTTATTAATCTGAACAGAATTTTGAAACATGCAGAGTTCAAATCCGGCCGGACTTTAGTTTTTATTTTAAAGTCAAATTTTATTTTACAATTCAAAAACACGCGATGCTCGACTTTTAATATAAAAAAAGGTGTTTAAGTAACTTTTTCAAAATCCTAAAAAAAAAAATAAATTCAATCAGAATGTTTAATTTTTAAAAAAAGATTTTTGAAAAAATTAGAAAAACTAATTTAAATGACCAGCTGCGCATGTCAATGTCAAGATTAATTTTTATTTTTTTATTTTTTTTTTAATTATGGAGAAAAGCAGGTTGCCTCTACCCAACAAATTAACAGACCAGACAAACTTAAACCAAGTGCTAATAGTAAAGCATTGAAGCGCATCCAGCGAATTCATATCATCTTTTTATATATTTAAAAATACATTTTGATTTCAATGATATATTTTTTATTAAAATTGACTTTATTTGCTTTGTATTTTTTACTAATTTTTTTTTCATTTTTAGGTGCAACCAAAAGTCTAATTGTAGTGTAGTTGTATCAAGTAAAAAATTTGGAGATCCATGTCCTGGTACTTTGAAATATTTAGAAGTTCAATATAGCTGTGCTCCTAAAGGTAATTAAAAAAAAATTTATACTTTTAATTTTATTATTGATTTTTTTGATACATTTAAGAAAATGTATTTCTAAAGTTATTCAAAAATTTTTCTTTTACAAACTTAATGAAAGGTTTGATACTTTAAAAAGTTTAAATTGGTTAGTTTAAAAATTAATTAAAATTAATTTTTATGGTATTTCCAATTAGCATATTTTGCCACAAAATAAAAGTTTTAATAACTTTATTTTATAAACATAAGTAAATTTTTACAAAAAATCAAAGTTTACGACTAATATTTTCACATAAAATTTTATAATTATAAGTTTAATTTCACTTATACTTTGTTACGCATAATTTATTGTGTTTATTATAGGAGTCATAAAAAAAATCTTTTATTAGAACTTTTTATGGACTTTTTTTTACTATAATCAAACAAATTTTAAATTATTTTTTCATAAAATATTAAATACTATTCAAAAATGACATTGTCAAAAAAATATAAAAGATAAAACGATTGATTCAAATTTTTTTACCTTTAATTACAAAAAAACAGATTAGTATACAAAAAATGTTGGTGAAAAACTTATGTTGCTAAGGTTGGTTTTTTTACTGATTATTACAATTTAATCATTAAAATCTTTTTATCATTTTTTGATGATACATAATTTATAAAAAAAAAAGCTTAAGTTACAGCTGAATCTTATTAGCATCATCAGATTTTTTTTTGTTTCTAAATTTTTCTATAAAAATAATTGTAATTAATTATAACTAAGCTTTATTTAAAGTTTTCTACTAACTTTAAGAAAAAAATGAAACTTACTTTAACCTATTTTAATTGTTTCTGAATTTTTAATTCAAAATTTTTTTTTAATAAGACTAAATTAAAGTTCTAAACTTTTTAATTAGTAATTTTTGTAGAACTTAAATTTAAAAGAAAGTAATTAAAACTTTGAAATTTGGATTTTTTTAGATTAAAATAGTTTTAAATGTTTGGAATTATGTTCAAACATCAATTGATATAGTTAGATTCTATTTAAGTTTTTTTTTAGTTTTGAAATTAAACTCTTCTATTAAATAAAATTTTTTTTATTGAGACTTAAGTTTGAAAAGAAATCTTTTTGTAATGATTCTTCTTTTTTGAATTTTTAAGAAAGATTTCAACAAAAATTCAAAATTTATTTTGAGTAATTTTTTTTTTTGTAAAAATAAAACTTTTTTAAATCGTAGTTTGAATTAAATTGAGAGAGAGAGAAGAGTTTTTTTTATTGTTTTTAGAATGAGAAATTAAAATTCACAAACTTTTAAGTTTCTTTTATACTTTTTACAACTTTTTAGATCTAAAATTTGGCCAAACTTTAGTTTGAAAATATCAAATTTTTAAGATAGACAAATATTTTATTGATAATCTAAAAAAAAAGATGGGCGTATTAAGATTAAAAGACTAAAAATTATTTCCATTAATGTTAATGAATGATCTAAAACAATAAATCAGCTTTTTAATGATCTTTTTGTTTTTTTATGAAAAAAACTAAAGTAAACTATTTTTTCTTTCTAAATCAGGTATTTTTTTATTAATCTTAAGAATCTTTTTTACGTGAAACCGTAATACAGTTTATTTTAATTAAAAAATTATAAAGTTGTCTTCAGCTTATCAGATTTTTATGTAACATATTTGGAATACATCTACATAAAAAGTTTTAAATGATTTTTTTTTTAAGATAAAACTTTATAATATTTTTACCATTTTTTAAATTTAAGTGTATCACTTTCAAGTTTAAAAACTCACACTAAAATTTAATAGTTTTAAAATTAGATCAAACATTAAACTTTTTTTAAATTTTAATCATAGTTATTCAATATTTTGGACTATTTTTTTATCAATAATTATCACTAAATGAAGTTATAAAACTTCTTTTCTTAAGTTTTTGATTAACTTAAACAAAAAATTAAACTATTTACCTTCAATTTAAGTTATTTAAATTAAAACTTCTAAAATAATTAAGATAAACTGATGTAAAAAAATTTTGAGAACAATTTTAAGAATAATTTTTTTGACATAATTCTTATCTTTCTAAATAAAAGTTTTTAAAATGCTTTATATAAATATTAGAAAGAAGCATGCATGTCAAATTTTTTTTCTTCTTTTTGACCTGCTGTTTTCTAAAATTCGTCATTCTGTAAAATTAATTAAAAAATTTTATGATTGCTTTATAATTTTTGAAGAAGCTAAATTACTAATTTTGATTGAACTTTTTTAATTATTTTAAATATTAAGATAAAGAAAATTTCTGAGAAAAATTCAAAAGAAAGATAATTTCAAAGAAAATTGTGACAATAAAATGTTTTTTCAGTAAAATAATTTAATTTTTTACAATGACAATCATAAGATTGTTTAAAAAGATTACTTAAATATTAATGGATTTTAAAATTTTTTTCTTTTAACTTAAGTTTAAAAATTTGATAAAACACTTATCCTTGTAGCAAGTTTTTTTAAAAAAAAATCCTTTGAAGCTGATTATATTTAATTGAATAAAAGTTTTTTTCAAGTTTTTTTAGTTGCTCATGAATTTAATAATAAAAATTTTGACTATGAAATTTAATTTGGACTAGTTAAATTAGTAAACAAAAAAATTTCAACAAAAAAAGTAAATAAAAAAACAAATAAAAATTACATCAAATGTTATGGACATTAGTTTTGTTTTTCTTTAAAAAAGAATGTTGCAAATTTAATTAGAAAAATTAATGTTAAAAACTTAATGTGAATTAAATTAAACTAAAGCAAAAATTTATTTTAATTATTCTATTAATTAAATTTTTTTTTATATAGGAGGCGCTGTTACACAAAATTTAACAACTAAAAAACCATTTTTATCAAAAGAACGTGATGAATTTGATCTAATTAGTTCATCAAATAAAAATCCTTCTAGCACTGAAATTACATTAGTAAAAAATGATAAAGATTTTACAATAAGTGAGAATGATAGTATTCTTAAAAAGTTGTCTATAAATAATCTTGATTCAAAAATTAAATCTAACCAAGATTCAAAGAAAAATAATGCTCAACCTACTTTAATAACAAACTTCAATCAGTTATATTCAGTTGCTAATAATAATTTGAATACAATCATTAATAATGCTTCAAATTCTATTGATAATTTTAATAACCTTTATAATAATTCCGAAAATAATTTATTACCGACTATTATTTCTAAAAAAGAATCTACAGAAAGTAGTTTATTAAAATTAGATTCTTCTAAAACTTTATCAACAATAAGTTCTGTAATAGATACGCAAAATCAATTTTGTGAACAACGTTTTTTTCGTAGTTTGAGTTGGCCTACAACTGCTTATGAACAAAAACATACACAAAAATGTCCTGGTGATGCTGTAGGACAAGCACATTGGCGTTGTTCTTCAATCACAAAAAGCTGGTATCCAGAAAGACCAGATTTAACAGATTGTAAATCTAGTTGGCTAGCTATTTTGAAAGAGCAATTGACACAATATTCTTCAAATAATGCTGATAATGCATTAGAAGTTTTAAAAGAACTAGCTAGTCAAACTTTAAGTAAACAGCTATTTGCAGATGATCTTCGAGAAATTGATTTTATTGTTTCTGAAGCAATAGTTAGAATTTTATTACGTATTGACACAAGTTATTCTTTAACTAGCTTAAACACATTTAATAGCCAAGATAATATACTTAAACAACTTTTAGAAAACTTAGTAGAAGTTGTTTCAAATCTTTTGACAAATGCTCAAGATGATGCCTGGATTGATCTAGAAAATAGTATTCAAGCAAGACAAATCGCGTTTAAAATGTTAATAAACTTACAAGAGTCTGCTCTTTTTCTTGCTAAAACTTTAAATCAAGATGGAAGTTTTAGTGTCAAATCACAACATGTTCTTGTAACAGTACATGTTTTAGATGCTGAAACGCCAATCAATCTTTTATTTCCAGCACTAGAAGATACAAGAGATTCTTCTTGGATTAAAATGGAAGACTCAATATTTTTAGCTTCCAAAAGTCTTCTTGATTATGCTAATAATGGTAAGTCAATTTTTTCAACAAAAGTTATCAAAACAATTAAATTATGAACTTATTTCTTTATAGGTTTTACAAAAGTTGCTTTTTTCGCATATAATCGAATGGAGGATTTACTAAAAGCCAATTCTAGTATTGTAGCAACTGATGGTTTACCTTCAAGATTTATTTTACAAAACCAAATTCAAACTAATGATTTGATTAATTCACGTATTTTGAGTACAGTTTTTGTAACAAATGGAAAAGATTTAATTAAAACAAATGGAAAACAATTTCCATTGTCTCAGCCCATAATAATTAATTTCAAACATATAACTCCAATAGCACAATCAGACCAAACTGTTTCTGCATCAGAATTACATGGTCAGCCAAAATGTGTTTTTTGGAATTCTGTTGCAAACGATTGGACAGGTGACGTTTGTTGGTTAGCTTCTACAAACAGTACACATTCTACTTGTATGTGCAACCAAGCTGGTCATTTTGCACTTCAAGTTATTCAGTCAAATAATGTAGCAAACTTTTCATTTAATGGAATTTACCCAATTTTTGATTTAAACGATAATTCAAAAGAAAGCTTAATTTATACTTCACAGCTATTATCTAAATTTTCTAGTTCAATTTCAGTCGCAATAATTTTCTTCATTTATATTGTTTTAGTAACAATTAATGGAGATAATAGTGAATTATTAACTATAAATCGTCATTTATGTTTTTCTATGGTAATGACAGAATTATTATTAGCACTTGGAGTTTTTTCATCAAATCAAATAATTTTTTGTTCTATTATAAGTGCTTTGTTACATTATTTTTTGCTTGTTATGCTTCTCTGGTGTTTTTTGACCACTTTTGATATCTATTTAAGCTTAATTGACACATTTGATACAGTGAAATGTGCAAATCGTTTTGCATGGTATTACATTTTGACGTACGGAGGATCTTTTATTATTTTGCTTATTTCTTTGATTGTAGATCATAACGCAAATTTTGTTAATATTAATTCTGCAATCTCTTACAAACATTGCTGGTTAAGCATTTTTGATTATTTATGCTTCACGTTTATTGGTCCTGCTGTTGGAGTCATTTTATGCAGTTTTGTTTTTCTTGGTATTTCATCTTTTATTGTAAATAATAATTTTAATTCTTTGCAATTAAATTCACGGTCTGGCATTGATAATAGAAAATATAATACAGCAACATTGAATTCCAGCCTACCTGTAGTTAATATTATGTCTGGAACTATGCTTAAATGTGGTTCATACGGCCAAACAGGGTTATCTGCTCAAACTTATGTGAATACAAAAGAACAAATACGTTTCGAAGATGTTCGTAAAGGAGTACGATTAACTTTAATTTTAATTTTAGCTCAATGCTTAACATGGACATCTGGTTTATTACACGTTAATAACCAACATTCTTATTTTTTATCTATTTTATTTTCCTTATGTAATGTTTTCCAAGCAATTTTTGTTGTTATTTATTGCACTGCAAGAACAGATTCAATGGAACATCATCGTTTTGCACCTCATTTAGTTTTTTATAAATATTTAGTAGAACGCCTTACAAAAAATGTAAATTGCTTAACTGATAACAATCCTTCATCTTTTGGTGTTGCAAACTTAAACCAAATAAATCAACTAAGTTCAGCAATGAGTAGTTTAGCTACTACTGGAAGTAGTTGTTTAACTAATAGTAAAAGTGTGTGTAATATTGGAAATAATTATATTAATAATTCTACGGCAAATGCTCCTCTTGCAACTGCTGCAACTCTGATTAATCAGCAAAATCAACCGGTCGTTACACAAGTAGCTACTCAAGTTTCTGGAATTTTGAATGGAAGTGTAAGCATTTTACCGAATTCTCCAACAATTCAAATGAATATGAATCAGTTAAACCAGAATAAAAATATAAATGAACGTCAATTAGTTAATCAATTTAAACCTGTTTTGAACAAAAATCAAAACAAACAACAACAACAACAACAGCTTTATAATAATAACTATGGTTTTACTGGAGGCAACATATATCATCAACCAGTTTACCAAAAAAACATTTATCATCCTGTTAATAACGTAAATAATTCTTTAAATAATTTTGAAGAGAGTAATTCTCATAAAAATCGCACAGTAGCCATTAGCATGCAGGCTGCGATAAATAATATAAATACACTAAATAAATTTAGTTGCACAACTCCATTATCTGCATGTACAAATGTTTCTCAAGGTAGATAATTAATTAGTTTAACTTGAAATAAAACTATTACACTAAATTTAATTTCACTTTCAATAATAATAAAAACTATAATCTTTGTATGTAATAATGATTGAAATTCAAACTAATTTTTTTTTTTTTTAAAGGCTCTGGAAGCAGGCTGGAATTTCCAAACCAGTGCAATCAGCAATCACAATATCAACCTCAACAGCAGCAGCAACAGCAGCATCAGCAGCAACACATCCAACCAGTTTCATCAAGCTCAACACAATCTGTATCAACCAACCAATTGCAATACAGAGATCAATACATTAATCAAATCGCAGGAAGTATTAGCCAAAAATCTCAACAACAACAGCAACCTCAGCAACAACCAAATCAGCCAAAAAATAATCAACAACCATCTTTCAATAACACACGATCCCCAATTTACTACAGCTCAAGATAATTTTGGTTTTATGACATTCCAGAATAAAAACCAAGTACCTTTAAATAAAGCCTTTAACAATGATAAACAACTAATAGAAAACATGAGAAATGCATTAAATACTTCTAGTAACTTTGAAGATTTAGAAACTAAACTTAAACAATTAAGAACTGGAAGTTTAAGTAGAGCAGTTAATAAAAAAAAATTCAATAGCTATGCTACTTATGGTAAAGTGAGTAGAAACTTCAATAATTCAAATTTTTTGTTTGCCAATGAAAAATTGAATTCTTTAATACCTCAATCAAATGAGCATATTTACGAATCTATAGAAGCAAATAATTTATACAACTTTAACAATTTTAAAGAAGAAAAAAATTTCTTTTACAACCAGTATTCTAACAAAGATTTGAATCCACTATCTGTTAAAGATGAAGATTGGAGTTGCTCTTCATACTCATCAATGAATAGAATTTATGATGAAAAACCATTAATAATGAAAAAAAATTCTCAAATGAATCATATTAATCAACAAAATGAAACTTATCAAGAACAACATAATTTAATGCAAAATATAAGAGATTTTAAGAATTCTACTGAATATGCATCTGGTGACGACAATATACCTGATTTATTACTTAAGTTTAATAAAGATTCAAAGAACTTCTCATAAAAAATTTACTTAAAACATAAAACTTTCAAGTTTCAAAAAAAAAACTTTGCCAAAACAGTTGTAAATTGTATTCAAAAAGTGTACATAAATTGAATAATAATATGATAATTTTGTAAATTGTAATGTAAATAAATTACTTTTTTACCTTAAAGATCTTTTTAAGATTTAGAAAAAAAAGTTCTTTTTAATTGTAAATATAAGTTAAAATGTAAATTATATTTATACTTGTAAATAATATTTTTAAAGATGTTTATAATTTAAATTGTAAAATTAAATTTTAAGTGTTTCAACCTCAATAAATAAGTTTTTTAAAGACAAATTTAAATTTTATTTTAAGTAAATTTTTTTTCGTGAAAACTTCATTTAAAAAATTAATGATCTTTCAATATAAAACTTTATGTCAAATTTTTGACTAAGATAATAAGAATAATAAAAAAAAATGTAAACTCTATTAATTAATCAGGTGAAAAAATTAACGTATGATATAAATCTAGGGAACTTTAGAAGAATAAATTTTAATCTGTAAATTTTTAAATATTTAAAACGACTTGGTTAATTTGAAAAAACAGCTGTTTAATGAAATGTTGCTTTAGAAAAATTAATTTAATTTTGTTCATTTGAAAGTTGAGAAACTAATTGGTGTTAGATAAATTATGGTCATTGAAATTTTAATAATTATTAATTATTTAGTTTCAACTTGATTCAATATTTTGTTCAAAGCCAATGAATTTCAATGCATGAGATGTAAAAAATTTTAATTTTTCAAATTTAAACAAGCACTACAAGAAGTTAAAAAAAAAATCAAAGATCTTAAGTTTCCAAATAAAAGTTCAAAACATTCAAAGCTAGTTGAACAATGTAAAACTTTTGAAATTAACTTAAGTTTAAGATCTTAGGGACCATCGCCAAATTACGCCTTTTCAAAAATAATTATAAAAATCTTTCTAAAAATGTCCCTTTTTTAATATGTAAATAAACACTAAATTTTTTCCAATGGTAAATTTGAAATCATTGCAAAGTTAATGCATACGAATCAAATTACATATGAAATTTTTATCAAATTTTAAAATTATTTTTTTATTCAAATTATTTCATAAATCGTAGAAATTTTTAAAATTTAATTTTTGAAATAAATTCAGTTTTTATTAATACTTATTAATAATTAAATTAAATTATTTGTTTTAATTATGCAAATTTTATTTAATAAAATTTTTATTGACGTTTGAATGGACCTAAGTAACTTATTAACAAAAAAATTTTCAAATTATGTATTCTCATTAAGACCTTGGTCATTTAGTTCTTCTTTGACTCCTGTTATCCTAGGTTCTGTTTTAGCTTATAAAACAGAAGAACAAATTAATTATATTATTTTTGTTATAACTTGTATAACAGTGATTGCTTTACATGGAGCAGGTAATCTAGTAAATACATATTTTGATTTTTTGAAAGGAGTTGATTCTTCAAAAAGCGATGATAGAACTTTAGTTGACAGAAAACTAACACCAGGTAATTATTTTTATTTATTAAAAAAAATTATTTTTAATTGAATTTTGTTTTCAAAGATCAAGTCATAAGTTTAGGAAACTATTCGTATTTATTGGCTTGTTTAGGTTTAATGTTTATAATTTATTTATCTCCAAATCAAACACCTTTTCATTCTGTACATTTAGCGATAGTTTTTTTTTGCGGTTTGACAGGATCATTTATTTACACTGGAGGTTTTGGTTTAAAATATATAGCATTAGGTGATGTTTTAGTTTTAATTATTTTTGGACCTATGTCAATTTTATTTAGTTACATGGCTCAAACAGGTAAAGTTGAATTGTTTACATTAAAGTATGCTATACCATTGGCATTAAGTACTGAAGCAATTTTACATTCAAATAATACACGTGACATAGAAGTTGATAAAAAAGCTGGTTTAGTTACAATACCTATTTTAATTGGTTCATTACTATCTTATATTTTATATGTTTTATTATTATTCACACCTTATATAATTTTCATTTTTTTTATACTTCATAATTCAGTATGGTTTATTTTACCATTAATAACATTACCTAGAGCATTAAAAATAGAAAAAAATTTCAGGTTTAAAAAATTAAAAAATGTTCCATCAGCAACGGCAAAACTAAATGTTTATTTAGCTCTTTTTTACATTGTTTCCATAGTTTTAACTCCATTAGATAAATTGCCTTGGATCAAAATGGCTTAAGTTTAAAAAATTTAAAGTCATTCCGATTTATAATAAAAATCTTATTTTGTTAGATAAAGTTTTGTTAAAAAATTTTGTAAAAATGTACTAATATTGATTTTTTTATTAAAAAAGTTTGAATAAAATGTAAATTTAAAAACTCTTATTTAAAATTAAATAAATTTTTACTAAAATAATTTGAAACAACAGTAAAACTATCAACGTCATTATTTTGAATGTTATTAAAAAATTTTTCATTTAACTCTTCATTATTTAATGTTTGGTTTAAGTTAGCTAAATTTAAAACTTTTTCATGATCAGGCAAACAAATAGGGCATTCATTTTCATTTTCACCACAATGACTTTCAAAACAATTTAAATGAAAAGAATGATTACATAAGAAATGTAAACAAGGTAAATCAAGAAAACTATTACAAACTGAACATTTGGTTGTTTGATATATTTGACCATTATTTTCAATAGAATCTATCTGTTTACGAATACGTTCTGTTTCATCTTTATATTGTTTAATTAAATTTTCATTTTCAGCAATTAATTCATTTTCTTTTGCTAAAGAATTAATTAAATAATTTTTTGTAATTTGTAAGCTAATTGTTTGATTCCTAGATAAAATGTCAATTATTTTAATAAAAGGCAAAAGTCTTTTTTTTCTTAATTCATCAATTGATTTCAATAAATAATTTGTTATTTTACTATTATCACTATGATCTAGTTTTGCAAAATATGAAAAACCAATTATCCATAATATATTATTTTGATTACCAAACTTTTCACAAATTTTTATAATTTCATCATTTTCTTTATATTCAATACAATGATAAATTAATATATCATACATTTTCAATTTTTCATAAAGATATTTCAAACCATCATTAAATTGATTGATTCGACAAATTAACATTGCTTTTTCATTATCATAAGGTAAATTTTCATTTTTTAAAATTTCTAAAACTTTTTTTTCAATTTCATTTTTTATTTTTTCATCATTAATTGTTTTATAATTTTGCAAATATAATTCAATTAACGTGTTATAAATAATTTTATTTTTAGATATTAAACCTTTTTCTTTCAAAAATTCTAAAAACTCCATTAACTTATCTGGATTATTCATCAAAATTTCAATATAAAAAAAACTTTTATCAGATTCTAAAAAAAGTTCTAAGAAAATAAAAATAAATTAAAAACAGGAAAATAAATAAGAAAAATAAATTAAAAAAAAAGATAAAAAAGTATACCATTAGTAGAATTTGAATCTATATTACATTCAACTTTTTCACAAACTTTTTTTAAAAGATCTATTGTTTGCTCAGGTTTTTCTTTGAATAATATTTTAACATATTCAGTGAAATATTTATTAAAAAATAAGTCTTTTTCGTTTAATAATTTTTTCTGTATAAAATCAATGGCACCTAAATAATTTTTTTTATCTTCAATTTCAATTTTAAAAAATAAATCATAACATTTGAATGTTTCACATAAAAATAAAGCTTGCTCATATAACTTTGTGTTTCTTAATACTGTAATAGCGTTTAAATAATCTAAATTATGGTTATTTTCATTTTTAAAACTATTCAAAAAATCAGTTAGTTCGTTCAAATTTTTAGATTTAGTTAAACAATTTAAATATAAAGATGTATGATCTTTATTTGCTAAACCATTTTTATGTAAATTTTGTAAGTATAAAGTTAAATTTTTAACTTTTTGTCCATCTAAATATTTTTTTATAACATAAGATGGTTCTAATTCTCCAATTGTTTTTATATATTGATTGATTGCACCTTCAAAATCACCTTGTTTATATAAATGATCTGCATATTTTTTAAATATATCAGTCAAATTATTTGAATCAAAATTTTGACTTTTGGTTAATTCGATTGCTAATGAATATTGTTGTTTTTTAAATAATAAATCTAATTTACTGCTCATGTCTTTTTCTGCTAACTGTATCAATTTACCATTTTTTAATAAAATAAAAATATAACCCCATTCAGCAAATATTTGATTAATACTTGAAAATGTTTCTGAAAAAGCTATATATTTATTTTGTATGTCATAAATTGTGCATACACATTTTTTATCTCTGTTCAAATATGTATCAGATGTAGTTGGAATTTGATTTTGATCATTACAAACAACAATTAAATAACCTTTATACCAATTTAATAATAATTTTTCATTTTCAAAAGCAAGACATGGTCCTTGACCATCTTTATGATAAAAATAAATAGCATCTTTTCTACCCAAAATAAATAAACAATTTGTAGAATTTTTACCATCATTTATTAAACAACAACACAGGCCAGTTGGACAACCAAAATTATTTTCAATTACATTCCAATTTTCTAACCCATTTTTTAATTCAAAATAATAAACTTGACTTGATGTAGTAATAAACATTTCTACTTGCTTATTTTGTTTTAAATTTATGGGTAAATATTTATTGTTCAAAAAACTATTATTTAAATTTCTGTAAGCACCATTCAAAAAAATAGATGTAATTTCTTCCTTACATAATTCTATTTTTTTTTGTCTTAAAGATTTATCTTTTAAAATATCACCTGTACTTATAATAAGATTACCATTATTATAGCCTACACACATGAAAGATAAAGAATCTGTCACTTTTAAGCATGTTATTCTACTTGTAGAATCAAAAACTAAATTATTCTTTATTATACGTACACAAGTAGGATTTTTATTTTGTGCATCAACTTTTTCAAAATTCCAAATTTTAATTAAATTTGGATTTAATTCATCAGAACCAGATGCAATAATATATGGATTTTCAATTATTTGTTGTATTGTAATTACTTCATAATCAAAACCTTTAAAAGAAATTATATCAAAACTTTTATTTATTTTATGTATAAAGCCATTTGTATCTCCTAAAACAATTTGACCTCTTCCTGAATTACTACAAGTTACAATAATATTTTTTAATTTTGTTAAAAAATCTGTATCATTACTACTTTCTTTAATTATTTCATCAATAATCAATGAATCTTGCTCAGGACCTTTATTTTCTGATTCTAAAAACTTATGAGTGAAAAAATTAAAACGTCTACAATGAAGAAATGCCATTTTGAAAATTTTAGTTTTTTTTTAATTAAAAATAAGAATTAAAACTTTTAATAAAACGATTTACATTTTAAAAAAGAAAACTAAACTTAAAATTTTTTTTTAAATAAAAATATATTTGTTTACATTAACCATGAAATTTTATTTCATAAAAATTCTCAACTTATAATTAAAAAGTACACCCTAAAGTTTAAAAAATTTTTTAAACTTCTATTTATACATTTTTTGACAAAAGCTATTCTCACACTATTTTTAATATACACGTCGTTTAAAAACAAAACTAAAATTTTTTCTTATCAAAGTGATCTTATTAATGCTTTAATTTTGCTATTTTTTTAGAGAAATACAAACAAAAAATTTTTTTTATTCATGAAAAATACTAGGTGAAAATTTTTTTGAAGTTGTCAATTAAATAATTTTAAATTAAAAACGAAAAAAATGAAGTTTATTTTTTGTATTTGTTACATGTTAATTTTATTTCAATTTATTGAAACAAAATTAAATTCTGACATTTCTTTTTCTGATTATGATAAAGAAAAATTTTTATCTTTGTTTCAATTACCAAAACCGATTAAAAGCAATCCATTAGCTAGTATTTATTTTTCAGTTTTTGGTTTAAATTTACTTGATCCAAATCATCTTAAAAGTTTCCTAGAAAAACATGATAAAAACCAAATTTGTGAGTTGACTAAACAATTTATTAATAAAGAAAATGCAAAAAATATAGAAAACATTTACTATGCATCTTCAATTCAAAAAATTATTGGCTGTCAAGTAAGTTTTTAATTTAGTTATAATATAGTTTGAGCTAAGAATTTTTTTTTAGATCAATTCAAATGAATTAGCAACTCTTATAGAACCAGAAATAAATTCAGCTTTAACAATTCAAAACTTATTTAAAGCAGCTGCTACTTTAGAAAACGCTGGTAAACCTTTACCAGTAGCTAAGTTTTCAAAACTTTTAAATGAAGCTTTACCTAAAGATGACAGTTTCTTATCTGCAGGTTTTGCTTTACAATTAGCAGCTAAGCTCTCAAAAAATGACATTACCACATATGCAAACAAAATTTCTAACTTGATAACACAAGCTGACGAGGTTGATGAAAAATATTTACAATATGAAGGTGGCTTAGGTGTTACTGCATCAATTATTAAAGGAATTATTCAATTATCAGTAGCAGCAAACAAAGACTCTACTATGAAAAATTTAGAAGTCATCAAGTTTTCTAATTATTTTTTAAATAGGTTAAGTGTTCAGACTTCAAAAGGAGCTGCAGAATTATTAGAAATTTTAAAGTTATTATCTACAAATAAATTCTACATTCCAGTTGTTGTTTCAAGATATAGTTCCAATATCATTTCCGATAAAAGTAATTTTGTTATAAAAATTAGCAATGTTTTAGGACAAAGTTTAAATAAAGAATTTAGCGTAACAATTAAGATCGACGATTCAAATGAAGTTAAAATGAATCCTGTACAAGGTGATAGCTCTTTATACGCTGTTAATTTAATGGAAACTTTGAAACAAAAGCCAGGTAAATATAATGCAATTATTAATTTAAAACCAACGAAATTAGATAAAACTTTGATGATAAGCAATGATGTAAGTTTTGAGTTAATTTTCCAAACTAAGGTTGCATTAGATAGTATTGAAATAAGTGTTGCTGAAAAAGATCAATTATCTTTAAAATATGAACCAGTTGAATATCCATCAAGTTTGTCAAAAGTTTTAGAATGTGATAGTAATCAAAAAATAAGTATCAAGTTTTGTGTAAGAGATTTAATACAATCAAAAGATATAAGTACCCAACAAGCTTTTATTCAATTTGTTAATCAAAAAACAAAAGAAGTTATTAATTTTGTTGCTGACCAAGACCGTATTTCAAAAGTTTATATCAAAGATATAAATTTGGCTTACAAGGGAAAAGAATTTAATTTTGATTCTGGTATTTACAATATTAATTTAGTTGCTGGAGATTCCTTGATTTCTAACCCAATAAATTGGAACCTTGGTAAAATAAATTTGCAGTTTTCACAAGACTCAATCAACGATGAATCTTACTTAAATTATCTTCCAAAACCAGAAATAAAACATCAGTTCAGAGAACCAGAAAAACGTCCTCCTGTATTTGTCTCACACACATTTACTTTACTTTGCTTAATACCTATTTTAATATTATTTTTAAGCTGGTTCAAAATAGGCTTGAACTTATCAAACTTCTCATTTTCACTTAGTGCATTATTATTCCATTCTAGCTTAGCTTTAATTTTTATTTTATACACTTTATTCTTCATAAACATGAATATGTTCACTACCATCAAATGTTTAAGTGGTGTTTTAATAACTGCATTTTTAAGTGGACATTATTTACTTAAAAATTTAGCTTATAGATCTACTGATTTATCTTCAAAAAAGACAAATTAGTAAAATAGTTTTAGTATTTTAAAATTAATTGTGAAAATTTAAAGTTTTTTTGATTGTAAAATAAAAAAATTCATTCATATAAAATAAATTATCTAACTATTTATAATTTAAATCTAAAGTATTTTTTTGATCATTTTAAAGGTAGGTTTTCATTCTTATACTGATTTTTGAACATTCAATAATTAGGGAAGATATTTTTTTTTACTCTGTAAAATTTAGCTTCTTTTATGGATAAAAAAATAATTTTTTGTTTACAGGATGGTCGAAATTAAAATTGGTACTCATTAAGTCTTCATATGTTTTTGAGAAAAACAAAGGCTTCTGAATTTCAAACTATATACAAAGAACCATTTTTTCTCTAAAAACAAAATAACGAATCAAATAAAACTGTTTAAGACCTAACTTATATATTTTACTTATCTATATGTAAAAAAATCCATTAGAAAAATAGTACCAGAAATTTGATGAGTTGATAATAATTGTAAAAATTAATTTTTTTTTGATTGTAAAATAAAAAAAATTCATTTATATAAAATAAATTATTAAAATATACATATAAATTTAAATCTAAAATATTTTTTTTTGATCTTTTTAAAATAATTTTTTAGTTTTTTAATGGTTTTTAAGTAATGAATTAATAATTAAAATGCATATTGAGTTCGAATGTCTTCAAGTTTTTTAGAGATTTCTGTTGGGGCTCTTTCTAACTGTTCACTTATATTTTTTTGAGTTGTTAACTGTATAGAATTAAATTGTTCACATAAGTCGCCATCAATTACACCTTTTGTTGGAAAATAATATGATCTGAATGATAAATGATCTCTACCACATAAAGGTGTATTTTCATTTCTTAAATGCATTTCTAAATTTTGAAAAAAATCGTGATCTTCTAATGATGTAAAAGGAACTAAAACTCCAATAGAACCAGACAATGTTACATAGACCAAACACTCAGCTAGTCCATGAATTAAAGTTGCTTTTTGTAAACAAGTTATTGTTTCACCAACATGAAATTCACAAACAGCTTCTACTTTTTGAGAAGCACCTCCTAACCATCCACGATCCCATAGAGATTTAACACCAGTTGGATCTTCATCAACATCATCATTCGTATCTTTAGGCAATCTTACAACACAAATATTACCAAATTTATCTGCTAAAGCTACTGTGTCATAATCAAGTAAAGTTGATGCAGTTATGTATCTTGGTAAAGTGTCATCAGCAAAAATAACTAGTTGATTATCTTCTCTTTTATATCTTATAAAAAATATACTTTCTTGTACATCACAAGCATAAATACGATGGCCCATTGAATGTAAACTTACAATGATATTAGGTAAATGTTTATTTTCACATTTTTTTAAAAGTTTTTTTTTACCTAAATCATAAATTCTTAATAATTTTCCTAATGATACAGCAATTTTTCCTTGAAAACTACAAATGGCATAAGGTGTCTCTTCTACTGGTGTAACATGCATTAATTCAAGTTTAGAACAATTATCTGTCAAATGATAAACGTGAAGATTACCTCCTTCACAAGATCTAGGATTTAAAATTAAGTTTTTAGCAGTTCCGACAATGATAAATTGACTATCTCCATATTGAGAAAATTTAACTAACGCAATACTGAACGCTGCTTCGTTTTGTTCTAAACAAACTTTATCAATTAGCTTATTAGTTATTGGGTTAATGATTTTGATTTGAGATGCCCAATAACCTAAACCTGGTTTGGGAGCTCCAAAAATTTTTTCATCTAAATCTTCACTCAAAAAAGCAGCAGCCATTTCAGCAGCAGCTTCTTCCTTACTTTCATCATCTCCAGCGTTTTCAACCATTTCTTCTGCCATAGCTTGTTTTCTAGCTTTTTTTGATTTTTCTGTTAATGCATTATGATCCATTTCTAATAATATAATATTCCCTGATTCATAATGAACACAAAATTTTCTTGGTGTATAATCTAAAGGTATTGAATGTTGATTAAAAATAGTTCCTAATTTTTCTAAAGATAAAATTCTTAATGTGTTTGATGAGATAGCTACAATTCCTTCAGGACACTGTTCTGATGAAAAACCTGAAGCAAATTCTAGTAATTCATATGATAATGGAGTTAAATGAAATCTATTTTGATGATAATACAAAAGCCAACATCTACTGGAAATAGCTAAAACAGCAGAACTGTCTTGCATTTTTACTGTAAATAATTTTACTGGTCTAGTTCCTAAATAACGTGTCCTGGTATCAGATAAGTCGCCAGAAACATTATCAATAACAGTTCTTAATAAAACACCATTTTGCAATCCTACTGTAAGATAAAGTCGTTCACTTGAAAGATCTTTTACACTTTTATCTTTTAAACCCATTTCTACAATACAAAGTGATTCAGGAGAAGCAGGTAAAGCTTGCATTGAAAGAGGTGATAAACAGTCCTTAAATGAAAAAATTTTTTTTTAAAAAAAAAATAAAACTTTTTAATGATGACTTACAGATGGATCTAAAGAAATGATTCTAACAGTATTGTCAGATAGTCCTACAGCTAAAAATCTTGACCGTTGTTCGTTTTTAGGAACCGCACCTAAAGCCATGCAAATAACTTCACAACCCATTTCTTTTCTGTCTGTATACTCATTCAATTGACCTATAACATCCATTTCAAAATAAACAAGCTCACCTCCAGATAAAGCAATTATCACTTGTTTATGATTTATAGCACATTTGACAATGTGTCTTTTAGCTGGAGACCTCCATTCGTTTACTCTTTTATCTGCTCTAATATGCCGTATTCCTTCTGGGTATATCTGATAAAAATAAAAATTTTTAAAAAATTTATTTACATTAAAAACAAAAACTTACTTGAACTAAAGCATTATCACCTATTTGAGCACAAGCTAAAGTAGATGTTGTACCTAAGAAACCAGAGTCTGTAACTTCTTCAACTGTTTCTCCAATAGAAAGTACAAGTGTTGCATTATTAAACGAAACAATTATATATGCATCAAAGTCGTCGTTTTCATGTTTTTTAACCGTCCAAACCGCGTTAGGATTACCAGGTAACTCTGAAACCGCCATTTCTGAAACTTCTAACCCATGTTTTAAAACTTTTAAAGAAGAGCGAGGCCCTTTACCACATGCTAAAATTATTTGAGAAGTATCTGAATTTGATAAATCACCAATAAAAGAATACATTATTGGTGATAAAGATTCTAATTCATCTACTAAAATTAAATTTTTTAAATTTCTAGGTGTAAATAAATATTTTTCATTTTCTTCTAATAAAGAAGATGAACTAAACTCTGGCTCTCCATCATCAACTCCTAAATTAGTAATTTGGTAAAGACAATGATTACCGAATTCAGAAGCAACAAATAAAAAACCAGTTCTTAAAACAGCGATAGATGATGAAACAGGTACAGTGTCAAAATATTTCATTTTAATTTCAGTAACCATATCTTCATCTATTTCTAATGTAACTTTGAAAATATCACCTTGTTCAGTTTGTACTAAGAAAAAAAACATAGACTTTGTTTTATGAGTTGCACTACAAACAATTAATGTCGATCTATCTGGATTATCTAAATCATTTCTTCTTCTTGGAATTGAACATTTTATATCTTGCTGATCACCAAAATTTTTGTAAGTTATAAAATTTTCAGAACAAACTAAAACTCCACTTGGACCATCATTACCTCCTGGTACAGCAATTAATAAGTTAGCATGCTCATCTAAAGGTTCACTATATTTTCTGACTACATGGTTTAAACCAAGATCAAGTTCATAAAATGTTAAAGTTTGAACTGCATTAATTGCTGATTCACCTGTTGGATCATTATCTGCTTCTTCATAATCCATTTCTAAACAAGCAAACATTGGATTTTCAAAACCAACATCAATACCAACTGTATGATATACTAAGGTATTAGATTTATGAGCTTCTAATGGTGAAGAAATAGTCAAACGAGCTTGAGAATCTCGGTTTAAAATGTAAACTAATTTTTGTTTTTCAATAGCACTTATCATAACTGCTCTACCTTTTGGATCAACAGCTAAATATTGACCAGGTACAATACGACGACAACCTGTTTTACCAAAAGTTTCTTGATGAACTTTCTCAATAATATTTTTTGATCCATTATATTCAAGAATTACAATACGACCAGAATCAGAACCAATTGCAATATAATCTTTCGACCCACCTGTCAACCGAAAAGCTAACATAGATCTTATGACACCAAATACATCAACCGAAATTAATGAATGAATTTTACCAGTGCTATTATCAGGTTTAACAATTTCTAAAATTTTACCTCTAGCAATAGCAATTTCTTGGTATTTATCACCAGAAAAATTACCATGAATTGCAAAGCATATTCCAGAACTACGCTGTAATGTAAGATTATAAAGATGCATTTAAGATGTTTTATATTTTCTTCGTAAGTAACTAAACATTAAGCAATTTAAATAAATATAAACTCACACAATAAATAAAAATAGCGCAAATTCACATGCTTTGGGCATGCGTGAACAAGCTCATTATTTTGACTATTTGTACTTATATTTAACTTTGCGCATGCTTCAAGAACATAATTTTGAATACTATTTATTAAAAATCTAATCTTATTTTTTTATTTAATTTTATTTTTGTCATGTCTTCATAACATATTGGATTTTGCTTAGAGATATCAAGCTTTTTTCTAAAAATACTGATTTCATCTAATTATTTCTATTGTTGATGTATGATTTTGGTTTTAAATTAAGATTTACTTTTTGAAATTTTTTCATCTTCGATTCAAAAAAAATCTAGCTTTTTGATAAAGCCCTAAAATTAATAAGATTAAATACTTTAAACAAATTTCCTTTTTCAATGATCTAGCTACTCTAATATATACAATTGACCAAAATAAATTGATGTTAAATAAAACAATTAACTGACTCCATTAATCAATTGTGAAACTAAACGGAGATAAAAATGTACAAAAAGAATTGAACATCAAAAATAATAATTAATAATAAAACTGCAAAAAGCAAAAATAAAGTTAGATATCTAAGACTAACTATAAACAATAAATTATTATTAAAAAAAATAGATTATATATTAAGCGCTAAGGGGAAATTGGTTGGTAATTAATTTTTAACCAATAAGGAACTTGCTAACTAACAAGTGGTTTCCTTAAACCTAATTAAATTTTTTTTAAATAAAGTTAAATAATTTAATAAATAAGATTTATTTTAAAATTGTCTTTGTACAAAACATAAATTTAATAAAACTGTAATTCTTTGTGAATACTTTCAATTAATAATTTTTTTTCATCAAAATCTTCTTGACTAGATATGTTTGAGTTACAGAAATCTATCACAGATTGAACTTCATAGAATTCTGCTTCATCTAAAATTTCTTGATAGTCATAACAAAAATAGTGACTAAATGGAGTATGTAGAGAATAAAAAGAACCAGTTTGAAAATAACAAAAAAATCTTTCAAAAATAAGAGGATCTCTATCTATGTAAAAACTACGATCTTTGTCCTAAAAAAATAAATAAAAATAAATAAAAAATTAAAATAGAAGTAAAATACAAAATTACCATTAATGAATCTATAAATCCTAAACTTTTGAATAATTTTTTGAAAAAATTTGATTTAGAACTCAAGGTACCTATAGTTGTTGTAAAGATTTTTCCGCTGACATTCAACTTTATTTCTTTTAAATCCTCAGCAATATCCATTTTATCTTTGCAACATTTAATCAAATCTTCCATCGAAAAAAACCTAGCATCTTTATCAAGACCTTAACATAATTTATTAAGCTTGTTCAGTTCAATTATAGAACTTACCTTGAAGTTTCATTTTGTCAGTAAGAAACACTTTGTTAAATCTATGAAAATTTAAAGTAGAACTGAAAAAATCTTCTTTCCTTTCATGGAGAGCTTTTTTTTCATCCTAAAAGAAAAAAAACTTAGTTTTAGAAAAAAAAAATTTTAAAAAATACCTGATGATGAGGGTTTGAAGTTTTTCCCAGATGAGAACTTGTATGTTTTTTGATTGTTGAATTAGATTTAAGAAGTTTTTTACCTTCCACATTAAATTTAATTAGTTGATTATCCATTTTAGACAGTTTTTTTTATCAAAAAATTTATTTCAAAATAATTTTAACAATGGACTCAAAATAGTCGTTGTTGTTTCAAAAAGATTTTTACTACTTTTAGCAAAAATAATTTTTCAGCTTTATTTATGTACCTGTAGTCCACAAGTTTTATTTGTTTTTAAGAACAAAAAAATTTATTTGTAATGGAGATTTTTCATTTTTGTGCTCTAAAAACTAAAATTTTTTTTCAAAAATGGGAATGTATGTGAATAATGCTTAGAAATTTCACTTCAAGTAATTCTAAATTTTGAAATGCTACAAGTAGTTTTTTATTTTTGAAAAAAATTTTCTTACACTTTTAAACTAGACCTTAATTCAAAAAGCAGATCCCAAAAAAATTTTCAATGAAAAATAATTTAAAGCTTAATATTTTTTTTATTTTTTTTTATTTTTCTGGTATAAAGAATATTTAATGAATATAAAACATGAAAAACATTTTTATTGAATACTAAAGAATAATTACATTTCACTACAATAAATAGATTCTAAATCTGTTGAAAATGCTAACCAGTCATTTGAGTTTATGTCAAAACTTAATATTGATGAACTTCTTGATGATTTATAAATTGAGTAAACATCTACAAGATTATTATCTACAGTAAATGACCATTTTAAAAGCTCACCATCTAAAGAGCTAGTAATTATTGTATTCGGTTCAGAAAGTTTATATTTTAAATCTGTAATAGGGCCTTCATGAGCTGCTATTAATTGTAAATCTTTAGCTGAGTTTCTTAAATCAATAATTCTTAAATGTCCTGAATCATTACCACATGCAACAATATGATTATTACCTTTATGGATACTAACACAATTTACACAAGATAAATTTTGAACTAAAAAAAATAATTATAATAGTTGTTCTAAAGAAAAAAATATTTATTTACCTAAACTTAAATTAATTACTCCTTTACGTATATCATAAATTTTTAAACTTCCTATTTCATTACCAAAAATATACTCATTTGTATTTAAAGGTTTAATACAAGTTATTGCAGATTCTGAAACTTCTTTAGTTACTATTTTCTTTTGAGAATTATTATTTATATCAGATATAATAAGTTTACCATCTTCTGAAGAAAAAACTAAATTTTTTCTTGAATTATCTACAACTACATCTGTGATTGCAAAAGAAGATAATTTCGAGTATTCATCTATTGCATTTATTTTATGACCTAGACTTGTTTCCTCGATAGAAAATAATGTTGCGCTCCCATTCTCTTTACAACAAACTACCATAGATTTTTCAAAACAAGCTAGTTTTTTTCCTGTTGAATCTAATTTTGTTGTAGCGCTATTAAAAATTTCTAAACTTAAATCATCTTTCTTAAAAACGTTATAAACTTTTAATTCATTGAATGGTTTCTCTAAATAAGTACAACCGACAATGTAATTACCATCATAAGAATTATTAGAAGTTTCTGTAGAATTCCATCTTATACAAGACAAGTTTCTAGAAATATAATCCACAACCATTTTTCCAATTAAAATTGATTAAAATTTTTAAAACTTTAATAATTACTAAATGAATTTTTTTTGAATTAATTTTAAAATTCAAATAGTTTTATAAGTGGAAATTTTAAAAAAACAAACTTTTTTGTGAAAATAGACTTATACTATTTACACAAATTTTATTTTGTACACATTTTATTCAAAAGTTAACCACATGTAGTTTTGTTTTTATTATTTTTTTTAACTTGTAATCCTTAATTATTTTTAAATAGTTTATATATTAAATATTTATTTTTTATGACTTCTTCCCAGTTAATAATTTTTCTTTGAAAAAAAGTTTAAATGATGAATTCTGATCATCAATCTCATAAATCTCATCATGATCCTCATAGTGGTCGAAAAGCTGATAAAAAATTAAAAAAAGATTTAACAAAAAATGAAGTTAAAGAAAGAAAACGTAATCCTAAAGCATTTGCAATTCAAAATGCAGTAAAAGCACAACGACAATTTCGTCACAAACAAGATAAATTAGAAAAAAAATATCACATACCACAAATAGATCGAACACCAGTTGAGCCTCCTCCAATTGTTGTTAGCGTTATTGGTCCTCGAAAAGTTGGTAAAAGTACTTTGATAAGAAACTTAGTTAAATTCTTTACAGGTAAAAATATAACTGATATAAGAGGTCCAATAACAGTTGTTGCTGGAAAAAGTAAACGTTTCACTTTTTTTGAATGTAATAATGATATAAACAATATGATTGACTTAGCAAAAATAAGTGATATTTCCCTTTTATTAATTGATGCATCTTTTGGTTTTGAGATGGAAACTTTTGAATATTTAAATATATGTAAAGCTCATGGAGAACACCGTATAATGGGTATTTTAACACATTTAGATCAGTTTAATAAGTTTTCAAAAATGAAAAAAGCCAAAAGAGATTTAAAAAGAAGATTTTGGACTGAAGTTTATGCTGGTGCAAAATTATTCTACTTATCAAGGATAGCAGCAAATGATGAATATGTAAATACAGAAATAAAAAACTTAGCACGTTTTTTGACAGTGTATAGATTACAACCTGTTCAATTTCGAACAATACATCCTTACATGCTTGTAGATAGATTAGAAGACTTAACTAAACCAGAAGATATTGAAAAAAATTCAGCTATAAGTAGAAATGTCGTTCTATATGGGTATTCTAGAGGAGCTTTTTTCAAGCCAAATCAAATGATACATTTGACTGGTTGTGGAGATATGGCAATCGATAATATTTCATTTATTCCAGACCCGTGTCCAATACCAGAACAAACTTCAAGTAAAAGAAAAATGCTAAGTCAAAAAGATAAATTAGTTTATTCTCCTTTTTCTGGTATTGGAGGTATTTTGTATGATAAAGATGCAGTTTATATTGATATACAAACAAGTCATTTTTATAGAGATAACCAATCAAGTAAAGTTTTTGAAAAAATTAGTAAAGACTCTAAAACTATAAGTGAAAAAATTGCTGAATCTGAGTTTAATTTATTTTCTAAACCTGATGAACAAAATGAAAATGAGGATGACTTACTATCAGATTTTGAAAATTCAAAAGAAGAAAACAACGAAGAACAAAGTGAAAATGATAGTTTAAACGAAAATGAAGAGCTGAGTGATAATGAAAGTATGAGTGATGAAGAAGATTCAAGTGACAATGAAGACTTGAAAAGTGAAAAAGATTTCAATGAAGATGAAAATGAAGATCAATTTTCGTTTGATGATGACGAAGATGATGATGATGAAGATGATAATGAAGTAAATAATAATACTGGACAAAATAAAAAAACTTTAGGTTTTTCAAATAAAAATGATGTCGCTAAAAAAGCATCAGAAAACTATTATAAATATTTAGAAGATACTGAATCTATTCAAAAATTAGTTTATGGAAAAGCTTTCGAGTTAAATGATAATGAGGAGAATGAATATGAATTTGATGATAACTTTTTTAATAAAAAAAGTTATATTTATGATTTGAACATAGACGGTTTAGATACAACAAAATTTATTTTAAAACAGAATCAAGATTGGGAAGATGAAAATATTTTTTCTTCAATTAAAGATTGTTTTGTGACTGGTAAATGGACAGAAGATGAAAATGCAGAAATTTTATTAAGAGAAAATGAAGAAGAGCTAGAAGAATATGGAGATTTCGAAGATTTAGAAAACGAAGAGGAAAATAAAAATTTACTTGATGAAAATGAAGACGATGAAGAAGAATTTGAGAATAAAAAACGAGCTGAGAAAAAACGTAAATTAAAAGAGGATTTTGATGCAAATTATGACACAAAAACCCAAAATAAGAGTGAACAAAGTTTGGATGAAGATGAAGAAGAAGATGAAGGTCCAGAAGAAGCTAAATTTTATAGAGAAATAAAAAAAAAGCTTGAGTTACAAGCTCAGGTATTTTTTGCTTTTAAAAAATTTATGGTGATTCCTAATTTTATATTTTTTTAGATTAACAAATCCGAGTTTGAAGGTTTAAGCGATGAATTGAGAGTACAGTATGAAGGTTATAGACCAGGAATGTATATAAGAATCCAAATAAAAAGTATGCCTTCAGAATTCGTAAAAAATTTTGATCCACATTACCCTATTATCGTTGGTGGATTATTAAGCGGAGAAACTAATTTAGGTTTTATACAAGTACGAATAAAAAAACATCGATGGTATCCTAAAATTTTAAAAACTAGAAATCCTTTAATAATTTCTTTAGGATGGCGAAGATTTCAAACAATACCAGTTTATTCCATGCAAGACCATAATGGTAGAGATAGATGCTTAAAGTATACTCCCCAACATTTACATTGTTATGCATCATTTTATGGTCCAATAACTCCCCAAGGTACTGGTTTTGTTGCTATACAAGATTGCTCAGATTTGTCAAATAAATTTCGTTTAGCAGCAACTGGTACAGTTTTAAATTTAGACAAATCATTAAATTTAGTTAAAAAATTAAAAGTTGTAGGTCATCCAATGAGAATTTATAAAAAAACAGCTTTTATACAAGGCATGTTTAATTCTTGTTTAGAAGCATCAAAATTTGAAGGAGCTTTAATAAAAACTGTTTCTGGTATCAGAGGTCACATAAAAAAAGCTTTAGGTAAACCTGAAGGTTCTTTTAGGGCGTCTTTTGAAGATAAAATTTTGATTAGTGATATAGTTTTTTTAAGAACATGGTTTACTGTAGAGATACCAAAGTTTTATTACCCAGTCTGTAATTTGCTTTTAAGTCAAGATATGAAATTAAAGTGGCAAGGTATGAAAACAATCGGTCAAATAAGACATGAAAAAGGTATAAAAATGAATCAAAATCAAGATTCATTTTATAAAATTATGGAACGTAAGAAGTTTAATTTCAAACCTTTAGTACTACCAAAAGGATTAGAAAAAGATTTACCATATAAATCTAAAGTTAAGCATTTACCTAAAAAAGAGCACGTATTAGGAAGAGTTGCAGTTATAAGAGAGCCAAAAGAAAAAAAAATAGCTGACTTACAAAAAAGAATTAGAGTTATGTATAAAGAAACAATGAAAATTGAAAAAAGACAAGCACTTGATAAAAAAGAAAAGAATAGAGCTATTGTACAAGCTAAATTAAAAAGAAGAGAAGAAAGTATTAAGAAAAGAAAGAAAGCTATTTGTAAAAAGATTTCGATGCAATCATCTAAAAAAAAATAATATTTGTATTTAAAAAATTTTTTTTATAAAATAAAAAAATGTTTTATTCCATTTTTTTCTATTTTTATAAGCAAACTGGTAAAAATGTTTTTTATATTAAGAAGGAAAAATTTAATTTAAACCTCAAACTAAAATTAAAAAAATATAGTGTAAATTGAACTAAAACAATTAAAAAATTTTTGCTAAAATTTAATTATTTTATAAAGCAAACTGGTAAAAATGTTTTTTATATTAAGAAGGAAAAATTTAATTTAAACCTCAAACTAAAATTAAAAAAAATATAGTGTAAATTGAACTAAAACAATTAAAAAATTTTGCTAAAATTTAATTATTAAACGTGTATAGAGGTTGTTTGCTTGTATTTTTTTCTTCTCTATGTCTTTCATAAGTAATTTGACTTGTGTAGTTTGTTCTTTCTCTTAAAATTTTACTGAAATAAGAAAAAAAATCTTAGATTATTAATAAACTTTGAATAAAGAAATAACTTACACAATTTCATCTAAACTTTCTTTATCATTATAATCAGATGTCCAAATAGAAATTTTATTAAGCTTTAGTCTTGCACTGAAAACAATGCCACAAATTTTGTCATTATCTAGACCAAATGCTTCCCCTATCAAACACAAACACTAAAAAAAAAAGATTAATTTTTTTGACAAAGAATTATTTTTTTTAACTTACAATTTCTAACCAAATTTTATCTTCTGAGACTCTAAAAAATTGTTCTTTTGGTGATTGATATTGATGATTTCCTTTTTTGAATGATAATACTAAACGACCACCATTATTATTTCTTTTATCTTCCCACATAGGCTGTATACCATCTTTAAACAAGTTATAATCACAACCACTTATTAATCTACTAGGTAATTCGATATGATTATATAAACTAAATTAAAAAAAAATTAATAAGTTTAATTTTAAAATTTGAATATAATTACGCCCAAAAATCTTCAACAGTATTAAAATTATGTACTTTCAATAAATCATCTTGCCAATTATTATTTGAACGATAACCGGTTGGTTTACTTGGTTTATACCAAAAAACCCATTCATTTTGTAAAGGATGTTTAGTAATTATTTCTGGTTCTACTTCTTTTTTATCTATTTCATTTTGTTTTTCTTCTATTGGATTGGCTTCTTGCTACAAATAAAAAAAAATATTTTGTTGTTTAAACATTTTATTCTAAATAAAAAGATTTACCTTAATCATTTTAGTAAATTTTATTTTTTTAATAAAACCAAAAAGATTTTAATTTTTCTCAGAAAAGATTTTTTTACTTTAAAGTTTACAACACAATTACTAAACTTAAATATTTCTTTTGTTTAAAAATTAAGCTGAAAATTTATAAAAAAAAATTTAAATAAAATTTATATTTTACTTTCAAAAGACATGTTGTTAATTTTTTCAAGACGTATAGTTTTCTTTTTTACGTACATGCTATACTCACAAAATAAGCTCAAAAAATAAGATGAGCTGCACTCTATTGGCTTAAAGGTTTTTAAAATAAAGTTTAATTAAAAAAACCTTTTAATTATTCTTATAATTATTAATATTTAAGTTATTTTTAGGTAGTTTTTTTAAAAATGATTTTTACTAAAGTTTTTGTTAATTTGAGTTAAAAATTAAGTAAAAGTAAAATTTCAATTAATTTATTACTCAATAGAATTTATTGAGTTTAATAATTAGAATTATTGAGTTTTTACAAAAATATTTTTTTTGGTTTTTTAAGTTAAAAAAACTTTTACATTTTCGTTAACTTTTTTTTTGAATTATTGCACAAGACTTTATTATTATAATTATAGCTTATATAAAACAAATTTATAAAAAATTGAAAAAATAGTTTCAAATATTATGATTAAGTAAAAAAATTATTTTTAATTTAATAAGAATGATTATTTTTAATTTGTGTGAATATACTTTGATTAAATACAAATAAAAATTTTGAAAATAAAATTTTTATTTAATTAATCACAAATTGTGATTATAAAATGAAAAATGTTAAAGAAAAAAAATTTAGAAAAGTTTAAAAAAGATTAGAAAAACAATTTTAGAGATTTTAGAAAAAAATATTAGAGAAAAAGTTTTAAATTATAGAAAAAGTTTCAAAACAAATATCAAAATATTTTATTTAAACATAATTTATCAAATTAATCATTTTTTTTGTATACTTTAAAGTAACTAATCTTTAAAATAAATATTTAGCATAAAACTCTTTCTATAATTTTCTATTTTTAAATTTTCTTCTCTCTTATTAAACTTTAAATTTCTTTAAAAATTTTTTCAAAAATTTCCACAAAAATTTTTTTAATTAAAAAAATGTTTCAAAACAAACTTAAAAATTATCTAAAAAGTTATCAAATTAAACAAAAAATTTTATTTTCAATAAAAAGCAACCAAATTTTAAACAAAAAGCTAACGATTTTAAAATTTAATTAAAAATTTGAATTTAACAAAATAATTTTTTTACAATCAGTTTACAAAAATAAAACTATTTTTTGTTTTAAATGAAGCTTAATAACAAATTTAAAAATGTAAAATTTAAGAAAAGCAAATCATTTTTACTAATTTTAAAAAAAGCAAAATCAAGCTAAACATTTTTGAACAAAAATTTGAAAAAACTCTTAATAATTTGTTTTCAAATAATTAAGATATTATTCGGAAAGATATGTTGTAGAAACTGTTGAATATAAAAGAAATATTTTACAAATCACAATTAAAATGTATTTTTTGTTTTTAAGTTTACATAAATGAAGTTTTTTTTTAATTTCCGAAACAATTAATATAGTTTTATTATATAACAAGTTATAAATTGTCTATTTAACATTAAAAAATAAAATGATAAGAATTTGTGATAAAAAATAAATCGAATTATAATTTATGAATGAAGATGTAGATTTTTTTCCAATTTTTTGTTAAAAGAGATTTATATTTACATAAAAAATTAATTTTCTTAATGATTAAAAGTCAATAAAAATGTAAAACAAATAAAAATTTATGAATATTCAAATTATAAATTAAATAGAAACAAACTTTTACTTATAAATCTAAATATCTAATATAACGTTTTTATTAAAATTTTTTCTTTTTAAACATAAACTTATAATTAATTAAGTTTAAAAAATAGAATCATAAAAATATAAATTTCTTTTTATATAAAAAAAATTTCTTTAAAATATAATTTGAGTAGATAAAGTTTAAAAACAATTTTAAACATAAATTTTCAACCAGCTTATACCATTTAGTTTTAATGATATTTTTTACAGGTTTTTGATTTTTCAATGGTTTTCTTTTTTGAGTAAAATTATGTTTCAATTATACCATATTGATTAGTAACCATAAAATTTTCAATTGTCGAAATTAAGTTCACTTTTGATTAATCCGTCTAGTTGTAAGTGCACAATTCACAAGTTGTTCATTTGTGTTTGTGAATTGTCCCATTGAACTGCCAGTTTGATTTAAAGTAAATAGATCTGAATAAAAAAAAATTTGGATAAAAGGATTTTATGCATTTTAAGTTAAAATGAAAAATTATTTTTTTAAAGTAGTGTATAAAAAAAAACATTTTCGAAAACTTTCACTATCGATCTTAAATAAATGATAAACATGGTGTGAACAAAAGAAAAATGAACAGTCTGTTAAAATTTTTTTTCAAAAAGTTTAAATAAAGCTTAATTCAAATAATCAAAAGAATTGATTCACTATTTGTCTAGGTAACAACCCTTTTGAATATTGACACGCTACATCTGGACTTATCTAAAATTAAAAAGTTTAAAGAAAATTTTTTACAAAAATCTTTTGTATTTCTAAATAAACTTCAATAAACCCTATTTCATTCTTAAGCTTAATTAGTTGAAATTACATTAAAAACATTTTAAATAAGCTAACTTACCATTATTGTAACAAGAGTTGTTAGAATTACTAGATTCACTATGTATTTCAACAATATCTTTAGGCACTTCAACAAACTGGTAATAATCGTTGTCCATCAACTTTAGCTAAAATACCACGTTGATAATAATATCTGTAGAAAAAAATTAAAGTTATTAAAAACAAATTTCAAAAAATTGAAAGTTTTGAATTAAAAAAAATATCCTCAAATAATTGTAATGAGCTTCTATTTTTAGGATGAAAAAAACGAAAGTTTTAAAAATGACATTTTCAATAAAGCTTAATTTACATCGCCCCTGTATAAATTTCAATGAGAAATTATATTTTAGTCTTTTAATAGTTTTTTTTTTGATCGATATAATTCTTCGTCAAAAAGAGATTGTGACCATTGGCGGTAAAAATTTAATAAAAAAAACTTGAATTGTAAGTAACATTAAAAAAAAATCGATCAATATTTTGAGAAAAAAGTGAAAGCTTATTATTTTAAAAATCAATAAAATGCACCTTTAAGCAAAAATGAGAGGCAAATGAATTAAACTGTATGTAAAGTTTAACCTACAACAACAAAAGACTTTTATACGTAGAAAATTCTTGACCTATTGAAAAAGGTTTTCACGTACAAAACTTAAAAATAGAAATATATAGTCTAACAAACAATAGCTTTATGCTTTTAAAATTTTAAAACCCAATGACCTACAGACGGACATTGAAAAATAAGGAAAAATTTTTTTCTACATTGACCGTTTGCGAACCCAAACACTATTCTAATAAACTAGAAAAAACATGAATTTATAGAAAAAGGAAGATAGTTATTGGTTCCTAAAAAATAAATTTTGCTTTTGTTAATTGTTAATATATAAAAACAACTATTACCAATCAATATTGAAAAATTGGCTAAAAAGCAAAGTTTCAGTTAGGTTATAAAAATCGACAGGTTAAGGTCAATGGTTCTTTTTTTCTATTTTAAAAAGCTTCTAAAACTTATTACTTTTTCACTAGTAAAATATATTTTTTTTATTGATTTAATTCTATGAGATAAAAAAATATTCAATAAAACCAAGCTGACCTGTTATTTCACAAATAAAGAGGATAAAAAAAAACTTAAAGCAAGAGTCAGTTTATAACTATTTATGAAAATTATTCAGATTTTAAAATTCGATTTTTACTTACCTTAATGCTCTACCCATCGTTTCATAATTCATATCAGGTTTATTCTTATGTATTACCCCAAAGCCTTGATACAGCTTTTGAATCAACAAGTTTAAAAAATACCTGTTACAAAAAATAAATTTAATTTATTATTAAAATTGGCATTTATTTTTACATTTGCCTTTTTCACGATTTGTCCATTTAATAAAACGAGGACAATATTCTTTGTCTTATAAAAGCCTCAATAAAAATTCCCATAAATAAGTAGTAGAACCATCTCTAGATTTACGTTTTAGGTTGATTAGTTTGATTTGGTGGATAGTTATTAGAATTTGTTTCATTTGTACCAACAGATGCAGATAAATTAGTAACTGATCCATTTTTATATGTTTTGACCTAAAGAATTACTAAGAAAATTGTTTGAATTACCATTTTGATTTTCATTTGTAACTTCAGATTTTGGTTTTCTTCCTTTTTTTCTTTTGAGCATTGTCATATTTAATCCTGAATTTAAAGATTGGTTAGATGAATTTGTATTAGTTGAACCGTTTGAATTATTAAAATTTAAATCTTCTGTTGCAATAATGCCTATTCCATTACTGACTAAATTTAAATCTAAATTAAAATGAAACTAGAGTACATTTAAATTTTTAAGAAAAAAATTGTTTACCTTTATGATGAATATCTTCTGACCCACAACTACCATAATAAGACAATGAATTTATGTTGTTACTATTTAAATTAAGTCTATTACTTAGGTTACTACTTAAATTATTTGTATGATAAACTATTTTGATTGCTAAGTTTAAAGATAAACGTGAAAGATTTCCATTACTACTTTCTACTAAGGAAAAGGCATTGCTATTGAACGCATTGTGCGTTAGCGTTTCTTGCTGATAAAAGAGCAGCCGCTGAACTAGAATTTGTACTGTTATTTGAATTATTTAAATGACTATTCGATAAGTACTAGCTGATGTACTTGAACTAGGAGCATTAGAAGAACTACTATTACTTAAACTTGAACTACTTTTAGAGCTATTAAGTGGACTGGGTGCAGAACAACTATTATTTCCATTATTTCCAAGTAAGGATAATGTAGCGCTTAAATGTGGATGAGTTGAATGTAAACCATGTAAAAGAGCTACTAGAAGTTGGAGAACTGCTTGTAAAGATTTTATAGGTGATGCGATTCACAATTAGAAGGCTGGAGGAGAAGATCCACTGCTTTTTTTGATGATGGGAAGTTACTATTGCTTGTTAAATCTAGTGAACAGTGAGATGGTGCTAAAAGGAGAAACACTCGCATGTTGGAGATTCTAAAGAATAAAGTGAATGATGATGATGATTTAAATCATTATGGTGATGTTGTAAATGTAAAGGCTGGTGTAAAGCAATTACGATTGTTTGTTTGTAAATGAAGAGGGCCAGTTTAATGAATTATTATTTGAGGAATATTCCATTTTGAGATAAATGTAATGTAAGATTATGTAAAGGTTAGGTGAGTTCTAATAAATCCTCTTCGGTTTGATTCTGAGTTATTATTTGGAACTGTTAAACAAAAAAATATTAAAAATTATTTAAAAATCAAATATTAGGTTTAATTAAGAAATTAATTTTGTTATGTAACAATTTTGTTGATTTTAATAAATGGTCAGTTGTACCATTTTGTTTAGGCTAACTTGAAATTGTTAAGTTTAATTTCTTTTATTTATAAAACGAAAGAATAATGTATTTTTTACTTTCCCTTTATGTACTACTATTAATAAATAGAGTCTTTCGTTTTATAAAAAATTAGTCAGATTCGACCAACTGGCCTAGTAAAAACAATGAACTTAGGTGTCCAGTTAAGTCAATTAGAAGCATGTGATTTTCTATTCACCGTTTTTTGAACTAATTTTACAAAAAAAAAGTACGTTCCTAAAAAATAGGGATCCAATCGAATATTTTTTAAACTAGAAATAGAAATCAAATAGTAATAAGGTGGCTGCCGGCTGGAAAGTAAAAGTAATTACCTGCTGAGGGTTGATCTGTTAATCGGGTTTTGTTGGAAATAGAAAGTTGCGTGAGTATTATAAGTGTTTATTGTCTGGATAGTTTATTTGTAAACGTATTTTAAAAGCTAAAAATTTATTGAAAGTTTCCTATTATTACTAGTTTTTTTATTTTTAATGTCAGCATTAAGTTTTATTCAAAATCAAAAATAATGTTTTTCATTAAAATTTGGTATAAAAAATAATTCAAACAGAAAATTTTTTTGAAAACAAATTAGTAAACAAAAAACTCAAAAAGTTCAATTAACTATAAATTTAAATTAATTGAATAAATTTGTTCAGTGCTTTAGTCGATGAATAATTATTTTGAAATAAATTTCTATGTAAAAACATGGTCCGAAGATTATTTCAAAAT
>JAVYJV010000094.1:0-116523 GCA_034509755.1 Anisodus tanguticus
AAAATTTAGAAAAGTTTAAAAAAGATTAGAAAAACAATTTTAGAGATTTTAGAAAAAAAATATTAGAGAAAAAGTTTTAAATTATAGAAAAGTTTCAAAACAAATATCAAAAATATTTTATTTAAACATAATTTATCAAATTAATCATTTTTTTTGTATACTTTAAAGTAACTAATCTTTAAAATAAATATTTAGCACTTTTAAAACTCTTTTCTATAATTTTCTATTTTTAAATTTTCTTCTCTCTTATTAAACTTTAAATTTCTTTAAAAATTTTTTCAAAAATTTCCACAAAAATTTTTTTAATTAAAAAAATGTTTCAAAACAAACTTAAAAATTATCTAAAAAGTTATCAAATTAAACAAAAAATTTTATTTTCAATAAAAAGCAACCAAATTTTAAACAAAAAGCTAACGATTTTAAAATTTAATTAAAAATTTGAATTTAACAAAATAATTTTTTTACAATCAGTTTACAAAAATAAAACTATTTTTTGTTTTAAATGAAGCTTAATAACAAATTTAAAAATGTAAAATTTAAGAAAAGCAAATCATTTTTACTAATTTTAAAAAAAAGCAAAATCAAGCTAAACATTTTTGAACAAAAATTTGAAAAAACTCTTAATAATTTGTTTTCAAATAATTAAGATATTATTCCGGAAAGATATGTTGTAGAAACTGTTGAATATAAAAGAAATATTTTACAAATCACAGATTAAAATGTATTTTTGTTTTTAAGTTTACATAAATGAAGTTTTTTTTTTTAATTTCCGAAACAATTAATATAGTTTTATTATATAACAAGTTATAAATTGTCTATTTAACATTAAAAAATAAAATGATAAGAATTTGTGATAAAAAATAAATCGAATTATAATTTATGAATGAAGATGTAGATTTTTTTCCAATTTTTTGTTAAAAGAGATTTATATTTACATAAAAAATTAATTTTCTTAATGATTAAAAGTCAATAAAAATGTAAAACAAATAAAAATTTATGAATATTCAAATTATAAATTAAATGAAACAAACTTTTACTTATAAATCTAAATATCTAATATAACGTTTTTATTAAAATTTTTTTCTTTTTTAAACATAAACTTATAATTAATTAAGTTTAAAAAATAGAATCATAAAAATATAAATTTCTTTTTATATAAAAAAAATTTCTTTAAAATATAATTTGAGTAGATAAAGTTTAAAAACAATTTTAAACATAAATTTTCAACCAGCTTATACCATTTAGTTTTAATGATATTTTTTACAGGTTTTTGATTTTTCAATGGTTTTTCTTTTTTGAGTAAAATTATGTTTCAATTATACCATATTGATTAGTAACCATAAAATTTTCAATTGTCGAAATTAAGTTCACTTTTGATTAATCCGTCTAGTTGTGGTACACAATTCACAAGTTGTTCATTTGTGTTTGTGAATTGTCCCATTGAACTGCCAGTTTGATTTAAAGTAAATAGATCTGAATAAAAAAAAAATTTGGATAAAAAGGATTTTATGCATTTTAAGTTAAAATGAAAAATTATTTTTTTAAAGTAGTGTATAAAAAAAAACATTTTCGAAAACTTTCACTATCGATCTTAAATAAATGATAAACATGGTGTGAACAAAAGAAAAATGAACAGTCTGTTAAAATTTTTTTTTCAAAAAGTTTAAATAAAGCTTAATTCAAATAATCAAAAGAATTGATTCACTATTTGTCTAGGTAACAACCCTTTTGAATATTGACACGCTACATCTGGACTTATCTAAAATTAAAAGTTTAAAGAAAATTTTTACAAAAATCTTTTGTATTTCTAAATAAACTTCAATAAACCCTATTTCATTCTTAAGCTTAATTAGTTGAAATTACATTAAAAACATTTTAAATAAGCTAACTTACCATTATTGTAACAAGAGTTGTTAGAATTACTAGATTCACTATGTATTTCAACAATATCTTTAGGCACTTCAACAAACTGGTAAACTAATCGTTGTCCATCAACTTTAGCTAAAATACCACGTTGATAATAATATCTGTAGAAAAAAAAATTAAAGTTATTAAAAACAAATTTCAAAAATTGAAAGTTTTGAATTAAAAAATATCCTCAAATAATTGTAATGAGCTTCTATTTTTAGGATGAAAAAAACGAAAGTTTTAAAAATGACATTTTCAATAAGCTTAATTTACATCGCCCCTGTATAAATTTCAATGAGAAATTATATTTTAGTCTTTTAATAGTTTTTTTTGATCGATATAATTCTTCGTCAAAAAGAGATTGTGACCATTGGCGGTAAAAATTTAATAAAAAAAACTTGAATTGTAAGTAACATTAAAAAAAAATCGATCAATATTTTTGAGAAAAAAGTGAAAGCTTATTATTTTAAAAATCAATAAATGCACCTTTAAGCAAAAATGAGAGGCAAATGAATTAAACTGTATGTAAAGTTTAACCTACAACAACAAAAGACTTTTATACGTAGAAAATTCTTGACCTATTGAAAAAGGTTTTTCACGTACAAAACTTAAAAATAGAAATATATAGTCTAACAAACAATAGCTTTATGCTTTTAAAATTTTAAAAACCCAATGACCTACAGACGGACATTGAAAAATAAGGAAAAATTTTTTTTTTCTACATTGACCGTTTGCGAACCCAAACACTATTCTAATAAACTAGAAAAAACATGAATTTATAGAAAAAGGAAGATAGTTATTGGTTCCTAAAAAATAAATTTTGCTTTTGTTAATTGTTAATATATAAAAACAACTATTACCAATCAATATTGAAAAATTGGCTAAAAAGCAAAGTTTCAGTTAGGTTATAAAAATCGACAGGTTAAGGTCAATGGTTCTTTTTTTTTCTATTTTTAAAAAGCTTCTAAAACTTATTACTTTTTCACTAGTAAAATATATTTTTTTTATTGATTTAATTCTATGAGATAAGAAATATTCAATAAAACCAGCTGACCTGTTATTTCACAAATAAAGAGGATAAAAAAACTTAAAGCAAGGTCATTTATAAGCTATTTATGAAAATTATTCAGATTTTAAAATTCGATTTTACTTACCTTAATGCTCTACCCATCGTTTCATAATTCATATCAGGTTTATTCTTATGTAAACCCCAAAGCCTTGATACAGCTTTTGAATCAACAAGTTTAAAAATGCCTGTTACAAAAAAATAAATTTAATTTATTATTAAAATTGGCATTTATTTTTACACTTGCCTTTTTCACGATTTGTCCATTTAATAAAACGAGGACAATATTCTTTGTCTTGTAAAAGCCTCAATAAAAATTCCCATAAATAAGTAGTAGAACCATCTCTAGATTTACGTTTAGGTTGATTAGTTTGATTTGGTGGATAGTTATTAGAATTTGTTGTTGTACCAACAGTAGATAAATTAGTAACTGATCCATTTTTATATGTTTGACCTAAAGAATTACTAAGAGAATTGTTTGAATTACCATTTTGATTTTCATTTGTAACTTCAGATTTTGGTTTTCTTCCTTTTTTTCTTTTGAGCATTGTCATATTTAATCCTGAATTTAAAGATTGGTTAGATGAATTTGTATTAGTTGAACCGTTTGAATTATTAAAATTTAAATCTTCTGTTGCAATAATGCCTATTCCATTACTGACTAAATTTAAATCTAAATTAAAATGAAACTGAGTACATTTAAATTTTTAAGAAAAAAAAATTGTTTACCTTTATGATGAATATCTTCTGACCCATAACTACCATAATAAGACAATGAATTTATGTTGTTACTATTTAAATTAAGTCTATTACTTAGGTTACTACTTAAATTATTTGCTGATAAACTATTTTGATTGCTGTTTAAAGATAAACGTGAAAGATTTCCATTACTACTTTCTACTAAGGAAGCATTTATTGAACGCATTGTGTTAGCGTTTCTTGCTGATAAAAGAGCAGCCGCTGAACTAGAATTTGTACTGTTATTTGAATTATTTAAATGACTATTCGATGAGCTAGCTGATGTACTTGAACTAGGAGCATTAGAAGAACTACTATTACTTAAACTTGAACTACTTTTAGAGCTATTAAGTGGACTGGGTGCAGAACAACTATTATTTCCATTATTTCCAAGTAAGGATAATGTAGCGCTTAAATGTGGATGAGTTGAATGTAAACCATGTAAAGAGCTACTAGAAGTTGGAGAACTGCTTGTAGGTGCCATAGGTGATGAATTACAATTAGAAGCTGGAGGAGAAGATCCACTGCTTGATGATGGGTTACTATTGCTTGTTAAACTAGAAACAGGAGATGGTGCTAAAGGAGAAGCACTACTTGTTGGAGATTCTAAAGAATAAAGTGAATGATGATGATGATTTAAATCATTATGGTGATGTTGTAAATGTAAAGGCTGGTGTAAAGAATTATGATTGTTTGTTTGTAAATGAAGAGGGCCGTTTAATGAATTATTATTTGAAGATATTCCATTTTGAGATAAATGTAATGTAAGATTGTGTAAAGGTTGATGATTCAATAAATCAGTTTGATTCTGATTATTATTTGGAACTGTTAAACAAAAAAAAATATTAAAAATTATTTAAAAATCAAATATTAGGTTTAATTAAGAAATTAATTTTGTTATGTAACAATTTTGTTGATTTTAATAAATGGTCAGTTGTACCATTTGTTTAGGCTAGCTTGAAATTGCTGTTTAATTTCTTTTATTTATAAAACGAAAGAATAATGTATTTTTACTTTCCCTTTCATATGCTACTATTAATAAATAAAGTCTTTCAATTTTTATAAAAAATTAACTGATTCGACCAACTGGCCTAGTAAAAAAACACGAACTTAGGCCAGTTGGTCAATTAGAGCATGATTTTCTATTCACCGTTTTTGAACTAATTTTACAAAAAAAAATTTTGTTCCTAAAAATAGGATCCAATCGAATATTTTTAAAACTAGAAATAGAAATCAAATAGTAGCAAGGTGGCTGCCGGCTGGAAAGTAAAAGTAATTACCTGCTGAGGGTTGACTGTTAATCGGTTTTTGTTGAAATAGAAAGGCGGAGTATTATAAGTGTTTATTGTCTGATAGTTTATTTGTAAACGTATTTTAAAGCTAAAAATTTATTGAAAGTTTCTATTATTCAGTTTTTTTATTTTAATGTCAGCATTAAGTTTTATTCAAAATAAAAATAATGTTTTTCATTAAAATTTGTATAAAAATAATTCAAACAGAAAATTTTTTTGAAAACAAATTAGTAAACAAAAAAACTCAAAAAGTTCAATTAACTATAAATTTAAATTAATTTAAATTAAAATTTGACAAAATTCAACTTTTTGATAATTGAGTATAATTAAATTTGAAAATAAATTTCTATGTAAAAACATGAGATTCGAAGATTATTTCAAAATAAATTTGACCTTCAAAATTATTAAAAAAAATTTTGAAAATCTAGATAGGTAATTGTACTTATTCAAGGATTGTGTAATAAAAGTTTGATAAATTCATGAACTTTAGCTTTGAATAAAAGCTAAATTCATTAGATTTGTTTTTGAATAAAAAAACTTATCAAATTAAAAGATATTTTTTAATGACAAATCTTTTATACAAAAAAAAATAATCAAAACTTCCTTATTAATTGAAATTACAAATAAAAAAGGAATGAAAGGTAAAAGGTCAGTTAAAAAATTAAGAATTTCAATGAATTTTAAGTTTGAACTTGAAACAGGACAAAATAAAGCAAAGGTCAAAATTCAAAATTTAGTTATTAAACGGAAAAATAATTGTCCTTCATCTTTTAAAAATCCTAAATTTATAATCAAAGAACATCTATAAAACTGAAAAAAAAACAATTACCCTGATTTTCGGTTTTGAATAATCAAGGTGATATTATTTATAAGAAAACGCGGAAACTGAAAAAAACTCTTTTGAAACATTTAAGCCTGAAGACTTAAAAATTTGAAATAATTTTTTCAAGTCATTAAAATAAGCTTCAATTAGTTGATCAAAACTAAAATTTTTAAACTTTTTGATTAAAAAAAACTTTTTACAACTTCTATTCACCTTTTTATTTTATTTAAAAAAAATTTATTTTAAAAACATAAGTAATTAAACAATAAAACAAGAAAGTTGAGGGTGCGTTCTTAAAAGGAAAGGAAATTTAAAAAGTAGAACATCGTCTATTATAGTTAATATTAATAAACTTTCATATGAGAAAATTGAGTAAAAAAATTCTAAGGGTGATTTATATAAACTTCCTGCTTCTAAAGTTACTTTAATTTTGTTTCTAAAAATTTAATTAAATTTTCTGAGAAGATTTACATAAAAAATTTAAATTTATTTTTGAAAAGTCAAGGGTAAAAACGGTATTAAAAAACTATGAAACCTATATTTTACTCGTCAATCACCTTGCCCATTTCTTTAAAAGAAAATTCTGAATGAATTTTTTTAAATAGTGGAATCAAGGTTGAAAATAATTCTTCCTACTTTATATAAAAAAATTAGATCTGGTTAAAAAATTAAGAATTTTTCAGAAAAGAAACTTTTTTCTAATTTAATAAGCTTATTCAAAATTAAAACTCAAATAATGTTTTAATACAACTCGATAAAAATACGTTTTATGAATTCAGGAAATAAAATATGATAATTCAAGTCTAATACTAAATAAAAAACGGAAAAATTTTAAATTTTTTGTTTATTAAAAAGTTCTTGAATTTCTGTTTAAAATTTGATTAATAAAAAGAGAATATATCAAATTTGAAATAAAATTTTCAGAAATAAAAACAAGATAAATTTTCAATTCCGGTTTCCTGCTATTTATCTGTGAAAACTTTTCCTTTTTATTTAATTTATGATTTTTTAATAAATAAAAAATTTTATAAAAAATAATATACGGAACATCTTTGCTATACTAGGTTTTTTTTTTTGTTTAACACGTGCGATGACTCACGCCAATTAAAAGAAAAAAAATGTGTTTAGTCTCATAACATAAAAATCGATTTTACAGATTTTGCTCAGTTAGAATGTTTTATCTTATATAAAAAGACATTATAAACATAATTTAAAAGAATATATTTATTTTAGGAAAATATATAATGATTGAAAAAACAGGATGAAATTTTGGTAACGGACAAAAATTTTTTGAAAAATTACTATTTTTATCATTAAATAATTCTTTTTGTTATTTCAATTTATAAAAATAGAATTCAAATTTAAACAGCTAAAAATTTAGAGCGATAAATTTCAAATAAAAATTATTTAAAAATAAAAAAATTCATAGTAATTTTGATATTTTATATTAAAAAAACGACTTTACTAAAAAAAACCCTAAAAATAGGTTTAAATAAGAAAAAAAACTTTCGTTTTCTAATTTTTTTTTTGTAAGCCCAAAATCATTGGTCTTTACCCTTATACATTCAACATTATGTTAAAAAAAACTATATTTTAAACTATATACAAAGTTCGCTGGTAGATCAAGGTCGTTTTGCAAGGATTTTTTATATTAGAATCTATATATTTTTATAAATATATCAAAATGACATTGACCAGGTTCAATGTGCTATAAGTTTTATATTTTAATAAAACTGTTGCCAAAAATTAAAAACAGAAAAAATTATGACAAATAAAATTTTTTTCATATTGTTTAAAGGGTTTTTATTTGTTTAAAACATTATGTGTTGCCTAGTAAATTATAATGCTTTTTACCCTTTATTTGTGGCAAATAAAAAAAAGTTAAAAAATTAACAAAGCTACTAATACTTTGAAAACTAAAAAAAAAGAAGGTGGTTTAGACTAATTCTGTAACGTATGAACTGAAAAAAATTAAGGTTATTTTTGAAAAGAAATATTAGAAGATAATAAGAAAGAATTAAAATAATTCAAACTGTCAAAACTAATGCTTAACTTTTTTTCCAAAAATAGAGAGACTTGTTCCGCACATTGTAAACAAACAAAAAAATAGAGTATTTAGTATTATATTATACAAAAATCAGGCCAGTAGTACCAACTTTTGAATGGCCTTATTTTTTCTTATATTTAAAGTCTAAATAATTTAAAATTTTATCTTAAGTTTTAATTAAGTAAAACGAAAAATTTCCGTTTTAAATTGAAGGTCATTAGTTATGTAAAAATTAAGCTTTTAATTTATTAGCTAATATTTAAAAAATTTAGAAAAAATCAATTTAGTTTTTCAGAAAAAATTTCATCAAATCTGAATTAAAAAGTATAAAGTTCCGTTTAAAATTAAAATTTTGTATAACTAGGTTAAAAAATTATTGCAGACTAAAACCGGTCTTCAAAAATAGATAAGTTGATTTATTTTTAAAAAAAAAATTTTAAAAGCTAATAATTAATAAAGTATATGAATTCCAAATATTAAAAAATTCTAATAATAAAGAGTGTTTTAGTTAAGAGAAATGAAAATTTTTTTAATTGAAAAGAGCCTTATTTTAAAACTTTTTAATTAACGGAAATTAAATGATTCAAACACAGGAAACGTAAAAACCATAACAAAAAAAATTTAAAACAGCTAGTTTCCTAAATAAGGAAAATGACTGTGACCTTATCTCCTACATTAAGTTAAAAATCTTATAAAAGTTTAAATCAAAATAAAGATGGAAAACTTCAATTATTTTATAAGAAGAAAAAAAAATTCCACCTTTTAAGAAATAAAAAAAAAAAACTTAAAACCAAGAACAGGTCGATGGGACAGTTGGTAGGTAGAACTTAAAGAAAACAAAAACTTGTAGAATTTTGACATGTTTTTTAAAGAACATGTGATTTAGGTGGGTGTTATATATAAAACTTTTTTATATAATTAGACAAAAATTTTTACAAACAAAAAAAAACTTTCGCTTTTAAAAAATTGACAAAAGTTTTCAAAAAAAAGGAACGTTTTTAGTGTTTTTATCATATTAGGCTTTTAATTTTAAAAGCAAAAACTGCCTTTCTCTTTTTATATTTTGATTTGTATCTTGTTTGAAAACTTTAAAAATTTTCAACTTTTTGATTTATTTCTAAATAAACTGTGAATTTTTTTCTGCAAACTATTTTAAAACTTAAATTGATTATTATTATTAAAAATTTTTCAGTTTAAAAACTTGAAATATTTTTTAAATATCAATCTAAAATGAATCATCAACCGGAAAAGTTTAAATGAGCTTGCGCAAATAATTTGACCTTAGATTTTTAAGCACAAATCATCTAATTTAAAATGAAAGTTTCTTATTATGTTTCCAATAAAAACTAAAAAAAAACTTACAGAATAATTTGAAAAGAAAAAATAGTTTTCAGATAAGTAATTTTAATCTTTAAGTTTTTCAAGTTTAAGTTTTCAAATTTCATTTCAAAAACATTTACAAAAATTTTTTAAGTAAATTGAAATAAGTTTAGAGCGGAAGTTTCTTTTAAAAAAAACTTCATTAAATTATTTAAAACTCTGCTATATCTAAAATAAACAAATACTAGATGCTAAATTTAAGAGGAATATATATTTGAATAGAAAATATAGAATTTAACTTTTTGTTTAAAGAGCATGTTAAAAAGCAATATTGAAAAAAAGACATTCAACTTGTTTAAACAAACTGGCCTTGAACCTCAATGAGTTTTTTTTAAATGTAGGAGCATGCTCATAAAAATTATTTAATTTTAGTAAAAATTATTAGAGAATCAAACTAGAGTATTTCATTTTAGATTATCAAAAACGAAAAAAAAAATGAATCAAAAGTTCAAACAAAATGGCGAAAATAAAAACTAGGATGAACCCAGTAAATTATTCAGAAAAAAATTTAAAAGCGGAAATAAACTTTTTTTTCAAAACAAAGTAAAAATATTATCTAGTGAAAAAGTTCAATTGAAGATATAAATAGATTAAAAAGAAAAAAAATTTCCAAGCTAAAACTAGGAAAAAATTTTTTTATTAGATAAAATTAGAAGATGTATCAGAAAAATTAAAGGTTAATGTTTAATTTTACGTTATTTTTATAAATTGTTTTGAAAAAAAAGTTTATTTAAAATATAGATTAAAGCTAAGTTTAAAAAAACTTTATATTTATTTTTAAAAGATGCACTTGAATTAGGTCGATCACACTTTGAATTTCCTTTTTTAAATATTAAACCCACCCTTCAATAAAACGCTTGAGATTTGTACAATTCCTTCAATTTTAATTACAGGATTTTAGCTTTATTCATTAATATATTTCTTTTAAAAAACACTCTTTATTAACTTAGAGAGTTTAAAAAAACTTAATGTATTTAATTAAGAGTTATAAATCTTTTTCTGCTAACTGAATAACAAACTCTTAGAAAAATTAAAACAAATTATATTGTTTGAATCATAAGAATATCAATTTTCAAATTAGCTAAATATTAATCAATAAAAACTACAGACATATTTTTACATTGAAAAATTTCTCAAATTTTTTATTGCTTATCATGTTTTGAGCATTAAAAGTAGTGAATGCATAAACAAAAATAGAAGATTTATTTAAAAATCACTTTAAAGTTTTTTTTAAAATATGACAAAACTAAAAGAAATTTTTTTTGTTTAATAAAAGATAGTAATTTATAATTATATAAAAAAACTGTGTATTAATTTGAAACCAGCCAAACCACACTAGAAACATAGCTATACGCATGCTCTGCTAAAAAGCATTTTAGAAAATTTTTGTTTGCGGTGGTGTCCGGCCGTGAACCATATGAAAAAAAATGCTCTCGAACTTGAATTTTTTTTTTCTGCTAATTCAATGTTACGGCAAAAACTGACGGATGCTTACATAAGACTAAAAAAAAAATGAAGAAAAAAACTACCGAAAATTTCCAGGCATAAAACCCGAACCATAAAAATTTTTTATATGTTAAAACATATCTATTTTGATAAACTTAAAAAAGCATTTATGAATAAAATTTTAATTTTCAAATTAACAACAGTTTTTTTAAATAATTTAATAACTATCATTGTATACAAAAAATGAATGTTCTTTCATAAAAACATTTATTTATTGTTTGCTCTTTCAATTCATTATTATAAAACATTATTTACATAAAATAAGTTTAAATAAGTTGAATAATAAATCTAAAATACTCAGCCTGTTTTTGAGTTTATCATCTAAAAAACTTTTTTTAAGTTACTGTTTTTTGAAGTTAAGGAATAAGTTTGGAAAAAAATAACATTAAAACAAACACACAAAAAAACACTCATTTTTTAGTTAAAACAAAAAAAATTTTTTCAATAAAACGTTCAAAATATACTTTCTCTTTTCTCTGTTTTTCTACTTTACAGTATAAAATCAAGAAAATACTTAAAGTATATGTTAAATAGGAGAATTTGTGTGAGTTTTTTTTTATAAAAATAAACACTAAAAATTAAAAAGGCAAAGCAGGCAAGAATAAAAAAACTACAACGTCAATGCAGGTCAAAGGCACTATGCAACAAGAGACTGTTTTGTTGGCTAATTATTCAGCTAAACGCATTGTAGCATCCTGAGAAAGGAAATGAATAGATTATAGATACTATAAACAAAACCAAGTTCACTTCAAGGTGATTGAAAAAGATGTTTAGTTTATTGAAGGCTCTAAGATGCCTTTATTTTGAAAAAAAAAATACCACTAAAAAAAATTGTGAGGGTAGTTTTTTCAACACTTTATAATTAATTTCACTTCTCTTTAAAAACTTTTTAGCTGATATTTTTAGAATTCATTAAAATTGATATAACAAAATTTCTTAATTTAGAAGAAACTAAAAATTAAATAAATTAAAAAACTTACATGTGCTGTTAGAACGGTGATAAAAATATCCATACTGATGCTGTTCATCGTTCAAACTATAGTAACTATCTACGTCTGAAACTCCAGAATCAGCAGGTGAAGGCGGAAGTGGAGAGGTTGTTGTTGATGTATTAGAATTACTCGAAGTAGATCCATTTGGTAAAACTGTATTCATGTTATTACTATTATTATTTTGATTAGGGGATCTTCCATTACTGCTTGATATACTATTACAATGAGCTGGACAAGGTGTATTATCTTGATTTGCGTTTCCGTTATTTAAACGATCCCCACGTGCCTGTAAAATATTTTGTAACAAAGTTGACTGTGGATTATTTGGACTACATAGGCGACCTGAACCGTTCGATTGATGAGCAGCGCTAGGATGATGGTGGGCGGCAGGTGGCTGATGATGATTATGATGGTGTAAAGAATTATGATGATGATTATTTGTTAAATGATGAAGATGATCGTGGTTTTCACTATGCTGTTGCAAATGCGAAGGCACGTGTAAACCTGAATTCGATTGTGGTTTGCATCCGTCAACTATAAAATTTTAAATATTATTAGTTATTGTAATTTGATTAAATTAAATTTTTTTTTAATTGGCTTTAAGTTTTCCTCAAAAAGAAAATTTTCAAAAGTTTCAAATTAAAAAATATTTAAAAAACTCCTTCAATTTTTTTTGAATTTCATTAAAACTTACAATATCTTCGAATTAAAGATTTTTTATAACTAGGCTTATCAACTTCATTATCTGTAGAATTTTGTCTACAGGAAGAAATAGAAAGATCTAAAACAGAATCATTTTCTTCGTCACTACTGACATTTTGATTCAAGATGATCATCTTGATTTATTTTTTCTTTACTTTTATTTTCAAGTATAAGTTATAATTTATTTTTCTTCAAAAGTTATATTTTAAAGTTTTCATAAAATATTATGAATTAATTTAAAGAAATAAAAAATCTATTCCAGAGAATAAAAAAGTTGATCAAAATTAAAAGTTTTTTCAAGAAAAAAATTCTAATTTATTTATAAAACTAAGTACTTTGACTTTTTAATATACATAAAACAAAAGTTTAGTTTGGTGGAAGTTCAAGGTCTGCTTTCAAACAAATAATTAAGCCATAGTTTATTTTCAAGGTTTCTTTTATCTTTAATACACTTTTCACTAAATCAATTAATTTATTTTCCACAAAAAATTAATTTTTTAATTTACAATGATTAGAAAATTTCAAAAGGAAATTTGAAACACAAAGCACTATTTATCACAAGTTCAAAAAAGTTATTAGAAAGCTTAAACAATGTCTTGGTATTAGAAAAAAATTTTCTATTTATCAAAACTGATAATTATATAAAACTAATTACTTATTTTAATTTATTAAAAAATTTAATTAGAACCAAAATAAAATTAAAAAAACAAAAAAGATAAGCCTTCAATTTATGAGGAAATAAATATTTAAATAACTTAAAATTAAATTAATTTAAAGGCAATTAAAAAGCACTCGCTATTCCCTGAGACAATATTCAAGTTCTTATTAAAAAATAATTATATTTGCATTTAACATTAGATTTCACAAAATCTAAAAATTAAAATTTTTATTATAAAATTATTAATAAAAAAAGAATATCCAGTGTCAATTAGAAAATAGTTCTAAACACTAGTAGTAATTTTTAGAAAAAAAAAGAAAATTTCTCACACTGGCACACTATTCTCAGTCAACAGTTTGTAGAATACTGAATAAAAACCAAATTAGAAAAAACTAAATCGCCGCTAAATTTACACCACTGCCTCGATTTTTTTTTATTTGTATTTATAAATAAGCTAAACGCCTTTTTTGACAGAAAGTAAAGCTTATTTTATTTTAAAATTTTTTTCTTCCTTTTCATAATCTACAATTTTATTATTTCAAAAACATTATATAGTTATGTAAGAAATTTTTTATATAGTTGCTTTTTTTAATTCAAAATATTATTTAGGAGGAGCTTAAATTCAAATGAAATATTTTAGTTGTTTACTAATAAATGATAATGTAAATATTCTTATACTTTAAGTAAATGTATTCATGAACAATGTTTAATTTTTTTTTGTTTTTTATTTTTTAAGGGCAGAATTGTAAAATAAAAGAATTATTAAATAACAAAATTAATAATTAGAAAAGAATTTTTTTCCTATCACAAAAAGAAAAAACATTCTACGCTTGCGTATAATACTTTATGTTTGTATGTTTTTGGGTCTATTCCTGTATATTAATGCCGTTACCTACTCTCATTTTTGTTATCTTATTTTGTTTATCATTTTATGCTTCCTTAATATCAAAATCAGTTTAAATAAACAAAAACTAAAAAAAAACTTAACTTCTCGATCATCAATATTTTAAAATAAGAAAAAAAAAAGAAAATTTCTAATACAAAACAGTGTTATTTTGCTAATTAAAATCTTTTTTTTAAAAAAAAAATAGAAATATTTTGCAAGTTTTTTAAACTCTAATTGTGTAATTCAAAGATTTATAATTAGACTTAGATTAATTTTTATCAAAATAAACTTATTGAGCAAAGTTGCAATTTTTAAGCCAACTAAAACTTATTGAAATTTGTTGAATAGAAAACTTAATTTATAAAATGTTTGTAAATAATATTGAATTTCAATAAAAAAAACAAACACAAAAGTGAAAATTTTGATGAAGTTCGAAAAAAATGTAACCATAAAAATTTACAATCTTTTTCATTACTATTTGAAAATCGCTTTAGTAAATTACTTGATAATAGTCAGATAATTTAATTAAAACTATTTTGAGTTTATCTCTTTGATTTTAAGGTTCTTTAATGAAATTAAATAGAAAAAATTTAATTTGAGGAAGAAGTTGAAACTTTGTTTGAAGAAAATTTGAATGTTTAAGTTTAAAAAGTTAAAATGTAAAAAAATTTGAAAAAAAAAATAACCAATTTAGACATTTTTTAAGACCCAAAATATTCTGGGTCAGAATTCATTCAAGTTTTAAATAGACTAATATTTTTTAAATTTTTATATAACTTTTTTTGATTGTACCAAAAAGACATTTTAAGTTAATAAAATAAAGATTACTAAAAACAGTGTTTTACTTTGTTGAAATTGTCCTCAAGAAATTTAAATTTAAAAAAATTTTTTTCCAAAATAAAATTCTAATGTCAAACGTACAAGTTCGATTTAAAATACGAACGTCAAAGGTCGTTTTTACTTGAACTTCAAATTGAACTTTTTACACCTCAACTAACTTATCATTTCCTTCTTTTAAAAAATTAAATAGTTTTCGAAATTAATATAAAATTAATAAATCTAAACTATTTGTTTTAATTATAAGTTTATAAACAAAACTACTTATAAAATTTTAATTGTGTTTAATATTTTAACATATTTTAAAAATTAAAGGTAAAAGTCATTTTATCAATTAAATAAGTCATTTTTAATATAAGCTTTTGAAAAAAAAAAAGTTAGATTTTTGAAAGTGGAAGTTTACCAGTTTAAAATTATAATGAAATTCATAAATAGTAAAAATTAAATAGAACCGTGTTTGAGGTCGCTTGTTGCTTTGAAGTTGAAGTTCACCATACATTTCGAACTTGTTGCACATGATCTAATTAGAAATAGGTTGCAAATTTCGTTCTTTATAAAGTTCGGTTTTTTTTTAAAAAAAAGTTAAAATTTTTTGACCTTTTTTTTAAAAGTTATTCGATTTTAAATGTAAGGTCGAAAGAAATTATAAAATATTTTCTTTAATTTTAGTAGTTTCGTTAAAAAACATGGAAGCTTTTTCAATGAGAATATTCAAATAAATACTTAGGGTTTTTTTGACCGAGTTCAAAATTATTTTAAATATTTTTGAACACTTAAAATTTTCTTGGATTCTAAATTTTTAGATAAAGAAAAAAGAAAGTTGAAGAGGCGGTTAAGTATATACCTGTATCAAAAGGTTTATGGCCTAAATACAATCAGAGCAGTTCAGCTTACCGCTATTTCTTTTTTTTTAGACCTTAATTAGTGACAATGTTGACATAAAAAAGAATGTTAATCTACCTGTATAAAGTTTTCTTTTAAATTTTGTGTGGCATAAAATTAAAAAAGTCAAATTTATCAAAAAGATGTTTTATTGCTAAAAATAATAAAAACTTACAGGTAAATAATTAAAAGAAACCTTTTTTCTTATTTTAAAACAGTTTATCAAGAAGATTATTTAATCAATAAAATAATTTAAAAAAACTTTTCCTATCAACATAAACCAAGTATTAACCAGAAGATTAAGATAAAAACTTTAAATAAATTGTTATACTTTTATTAGAAAATATCTTTTTTTGAACCTAAATTTTATACTTAAACTACCAATTACAGATAAAGAATGACAAAACAAAGTATAAAGTGATAGGTAATGAAGTTTATGCAATTAAAAAGTCAAAAAGTCGAAAAGTGAAATTTAGTTACAATAATCCCTTCAGGAGAATAAAATTTTTCATAATCATTAGAATAAACAACAGATATTAAGAAAACAAAAAATAAGGTCGAGCGCTGGTTCAATTGTAATAAAAAACTTAAATCGTTTTTTGAAAAATGCTTTGTTCGAAGATAAAATAAGATTAAAAATATAATAAACGGGTTTCAAGGGCAATAATTTATAAAATCGTCTTCAAAAAGTTGTTTTAAAATAACATGAAAAACTAAAAAAAATAACTTTTTAGTGGAAACGGAACTGACCGATAAAGAACAGTGCATACTGAAAATTTTTTTTAAGTTTCTAGGTTAAGTTTTTTTTTTTTCTAAAAAAAAGTTGCGTAATTGAGACTAATAATTATTTGGACAAAAGAATTGTTTTTTTTAAATTAAAAAAACAGACAAGATAAAGGGTAAAAATTTTAAAAAAAACTGCGCATGAGTTTTGTTCTATTTATAAAGAGATTGTTTTTTTTAATTTAACAGTTTAAATTGTTTATAAAAAGTAATCGTGATTAAGGCTCGGAAGCTTTAAAATGCCCTTTATTAAACAGCTTTCGTAAAACACCTGTTATTAAAAAAAACTTGGTAAATTAAAAAGTTCAATTTTTACTAATTTAGGACTCATAATCTTGAAAAATGATTTCTATCAGTAACAAATAAAAAAATTATGTTAAATCAATAAATTATTAGCTAACTTTTCAACTTCAATTTGAAACTTAAAGTTACTCAATATTTGAAACCAAAAAGTTTTACAAAAATAAAACTTTAAAATCGAATAAAATTTCAAACTATTTATTGAGTTAGTTTTAAGGATGTAAAACAAATAAAAAAACTAAAATACTTTTGCTAAAAAAAGTTTTTGAAGTTTTTAAGCAATAAATTGTGATCAAGTTTATGAACCTTGTCCAACAAAGCATCAGTTATCTTTTGTTAAAGATTATCAGTATAATAAAACAATTGGTAGTTTCATTCTACTTTGATTTAAAAGTTTCGTTAAAATAAATAAACATCTTAATTTTTCATATTTTTTTCCTATTCAATATATTTACATTGACCTTTATAAAAAGAGCATGTTTACAAGAAAATTATTCTTTTTTATTCAACTTTTTACTGATTTTATCTTCTAAAATGCATTGTTAAAATTAAATTCCGTTCTATTTTTATCAAAAAAAATTATCTTTTTTTTGAACATTTTATGAAAATCAATTTTTAAAAAACATCGCTTTTACACTTGAACTAGATCCTAAATTCAGTGGCTTAAAAAATTACTTTTTTAAACATGTTTTAACTATCTCATCATCTTTATAAAAAACAGGTCATTTTAAGCTATAACTATTCAAATATTTTATTAAACAAAAAAAAATTTTTATTTTTGGTGTTCATTAGGATAATTTATGAATAAACAGTTCAAAATTTAATTTGTAAACTTTACTTAGCTATTAGATAATCAAATTTTATATCAATTAACAAGTTCAGGTTGTTCTGAGAGAAAAAAAAAATTTCAAATCATCTTAAATTTGAAGATAAACTTTGAAAATTATTTGAAATTATTTTGCTTATAGTAAATTTTTTTGATTCATAAAAAAATGTAAACTAAAAACAGGTATTTTAAGTTTTAAAAACGTTATTTCTTACAATAAAAAAATAGAAGTGAAAAAAATTTTTTTCTTTTTATAAACTTTATTGAAGTTTCTATTTAAAAATTTGATGAAGAGTTGACCTAGAAAATGAAAGACCGGTATAAAGCCAATTCCGCTTTAAATCGTGAGAGAATGTTGATTTCGAATTTTATTAACCCTTAGTATAAGTTTATACAAACTTTTAATTTTATATATTTTTTTTTGTAGGTTACCTTCTACTAATCGAATGATAATTATCTCTTATTTTATTAAAAAAAAAAGATAAAAAATATCTATTTAACTGTTAAAAATTTACTTAAAATGAAAAATTCGAATAAATTTGACATTATTTTAATCAAATGAAAATAAAGCAAATATTCAACAAAGAGATTTTTTTAAAAATTTTTTTTTATAAACTTTTAATTTCACAAAATTTGCAAATTAAATTTATTTTCATTATTTCCATCTAAAATTTATTCAGTTTGATGAAAATTGAAATTCGATCAAATTGTCAAGAAATTAGGTGAATAAAGTTCAAATTAAAAGTATTCATTTAAAATTGAAAATAATTAAAAAAACAAATTAAAATTTTAGTGTTATAATCATGTTGAAGACTATAAAAATCAAAAGAAATTACAAAATAAATCTTTTATAAAATAGATATGAAAACTAACAGGTGATTGACATAAAAACCTTGGACTTTAAAAAAAAACACGGTAACTAGGTGTAGGTAAAAAAAGATGATTAAAAAAATTGAAAAATTGTAGCTAGTAAAGAATTTAGTAGAAAATGATAAATAAAGACATTTAAAGTAGATTTTTAAATTGCTTTGAAAATAAAAGTTAAAATATTGTAAGATAAATGAGAATTGAACAAAACAATTCATCAAAAAAAATAAAAATCTTTTTAATTAAATGTAACGATTTTTGAGATATCAAATTACTTTATAAGCTAATCAAAATTAAGTAAATTTAACATTTTAATTTGTTTTAATCTTTTCAATTCATTCTTCAATTAATTTTGCTCAATAAAACTAATATCAAGCTTTTTTTGAAAAAAAATTGATTAGCTTAACGTAAGAAATGAATAAAATTTTTAGTCTAAAAAACAGAATAAATTTGCTCATTAAATTTGAAATTTATATAAATATGTTATATAAATAAGCATAAGTTTTGAATTTTTGAAACATGAAAATATTAATAAATTAAATTCAATGATTAACTTTAATTCATCTTTAGAAAATAAAATTTCAAATTGAAATTTCTTTCATAAGTTTTCTTGAAATCAACTAAAAAAATGTTTTGAAGTAATTTAAAAGTTTTAATAATTTTAATCAATGAAAATAATTAAGAGTATTAAGCTAATTTCATAAGATTAATTCAAGTTTATAATTATGTTTCTTAAAGAAATTTAACTTTAAAAGATTAAGATTAGATTTTAATAACTTTTTGTTTTCGAAACTGAAGCTCTATCTTTTGTTTAATTTTTGAAGTTTTAAAACGAGTAAAAATAAACTTTTTTTTAAAACTTAAATTAGAAATTGATTTAGACTTACGTAAAAGTTGATCAGGGTTTGTTAATAATAAATGAGTGTCTGCTGAGAAATCATCTAAAATTGTATCTAAATCACACAGAGTACTACTTTGACCTCCTAAATCTTCTTCTAAAAAGTTAAGATCCGTTGAACTTAATTCTTTAAGCTCGTTTGAATTAATATTAATTAAATCCTTTAAGATAAAACAAGAATTAAATTAAAATTAATTTAAAAAAATAGTTTGACTAATTCAATTTTTTTTTTAAAACTTCAAGCGCTATCTACAAAATAATAATACAAGCTAAAAATAATCTCAAAAAAAAAATTATTTTTTGATACTGTAGATGTCGTTAGCTAATAAAAATTTAATTTTTATTTAAAAACTTACTTTTGAAATTAATCCTTGTTGATGTGCCCAAAGATTTGCATGATGGATTGAATCCGTGTTGGTATTCAAAATAAAAGGCATTATTGTATTTATTTTGATAATTAATTTCAAAAATATTTTTTTATAAACTTAAACAATAAAATTTCAAAAACTTAAACAATAAAAAAGGTTAAAAACTAAAATTCTTCAAAAATTATAATTTGATTTTGTAGGTTTAGATATAAATTTTAACAAAATAAAAAGAAGTCTAATTCATAAATAAAAAAATGAACAAAAACTTAAATAAATGATATAAATTTCTTAAAAAACTAAAAAAAATTTGAATATTGCACTTTCAAACTTTTTAAATTAATTGCACTTAGTTATTAGTTTATAATTGTTTATTATTTTTCAAATTGATTAATCACATTTTGTTTCTATTTATGTAATTTAGAAAGCTAAATCAAAATTCAGTAATTTTATTTTAGTGAATTGAAAACATTTTTTTTATTTTAAACTTTAATTGCACAGGTTTACATTAAAAAAAAAAAGCTCAAAAGGTAATTGAACTTTTCTAAATCATTTTTTTTTAATTAAAATTAGGTATAATCCTTTATTGATTAATAATCTGTTAAAAAAAAAAACTAATTAATGAAGTTAAAAACAATTTTATTTATAAAAATGATGTTCTTAAAACTCAATGTTTTTAAAAAAGAAAATATTTATGTTTTTAAGAGAATGTTTTACTTAAATAAAAACTATTTCAGTTTTATCAAAATAAAACTTGAAAGTTTTTTCAAAAAACTAATTTTTATTGAAACTGAAAATTGATTTTAAAATAAAATTTTTGGTTTTTTTTGATAAAACTTGAAAAATCATTAAAATTTTATTGATAAAGAAGATTTTCTTGAAATAAAGATTTTTTCATAAAAAAACTTCTTTAATACGATAAAGATTTGTTTTTGTTTTTTAATTAACAAAATTAATGTTTTTGTAATTTTAGAAAAAATTTTTTTTTTGAAAAAATGGAAATGTTTTGTGAAAAAGTTTTTTTTTAAAAAATAGAGAAAACAAAGATTTGAATAATTGATTCATAAAGGAAGAAATTTTCTAAAAAAAATCAATTGAATGAATCAAAGTCCATTTGTAAATACAATTTGATTTAAATAAAAAAAAATCGAAATACTAACGATGCACTTATGCTTTTTCGGGTTTGTTCGTCGAACCGAAGCAACAGTTTTTCGAAAAAAAATTAAAGGGATAGATGAATAAACTAAGAGGGGCTTCACTCAAGTTTTAAAAAAAAAATTATAACTACTGCTAAAAAAGCTGACGGTATTTTATAGGATGTTAGAGATAGAGTGAGTAAAAGAAAAAAAAAGAGAGAGAGTGGAGACTTAAAGGTTATTGAACTTTTACTACTCATTCTTATTTAAAAAGAAAGCCTCTATGCACATACACATTTTTTGATTTACAATTTAGGAAAAAGCTCATCTTTTCGAAACATCACTTCGATTTTTATTTGAACTGAACTTATTCTTATATTTTAAACAATCAATAAATTGAATTAAAAATACAAGTTAATAAAGTTTAAAATATTAAAAAAAACTTTTGACAATAAAGTTATCTTTAGGAATTTTTAATCCTTTGTTTTCATTCTGAAAAATTTTAACAAAGTAAAATCTTAAATTTAGAAAAACAATTTTCAACAAAAATTAATTTCCATTAGATTATCATTAATTTCACAAAAAAAACTCTTTAACTTCTTTTGAATAATCTTCATAAACTTTAATTTTATTTTACCCAAAAAATTTTAAAATCAAAAACTTTAAAAAAAGATATAAAAAAATGTTTAGCTTAACCAAGAAATTAAACTTATTAATAAAAAAACAATCCAGGCTTACTTAAATTCAAGTTTTATAAATCCTATTGGTCTATTAACATTTCTAAAAGATATATTCCTTGGATAATAAATGAAAAATAAACTTCATTATCTCTTTTTAGATTAATTTAAAAAAAGATTTTTCACAAAAACATAAAGCACTAACACATCATATTTACTTAACAAGTTAAAAAAATTTTTTTAGTTTGTTATATAAAGTTTTCAAAAAACAAAAAAATAATCCAGGTGTTGGGTAATGATATTTTTAGAAAAATTTAAAAGTTTCATAAAATTTAAATTTTTAAAAATTTAAATAAATTTAATTTAAAAATAAAACAATAACACTTTTTTATATTAAAAGAACTTAAACTGAAGGAAAGTTTTGAAAAAAAAATAACAAAAAAAGATGTGTTCACAATGCATCAATTCTAAGCGTTATTAAAGAATGGCAGACAGTAAACTAACTTACAGAAATGGAAAGCAAACCAACAAAAAATAAAAATAAAAATAAAAACCGCGGCAGAAGTGGAGGCTTGAACCTAAGCTAAATTATTTAGTGATTTTAGGACTGGAAATGCTTTAGTAGTAGAATCTGAATAAAAAAAAATTAGGGGGAGTTATGCGGTGTGCTGAAACTGTACTGGATGGTTGGTTGATTGGAGGAGAGAGAAGAGCAAACAAGCCAAAGAACATTTTTAGTGAGTAGTACAGCAAGTTAGTTGTGAAAGCAAGTTGAATTGAGAGGATAAATGGTGGCGGTGCTTCGTTTAGACAGCGTCAACCTGCACTTTGGCCGAAAAACGTTCTATTCTTCATTCTTTAAAAAAAAAAAAAAAAAATAGAAGCAGAATACTAAAGTGTCGTGTCTATTACATTGACTGTTATATAATTTTATTTTTTCTTATAAAATCATCACTAAATAATCTAATCAGTGAATAATAATTTTTAATCTTTCATCAACTTTGATTTAAAACCAAATTAACAATTTTTATTAATTAATTGTAAAATATTTATCTTCACTTTTTAATTGCTGAAATTAATTTTAGGCGATTGAAAAACTAATTTTGATTCAATAAACTTTGATCTTAATTAGTTTTAATTTAAAAAAATTAAACTTCAATAATGTAATTTTAACAAAAAATAACTTTCAATTCAACTTTAAACTGATAAAGTTTATTTTAATTAAAACTAGTCAAACAAATGAATTAATTTCCAAATTGTAACCAAAATTTTCTTAGAAAAAATTTTAAGCAATTTTCTAAATTGTTTAATTTTAAAGTTAAAGTTTTTAGTAAACAAATTATTTAAGCTTAATTTTAACAAAATTTTTCTGAAAAGAAAATTGCTTGCATTTAAAATGTTTATGAAGAACAAATAGAATTTTTTTAGAATAAAGAAATTTTAAAATAGAAATTTACTTAAAACTAATTCCTTCAAAAATCAAATTTTAAATGAAAAATTAACAGTAAAACTTTTAAACTTGTCAATTTTATATAATTATTTCCTTAAATGGCTAAATCAAAAATTTACAGATCGTTTTTGAAATTATTTAAAGAAAAAAGTTTTAAAATAGTCTTTGGAGACAAAGATGATCAATTAAAAATCTATCAAATAATTAATAGTTTTTTTTCATGAAACCTTAATTTTTATTAAAAATTCTAGCAACACAGGGCAATGAAATTTAAATGTAATTATAAGGTTACAACTTCATATAATGTTAAAAGACTTTAGAATAATAAGGCAATAAACTTTCAATTAGAGATTGTAAGTCAAGTTTACTGAACTAGGTATTTGTAATGTGCTATTGAAATAAGTATAAACTTAAAAAAATAGATGTGTGAATAAAGTGGCGCTTTAAAAAGCATCATCAAAATTAACCAAGCTAATTTTTTTAGACTGAAATTTATGAAATTCAAGGTTGGTGACATTTTTATATTAAAGTTGAGATAAGTTAAATCAACAATTCAAATTCAGATAAGTTCCATGTTTATCATTTTTTGATTTTTTATTTTTACAACTTAAACTTAATTTGAAGCTTAAAATATTTCAAATTTAGCTTTAGATTTTGATAATTTTTTAAAGAATTTTTATTGAAATGGTAATTTTCTTTTCGTAAATCAGATTAAAAAAATTATTTTTAAGAAAAGAAAACAAAAAAAATTTACTAACATCAATTGAAAGTAAAAAAAACAAAAAATTGAATTTAAGTAGTTATTTCCGTGTTTTGAAGAAATTGAAATGCCGGTATCAATTGGATAAGACAGTTAACCAACAAAAAATAACTTTCAATCTAAAAATAAGTATTAGAAAACAAGTTTAATTTTATTGAATTTTTTAAACACTAAGTTTAAAGAAAAAACCATTAAACTTTAAATTAAAAATTTTAATTTGATTAACAAAAATAGTTAAATTTACTTTAAAATACTAATTTGAATTACAAAAAAGAGCTTATGAAATAAGCTTAAAAATAATTTTTCCAATTGCTCAAAACTTGAAACTCAATCAAAGTACCAGTATAATATTAAGAATTATGAATTCTTCATTTCTATTTGTATAAATTTTTATTGATAAGTTTAAGTTATAATTTCAAGAAAAAAAAGTTCAAAAAGAATTAATATTGTAAGCATGCAAAAAATGAAAAGTGGAAGCAATGAAGAGACTGCTATTTTAAGGATTTCAAGCTTCGAATAAACTAAGTTGCGGCGGTGGAGGTAATAATTATACTAAATCGTATTTATTAATAGCAGACACGAACTCACTACAGAATTCGTAAATATACTTTCTCCTTCAATGTCCTATTTTCGAGCTTGCATGAAAGTTGAAAAACTTTTTTTATAACTTTTCTAAACTTTCTCTTTTTTTTCAAACTTTCTCTTTCGTTTAACGAACTCAAACCTTTTACCTGGTCTAAAGTGATAAAAAAATAAAATGGTTGAAATATTTTTAACTTTTAAATTTTTTCTGTTTTCATGTATTCAACTGTTGCTTGTATAAACCACATAATAATTTATAAATAATTTTCAAAAATTCAAACAAAAACATTCAATCAATTAGATAAATTAATTAAAAAAGAATCCAGACGAAAAATTATTCAAAATAAGATTTAATTAAATAAGAATTCAATTAATCAATCAAAATAATTAATTTACTTTTAATTTTGATTATTCAAAAGCTTAACATTGTTAGTTTTTCTCTTATTCAAAAAAAGTTTTAAACAGATAAAATTTCTAGTTATGTTTTAAAATTAAAACTTTAAATTGTGTCATTTACCAAGTATCAAAATAAAGTTTTTATAAAAAATTTTTTTTTGATAATTATAAAACTCAATAATTGAAATAGTTTTAAAAGAAAATAATTTAAATTTTAAACTTTTTTTATGGTTTACTAATGTTACTTTGTGAAACAGAAAAAAAATTTAAATTTCAAATAAAAGTTTGTTACAAAAAAAAAATTTAGCATTCTATAGTAAAAGTTTATTTTTAAAATTCAAATTGCATCTAAAATTAAAGTGAAAGTAGATTCAAAAAAGCATGTCCAGTTAAGTTATGGTCTTCCTGAATTATTAATTCCTTATAGCAAAAAAAAAAATTAAAGTTTTAAATATAAAAAGATATCAATTGAAATTCGAAAAAAATTTAATTGAAAAAAGTAACACGAGAAATGAAAAAGTTTATTTTTAACAACTTTATAGATGATAATATAATTAATGATTTGAATAAATCAAAATAATATTAAGTTGGAATTAAATTTTGAAAAGTTTTTAAGAATCAAAAAGTTTTGTAAAGTTGAATTGAATGTTAATAACTTTAAATTCAAATAATATTAGATCAAAGTTATAATGATCATCGTTTAAAAAAGCTTTAAATAAACTATTAAAACAAGTAAAATTAGAAATTTTTTAAGTAAGAAAAAAAATGAAACAATATTTCTTTAAAAGAAAGTGAAATTAAAAATAAAATTTCGAATTTTAATCGACCTCAATTCAACAGACGCACTAGAACTATGCGCCACAAAAAGAACTTTTAATTATGTTGCTATTATTAAACAATTAAGTTGATAGCTTTTTTTTTTGTTTTAATAATAAATTAAAAAAACTTATTTACAATTATTGAATTCAATTGACTTATAATTACAACTTAACAGTTTACAAAACTGATACATTTACATAATTTTAATTAGAAGAAGATAAATTTAGAATTGTATATTGAGAAAAAAATTGAAAACAAGTATTTAAAACTAAATCAAAAATGAATAACCAAAACTTTTTACAAATCCATTTTTAACTTTATCCAACTATTAAACATTAAAAAAATTATAATCAAGTTAAAATGTTAAAAATAGTTTTTTAACTTTTTTAAGATTTCATCAAACTGAATCAATAGATAAACACTCATTTTAGTAGCTTAAATTAATTTAGTTTGATGAAACATCATTTAATTAGTAATTAAAAATCAATTTTGAAATTTGTAATTTTTATCAATTGATCTATTTAAAATGATTCAATTTAACTTTTAATGATAATTCAAAAAACCATTTCAAAAAAAATTTCAATATTTGTAAAAGCTAAGCTATTATATAAAAACAATTAAAAAATGAAAAAGATAAGTAAAAATTATAAAAGAGTTAAATAAAACTAAAATGACCAGTGTTTGAAGCATTAAAATATAACCAATCTAAAGAATACTTTTTATATTTCGAACTTTTTGTCTTAACTAGCTTCTTGGTGTGTCATAAAAAGTATACGCTTTGAAAAATTATAAAGATTTTAAAAAAAAGTTAAATTTAAACTACAACTATTTCGAGAAAAGTTTAAACTAACACTTTTTAAAATTTAATGGTAACGCCATCTTTTCTAACTTAAGTTTGAGTACATTTCACTCTCCAGTGAAAGGGCAAACAACTTACATACACCGCAATCTTTTCATTAACTGAGTTGAAAGAATAGAAAAAGTGAACAAACTTTGTAAAATACACAATTCTTTTTTCTTTCTTTTTTTGGTACTTAGAAATTAATACTTTTTTTAAAAGTTGTACATTTTTTACTATCTGATACCATAATTTTAGCGGTAAAAAAAGAGTTTAATATTTTGAAAACTTTTTTTTCCAAACTAAATTGGTTTTAAAAAAAATTTTCCGATTTTTTAATTTGAAAATAAGCTAAATTAATTAAAAGTTTTTTTTTAGAATTTCAATAGTTTTAAAATTAAATTAACAATTTTTAATTGCCTTTAATTGTTCTAAATAAACAGATGAAAATAATACTTTAGTTTTTTAATTATCTGTTCAATCAAGATAATTCTTTTTATTCAAAAAAATCAAATTTTAAAGTTATCAATTTCATGAAAATGTACTATAGCAACATAAAAAAAATTTTTTTCAACTAGTGTTACTCAAAAAAGATTAAAATGATAAAAATAATTTTGTTTTACATTATTTAAGTTCTCAATTTAACAAAAAATATTTTCTTATTCAAAAAATTGGTTTATTGAACTAAAAATAAAACTTTACTTGAATTTTGAGTCTAAAAAATTGATTTTGACGTAAAAATAACTTAATAAATCAAAAAACACGTGTTTCAATAATCAAAAATTAATAATTGAAACTTTATTAAAATCTTTAAAACCAAATAACTAGTAAAAACTGATTAGACTTTAAATTAAAAAGTAATTAAAAAAAGAATTAGTATTTTCATGTCGAATGATCATTGTTCTTTAAAAATAGACAAAACTTAATTAAATAATCATAAATTAAAAAAAATAAAGTTTTTGAAATTGTAAACAAATAAAAAGGTCATTGACTTTTGTAGTAAATATCATTTAAAAAAAAATTTCAATTTTACAATATAAATGTTTATAGTTTCATACTAACATATATGGAAGTAAATATATATATAAAAAATGATGTGAAAAATCAAGTTAAAAAAAGCTGTCGTCTCTTGAATTTACATCAAAATATAATTACTTGAAACCATAACAACGTAAATATAATTGCGGCAAAATACAAATGTCCCTTTACAAAAACTTTATGTGAAGAAATAAACTGAACTCAAAAAAGAATGACATTTCAAAAAAAAATAAATCAAAACTTTAAAAAGTTTATACTTAAAAACTGTTAGCTATTAAAGTCTTCAGATTAAATCTGTTGCTTAGATCTCTTTCTTTATAAATATTCTAAAGTTGGTTTTGTTACTTAAAATTTTGCTTAAAAAATTAATTAAGATTTAATTACAAAGTATGATACAAAAATTTAAAAAGATAAAAATTTTGTCTGTTTTTATCTTCATAGTATCAATTGAAAGAAAGTTTTAAAGATATTTTAAGATTGACAAATATTTCATAACATTTAAACAAGTCTTTTTGATACCTGTTTAAAAATATCATCAATGTGTCAAGACTATTGAACTTTATTGCTTTACTATTAAAAACTTCATTTAAGTTTTATTTTTTTAATTATTATATTTTATAGCTACTAAAATTCTTTTAACAATTAGTTTTTGGTTTTAAAGATGAAAAGTTTTCAGAATGGAGCTAAATAAAATTTGATTGTTTTTTTTAAATACAATTCGTTTATAATTAATTTTGAGTCAATTAAATTGTATTTAGATAAAACAGGTTAAAAATAAAAAGTGATCAAAAGAAAAATTATTCAAAAAGCAACAAGTTGTTAAATTATTTATGTTTTGATAATATCATAATCAGATATTTATAATTCAAAATTTGAAAACAAATGATGAATATTATATAACTCAAAAAGTTTATATATAGTTTAAATTTAACCAAGTTAATGACTTCATAAGTTCATTAATTTATTTATAAAAAACATTGAGTAATCAAAAATTTGAATAAACTTTAAATAGTTTTATTGATTTTATAATCTTTTGTATATGCTTAAAGAAATGTTAATTAGTTCATAAATTATTTATAAAAATTTTAATAATAAATTGTCTTAATAAAAGCAGTTATAATGCTATAAATAGGGAATCAAATTATATGTTTTTATCAAAAAAGAAATTTTTTTTTCAAAAGCATTTGATTAATCAAAAAAGATCAATTAAAAAAATAGTTTACAAATAAGAGTTCTTAAAATTCATTTACTAAAAAAATTAGCGTTTTAGTAAAAGTTTTAAATTTTTTTAATTTTAAAGGTATTTAATAGCTGTTGTTAATTTTGATATATAAAAAAATAAATAATAAGAGAAAGGAATATTTTATATAGAGTTAAAAATAAGTAAAAGTTCAATTACCTTTCACCATCGTTCTCATCATCTTTTAGTTTTTGTACATTTTATTCTTGTATCTTGATTGTAAGTTTTTTTTTTTTTTTTTTGGCTGTTTGTAGAGCAGAAAGAAGAGAGAGTGTAACTTAAATTTTCTTACAATTAAATTGTTCAAAAAAATAAAATTCAAATTTATAAGATAATTTTTTAAAGCTTCTGGTTTTTATTCACAATAATTCACTTTATATCAAACAAAAAAACATTTTATTTTCTATTCAAAAAGATAAAAATATATTTTGATTTAAAATTTTTTAATATCTTTAACTATTCGATAAAGTTGAAGGTGATAAACAAGCTTTAAATATAAATTAGATTTAAAAATAGTGATATGAACGTTGTCTAAGCTTAATTTGCAATTGATTGAATGCTTTTTTGATAAATTTTGGGTAGGTTTTTTATAAAATTAAAAAACAATTTGAAAAAATTTTTTTTTAAATTAAAGATGAAAACACATTTACAAATTTGAAAAAAAAAATTTATTAACTTAAATCAAGTCTTTTAAAACTAAAATTTATAATTTAACTTATTTATATCAATTTTTACTAATCAACTTTATTTTAAAAAATCTAAATTTAATTTAAAAACTTGATTAAACGTTTATAAAAAAATTAAATTTAAGAAAAATTTAGACTTCACTTTCATAAAATTAATTATAATCTTAAATCTTTTTAAAGTAAACTTATCAAATTTTTTTCTAAAAATCTACAAAATTGAATTTAAAGATAAATTTCATGTAAAGATAATTGACACAATATTTAAATTTATCGTGTTTCTTTTAAAAAGAAAAATAATTTTCTAAAAAAATAATTCTTTTAAAAAATAATTTTCTAAAAAATGATTTTCTAAAAAATAATTTTAGAAAAAAATTATTTTAGAAAAAAAGTATTTTAGAAAAAAAGTATTTTAGAAAAAAATTATAAAAGAATTTTTCTAAATAGTAAAATTTGAATAAAATCAAAATTATTCAAAGTAAAAATCTTAATTTTCTATTCTTTTTTTTTCTTAAAAAATTAATAAAACTACAACTATTAATAAAGAAAAGTAAGCTTCTAGAAAATCTTTGAGCAGACTAAAAACATTTGTAAAAGTGTTTAACAATGTTTTAATAAAATTGTAAAATAGCTATTAGAATAGTTGTCAATACAAATCAAATAGAAATCAGTATCAGAAAGTAAATATGACCCTGTTTAAAAACATGTTTTTAAAAGATCTTGTAGATTTATAAAATTTTTTTTTAAATTTTGAATTAATTAAATTAAAAAGGAAAAAAACTTAAATTATTCATCTCAGAGTAATAAACTATGTTTTTCTTTAGGTGTGAATAAACTTTTGAAATAAGTAAATATTTGTTTTTTTTAATTTTCTACTAAAGAAACTCTTTTAAGTTCATTATTCATAATAAAACTTCAATAAAAAATAGATGAGTTTCAATAAAAATCTATTTATTTTAAAAAAGTAAGAAATAATTTTTGATACTTGTTTACAACAATTCCTTTCATATAAACTAAAATTAATTTAGTTAAAGTAATAACAATTTGAAAAACCTAAAACAAAGTCTATAATTCTTTACTATTATAGTAAAAAAGTATATGATAAAAAAATAAAAACTTCTTGAATAATTTAACTAAACAAAATAGAATGAGGATTTTCGTCTTTGAGATTTTTAATATGTCTTAAAACATCTTTTTTGGTAATAATTCCTTTTAATAACCTAAAAACAAATAATTTTTAAGTTTTAATTTTTATCAAAAAAATCATTCATCTTACCCATTTTGAGTTACAATAACTTGTCTTAAACCTAGTTTTCTAAACATATCAATTACTGTTTCCATTGGTGTTGCAACTGCAACAGTTATTGGTGCAAAATCAACAATTTTATGCAACCCTAAAACATCATTTTCATAATTTTCTCTCAAAGATGTATCAATCTTATTTGTAAAAACAGAAAAAATTACTTTTGTATTAGGATCTAAATCAGCTTTAACACTTTTAGCTTTAAAAATTGCGTTCTCTAAATCCTTTCTTAAAACAAAACCAACTAAATAACGAGAATCGTCTGAAACAACAATCGGATACCCATTAAAATCATTTTTTTTAATTAAAAATTCTAAATTTCTTGTTGTCATTGAATGTTGAGTCAAATAAGCAAAAGATTGACTACCTTCATCTAAAGATTGCATACAATCTTCTGCTGTTGTTTTATAAGTAAATTCTTCTTTACTATCTAAATATGGATAACCATTTAATAAAATATGTGCGTCATAAATTCCTTGTTTTCCTAAAGCATCTCCAACCCATTTTGCAGTCATTACAGCACACATTAAAGGTACAATAAAATTAACAGATCCTGTAATTTCAAAAACAATTACAACTAAAGAAACAGTCATTCTTGTAATACCACTCAGACAAGCAGCCGCTCCAACAACCGCATAAATTCCTGGTGTCATGCAATTTACACCAGTTGAACAAGATCCTTGAAAAACCCAACTATTTGGATATTTAAATGCAATTTGTTCCATTAAAATTCCTGTACATCTTCCTGCTATTGCACCCATAGTCAATGAAGGTATAAATAAACCAGTAGGTACTTTAATACCAAAAGTAAAAACAGTAATCACAAATTTAAAAATTAAAGCTACAATTAATAAATTAATTGATTTATAAACTCCAGCTCCAGCTTCAGCAATACTGAATGTTTTGGCATTAATCACATTAGTATAATTTGTTTTATAATCACATAAAATAGAGTTATCTGCTATACCACATTGACTAAATAATAATCTAATTAACTCTGAGCTATTCATTCTTGTAAACTCATTAGGGTATGCAAAAACAGATGTAATTAAAGTAATTACAATTACTTCTGTAATTGGGTATTTACCAAGTTTTCCTGTTTTTCTTACATTACACCACATAGTATTTGCTTTAATAAAAACTGATCCAACTAAACCTCCAAAAACTCCTAATATTAAGAAAGGAATAAGCTCAATTAAAATCCATGTTCTATCGTAATCAACATAAAACATCACAGCATGTTCAGTTCCAAAAGGATTTATTGATCTTAAAACGAAAGCAGCAACTAGTGCACAAAAAAATGATCTCCACATTGTTTTTAATGGAAAATAATAACTAACTTCTTCTAAACTAAATAATACTCCTCCAATTGGTGCTCCAAAAGCTGTAGATACACCTGCTGCGGCTGCCGCAGACAAAATTTCCCGTTTTTTAGCTTCATTTTTACCATACTTTGGAAACAAATAACTTACAACATTTCCTATACAGCAACATATATGAACTAAAGGACCTTCTTTACCTAAACTTAAGCCTGTAGCTACAGCCAATACCATACCTAAAGATTTGATTAATAAAGTCCACTTTCCTAAATAACCTTTGATAATAAACCCTGATAAAATTGTTTTGATCTCTGGAATACCTGAACCACATGCATATGGAGCAAATGTTTTAACTAATAAACCAGCTGTAACGACGAATAATACAGCCATGAAAGTATACATAAAAAATGAAATAATAACTCCAAAAAAACCATCTTTATCTATTCCTAAAAGTTGTGGCCAAGTTTTCCATTGTTCACAATGGAATCCTTCAAAAAACGTGTAATTAGAGCTCCAACAGCATTGTTCTCTATTTAAATATAATGCATCTGGGCATAATCCTTGTTTCAAGTCTTTCATCCATCCTAATTAAAATTGCTGTTAAAATAAAATCAAAAAAAAAAAAATGATTCTTACCTGCACCAATATCTATAAAAGCAGCTGTACAACCAGCTAAACAACCAACTAAAAACACACACAACCATCCTGAATAAGCATCAAAAACAGCAGATAAAAAATTACAAATGGATGTAACACTACGCTTTTTCACAAAACCTCTATGTCTTTTGCCTAAAAATAAAAAAAAAAATTAAAAATTTGAATTAAAATTAAAAAAAAACTTACGATCTTTTGCAATATCTCTTTGCCAATCGATTGTGTGAAAATCTTCATAATTAGTTGGTCCTAAAAAATCTAAATCAAATTCTTCTAAAAAAAAAGAAAAAAAAACAGTAAGATGAATTCAAGTTATTTAAAAACTAAATTGTTAATAGACTTGTAAAGAATTGTTTTTTTAAAAATATTTTTAGTTTTCACACCTTTTAAAAATAATTTGTATTTCATTTTTTTTTTTGATCGAATTGATTCTTTTTCAAAACTATTAGTTCCATTAAGAAAACTATCAAATTCATTAGCTGTTTCATCAAAACTTGTTTGAGAAGAATTTGAAGACTTTTCATCTATTTGCAAATGATCATTTGTTAAAGTATTATCATTTTTAATTATAAAATCGTCTAAAAGATGTTCATTAAAATTCTTTTCATTAGTTTTATCTAAACAAACTTCAACTAAGTTATTTGGTTTTTTAAAATTTAATTCAATAGGCAAGTCTAAAAATTGAAGTTAAATTAATTTTAAAAGGTTAAAATAGATTTGAAAACTTTACAAAACTAACTATCGATTGCACTTAAACTTTAAAGAAAAAGATAATTAAAAAATTTGAACCTAAAAACTAATTAAAAAATAAATTTAGAATTTGCATAGAGTTTGAATGTAATATAAATGAACTTTAAAATTTAAAAGATGTTTTTAAAACTAAAAATTAATTAAAAAGCTAATGTTTAATTATGTCTAAAAATAAGTCTTATTGTACTAACGATGGTAAATTTTGTAAAAATTTTCAAAAAAACAAAATAATTTTCTAAAATTTACTGAACCTTCATTTTGAAAACGCCTCTGTTTTGTATTATTTGGCAATTGAATTTCATTTAAATCAATAAAATTTGTAGATTGATTCATTTTAAAAAATAAAAAACAATTTTATTTAGTTTGTATTAACAAAATTAAAACAAACTTATGAGATCTTCTTACATTTGTAAGTGTAAAATCAAAAACAATTAAATATTAGCATCGTATTTCATTAATGTTTTATTGAAACTTAATTCAAATTTTATAGCTTGAAAACTTATATTTATTCATTTCAATTTTGATCAATTTACAGATAAAATAATTCGTAAAATAACTCTCAAATTTTATTAAACTTTAATTAAAAAAACAGCTATTAAGTTTTTTATATTTTATTACCTTTATCATTTGATTTTTCAGGTGTACATTTAAATTGATTATCCATCAATAATCTTTTATGAAAAATAACTTAAATTCAGATAGATAAAAATTAATTTTCTCCAAACATGAATCGTTTTTAAATAAAAAAAAATAAACATTCAATAAATTCATTAATAAAAAGGAGGAGATTTAGTTATATTTTTAAAATTAACTTGAGTTAAAAAAGATTTCAAGTAGATTTTATTGATAAAATACAATTAAAAAAAACGTTTCCTAACTTAAAAGGTAAATTGTCAACATCATTATTTTCAAAATAAAATTCTTAAAACAAATGATTCTGCGCAATTCTATTTTGAAGATGATTTAATAGATGGCATTTTTTAGAAAAGCGGTTCTTTAAACAATTTCAAACTTTTATAAATAGTCATAAAGTATACTAAATTCTGATATTTAAAGAAAAAAAAATAAATTTTGAATTGGCGTTAGTCATTATAATTTTTTTTTAAAAAAGACTGAATTTTCGTATGTTCTAATTGTCTTCATTTATTGTATTTAGGTTTGAGTTATTTATAAATAACTGCAATGTCATTTTAACGATTGTTTGCTATAAAATGTTCTAATTTATGAAAATTAAATCTATTACAATTGAAATTAAAATCATTAAACCTACCTAATCTAAATATAATAATTTTACTATCAAAATCAGCAATCATCTACTATTTTGAATGCATAATTTTGTCCTCTTCAAATCTTTTCATTACATATCGAAAATTTCAACACTCTCCTAAATGCTGTTTGGTTCTTCATAATTAAGTAGGTATAAAATTTATCATTAATTTAACATCTAAATAGTGTTAAAGTATAAATTTTTAAGAAAAGTTGTTAAATAGATAATTTTAAATAAAAAGTTAGAATATATTACGGATTAGCAATATTATTATGAATTTATAAATCAAATTAAAGACTATTTGAAAATAAAAAAATTTATTTTAAAAAGAAATTTATATTTTCAAACTAATTAAATTATAATTTACAAAAATTTTTAGTAATTTGTTTTAACATTTTTCCATATATTTTCAAAATAATTTAAGTTTGGACCAGTTAAAAACGCTTTAAATCTTTTAGATAAACCAGGCTTGGAAGAAGCTACCATTAAATATAAATTATTTGAGTAAGACCAAAAAACTCTAACATTTTCTACGTAAGGAGTACTTAAAGCTTGAACGAAAACAAAATTCTTTAGCTTGATATCATACTTATAAATGAATGTTTGATGTGAAATTTTAGATCCTATTACAATATAAACTTGATTAAAAGGCAAATAAAATTTATCTATCGTTATAGCTCCTTTTACATTTATTTCTTGATAAAATTCAAAATTTAGTTTTAAATCATTAAATTTGTAAATTGAAACACTTTTTAAAAACGTGGAACTTTTTTCAATACCACTTTTTTCAAAAACTAAATCTTCTTGAGTACTACAACCATCATGATAACGTAATTTTTCATTTGCAAAAATTAAGAAAAGCTCATCATGTTTATTGAATGATGAGTTATAATAATTCAAACTAAAATCATTAAATATTGGTAAAAACAAAACAGATTTTGGAGCATAAGTAGGTATAACACTAATTAAATTAAAATTCTTTTTAACATTATCAAACAAATAAACAGTTGAACCTGTAAGTTGTCTATTGTAAGTGTATTCAGTGATACGATTTGCAATTGCTAGTAAAGTATAGCGATTTTTGTAATTAGAGTAAGCTTGTTTGATTGTTTTAGGATAATAATGAATTACGTCTATTGCCGTTGCACCATTTGTTAATATTTTTTGCTTCAAATCCCAATCATTAGTATTTACATTAAATTGATACAGCATTGAGTTAATTTTACTTGTTATTAAAGTTTTAGAATAACTAAAAGCGACAAATGAAAACAAATTGTTGTCATCATCTAAGAAAAATTTAGAATCTTGCATGATTGAAGAAATTTCATTATAATTGATAGATTCATTATTTTTAGCATTTTTGCTATCTTGAATTATCCTTCTTTTTTGGATACCAATATTATTGAAATTTGTTGTGTAAAGCGTTGTTATCTCATAAGGTATATTTTCTTTTGCATACCGATTCATAAAATTATTTTGATAATAACATCCTGTTGTATTAGACCATAAATGAAAAGAGCTTTTGATAAAACTATCATTCTCTGATAAGCTTAAATTTTTGTAGGATAATTTAAACGGTGGGAATGAACGATGTTTTATTTTTTCATTTTGTATGATCAAATCATCATATTCGTTTAATTCATAAGTCAATGTTTCATAAATTTCGCAATAACTTTTGCTATCTGAGTTAAGATAACGTTTTCCTCTCGGTATTATTCTCCATCCTAAAACATGATCAATTTTAGGACCCAAAAATTCATTATTCTTTAAATTATCATGAACAAAAGGAGATGTTAAAAATCTATCAAAAACAATATCTTTGCCTTCATCATCTTCTACATCAAATTCATCATAAATATCAAAATATTCTAAGTATATAGGTTTTGTACTTATTTTTTCAACTTGTCTTATTAACTGTTGATCATTATTATTAAGAATATATTTAGTCTTATCATAGTAATGTCCTCTAATTTGTTTATCTTTTAAATATTGATTTTCAAATTTTCTTAAATTAATTCCATTCAAAAAATTATTCAAATGAGTATTATTTAAAGTAGCGCGACGATCAATAATTAATTTTCCTGGTAAATAATCATTTGAATTGATTTTAATAACTTTATAAATTAAATCGGTTAAATTTAAATCATTAATTTTTTTATCAATAAACAAATTTCCATCAATATTCACATCATTGACAAAAATTAATTTACTTTTAATTATTTCGTTTGAAAAGCCTTTATTAGCTCCTAAATTTATTAAAAACTCAACAGGTATTTTATTTATTGTTTTTGAAACAATCAACTCATCAACTTTCAATTTGTTTCTGAAACCAAAAGAGTTTAATATAAAATTACTATTATTTTTGTTCAAATCAATTGAATTACTAAAAGAATTTATTATTGGAACTTTATCAACATATTTAAAAACATTAAAGTTTTTCAAAAAATCCACTGATTTTTTGAAAACAACTGTTATATTTACAAACTCATTTTGTGTAGTTGAAACAATGTCTTGAGGTATTTTTAGCTTGTTAATTTTTCCTAATATTTTTAAATCTCTTACAAAATGAACTGGCTTATTGAAAAACTTTGTTGATGTGAATAAAAATCTATTCAAGTTATCTCTTCTTAGTAAAACTTTATAAAAGTCGTTCAAGTTTACTTTATTTATCAGACCAGTAACATTAAAGCTCCTAAGTATAGCCATTTCTTTTTTAGGGTAAATTTCATTGATAAAAACTTTTGTTGCTTGTACATTTTGATTTTTATTTCTTAATAATGCATCATTCAAAATTAAATCTAATCTAACTCCATTAATTTTATTTCTACTTATTAATTTACCAACAGAAACAGTATCTGTAAAGGTTAGTGGAAAATCAATTTCTTTGTTTTTTTGTAAAACACTTAAATTTTTAATTAAATTCAAATTAGTTTTATCTATCAAATTATTTTTAGTGTAAACGTTTCCTCTTACATCTAAATACTTAAAATTTATATTTCCATAATTACCATTCAAAGTTAAATTACCAAAATTCATTACTGAGTTAAACAAATTGTTTATGTTCAAACCATTAATTAAACCAGAGTTTATAAACATTTGATTATTAATTATTACTTCATCTTTAAATATTAAATTAAAAGGAACCGTGACATTATTTTTTAACAATATAAAATCGTTTGGACTAATGCCATTTATTTTTGTCTTCACCAAGTTTAACTCATTAAAGAAAATGATATTTTCAAATTTATAAGGAGCAAGTACGATATTCATTCTACTTTTAGAAAGCATTCTATTTTTAATTTCATTCAAATCTACACTTTTGAAAATTTTTTTTGCATTTACATCTTTTTTCACAAAAATTTTATCTTTTATAGTGGTTTTACCATTTATGAAAATGATATTTTGAGGATTTCTAGATTTGTAAATTAAATTATTTGCTAATGAGTTTATGTTTAAGTTGTTGAATCTTCCATCAAGTTTTAAGTTATTGAATTCTACAGAACCATTAAATATGATTGGAGTATTAATTTTTTGGTATGGCTTATCAATAAAAACGGCTCTATTCAAAAATTTAATGAAATCAATCCCAGACAAATAACCTTGAACATCTAACTCAGAAGTAGTGAATCCATTCAAAAACTGCTTATTCATTATAAATTTATTAATCAATTCAGGAGTATCTTTTAAAACTAAATCTTGATACCATTCATGTATATTGATATTATTCAAGTCTTCTTTAATGTAAAAATCGTTTTCAACATAAACTTGTTTATCAAATTTAACAAAAGAATTATTTGTAAAAGTTTTTTTACCAATAAAAACTTGCTCAAATGGACTATTTCTAAGTAAAATATCTTTTTCTATTATTAATCCATTTAATTTATTTACAAATAAATTACCTTCAACAACTAGAGTATTAAACTTTTTGTGACCTGTAATGTAGTCAAAAACAGTATTATTATTTCTCTTGTTAATTAATTGAAGATTTTGAACCATTTTCATATTTAATTTGTTTAAGTTTATATTATTAAATTTTGTATGAGGAGATGTAGTCAAATTACCATTAGAAATAAATACATTTATGAATGTTTTAGGTCCTAAAATTATTTGTTCTTGATTAGGTTTATTCAAAATGAACTCTTGAGGGAAATCTTTTTCATTTAGTTTTTTTAAATTCAAATTTTTTATTCTTACAGGACAATTTATTCTTAATGGGACATCAATTCTTTGTCTACGATTTTTTAACCAGTAATCTTTACTCAATTCAGAAATGTTTAAATCGTTAAGTTTTCTTGAATTAACGTTTCCGCTTATTTTTAAATTTTCGAATATAACATCACCGGTTAATCTATTAAAACCAAACTGCGATAAGCTATATAATTCATCAACATTCACATAATCAATTGTGTTATTACCAAGTATTAAATTAGATTTCAAAACTAAATTTTGACCAAATGTCTTATGGGAGTTAATTATTTGAGGAATATTTGAATTTTTTAAAACATATTCATTAGAAAAGTTCATGTTATTTATATAAACTGCATTTAAATCACTATCTATAATTAAAGGTTTTGCAAAAACGATCCCACCTTTAAATTCTTGATTATTCTTCAAATTTAAAATATCTTTTTCAATATTAAGATTGTTAACTAATCCAAAAACTTTTGCATCTCCTTTTACTGTCACAAAGTTTTCAAAAACAAATTTACCTTTTACTTTATTGTTACCAGATTTTTTCAAAGCTAAATTAAATATTCTATTAAAGTCTACCCTATTATTAATTGGATTTTTTACTTCAATTGTATTTGTTTTAAAAATTTTTTCAAAAACAATTCTTCCTTCACAAATTTGTTGCTTATTTGAATTTAATTTAATTGAAAACTCTGAAAGTTTTTGTAAATCTCCTCCATTAATTAAACCTAAAACATTAATATTTTTTAGAATGTTCAAATTTTGAAAAATTTTTGACCCATAAATTTTTAATTCTTCTTTTGAATTTTTTCTCACTATATCATTCAAATAAACATCATTAATTAAGCTAGGAATAAACAAATTTCTTGAATGAACCTGGTTAAAAATAAAATTACCAGTTATTAGCTGTGGAAATTTAGAATCTAATAAAAGCAAGTTAGAAAGCTGAAGATTATTGATCATTTTGACGTTTAAATTAAATACATCTAAGTTCTTACTGAAAATAATTGGAGCTTTAATTATTTGGTAACCTGATTTTCTTAATACATTTCTTGTTAGATCATGAATTGTTACATTATTTATTTGTACATCTTTATTAGTTATTTCATCGACGAATATTTCACTACTTTCTATAGAATTTAAAAAAACAATTGGACTAAAAATTTTTTGAGAATTTTTATTCTTGAAAACTAAATTTTGATATGTTTCATTCAAATGTGAATTGGTATTATGCAATAACCTTTTATACATATTGATTACATCAACACCTTTTATTGCAGTAGGAGTTATACCTTGAGATTTTATTTTTAAAAAACCAATTTTTGCTTCAGATTTGGCTTCAACTCTATTACGTACAACAATTGGTGCAGTAACAACTTGTCTTTTATTTTTCACCCAAACATCATTTGTCTTCAATTTGAAATCTTTGATAATGAACTCATTTTTTTTCTCCAAGTTTTTTAACTCAAATAAGCAATTCATTAGAGGATCTTTTACAATTTTGCGTTCAGTTACATTAACTAAATTAATTAAATAAATTGGGTTGAAAGTTGGATGAGGTTTACCTAATCTATAATCATCAAAAGTAAGAAAAACATAATAGCTAAATTTTTTGAAAGACATCATTTTAACTGTTTCTATCAATTGATAAGTAGGATCAAATTTTTTTGCAAAAGTTATAACATATTGGCCACTAACAGACTGACTATAAAAACGCAATTCATTCCTATAAGTAACTAGACTTATAACAATTTCATTATTAGGCAAATAACTAGCATCTAAGTCTTTCGCATAATTTGTGTCAGGTAAAGTCTGATATCTTATAAATTGAGATTCTAACCACCAAAATATTTTACAGTTTGACAAACCTATAAACATTAAGTAATGATTATCGTTTAACTCGTAATGTTTAACTGTACTAATTTTAATTCTGTTAGAAGGAAACATCTTCCAAAATTCTCTTGAACTTTCATCTTTTAAATTTATTTTTTGTACCAGGCGCAAGCTTTCTTTGTAAGATGAAATACTAACTTGTGAAAAAATAACAGCATTTTCGGTTTGATTTCTAAATGATGTAGCAGTGCTAACAAGATATAATTTTCCTGACATTTTAAAAAGCTCAATAGAATCAGCACCCGCTAAATGTTCAGTTCTATAGTCTGCCACTAAATCAAATTGAGATGTACTCCATTTATACAACCTTATTTCACCTTCATTAAACTGATCTATTGATATACCTAAATAAACATTATTTTGATATTCAATTAAATTGAAATGAACCTTAGGATAAGTAAATTTCAAGCTGTGTGTATTTATTAATTGTGCAGGAGATTGATTTTCTATTCTAGGTAATAGTTTATAAGTAACAAGTTCACATGTATTATCATAATAATATAAAACAACAAAATATTGAAAGTTTCTATAAAAAAATTGACCACTTTTTAATATCCCAGAAACATGATTTTCTCTTATATCTATTGATGAATATAAAACATTGATATCTTTACTATCTGGATTTAATACAGCATAGTTTAACATAGGTTTGTAACCATTATCATAAAAAATAATTTTTGTCCAGAAAATACCTAAGTTATTATTATTATTTACTATTGACCACGTAATAACTTTTTTCAATAAATTAAATAATTTTTCAGAGCCAATAGGAAAAATATCATTAACAATAGTTTTTAAAGAAATTGGTGAAAACTCTGTAAAAAAGAAAATTTTATTAGCTATGGATTAATATTTTCTTACTGAAATCTTACCTTCATCTTTATTAAATGCATAATTTTGATTTGTTTGACGTTTGGATCTTACTCTTAAAGCTTCAGTTTTACGATGCCATGCTAAGTAAAATTCTTCCAATTCTTTTTCAGAAAAAGAAATTTGAGTCTTATTTAATTTATCTTCACAATGATATTCTTTCACAGAAAACAAAAATAAAAAAAAAGAAAATATCCAAACGGTGGATAAATTCATTTTTGAAATTTTCTAAAACTTTAATTTCTAATAAACAATTTTCAGTTTTCTAAAATCAATTTTTCTTAAACCAAATTTTCTAAAATATATTTTTTTCAGTTTTTGAAAAAAAATTTTAATTTACAAAACCTAGTTTTTTTAAACTGTTGTTCTACTCAAATTAAGAAACTGAATGATTGTTTTTGATAATTTTTTTTCTTAAAACAGATTTAAAATAGAATTTAATTTGAATATTCATTAATTAAATATTTTTAAGTTAATTTAAAATTACCTAATGTCAATGAATTCGTTCAAAAATATTTTAAAAATGTAAAAGTTTTCATTTAATTTCAAAGAAAATTTTCCACCAAAGAAGAGTATTAATGTATTTTGTAAAAGTATTTTTGACTTGTTTTGAATTATGTGGTAAAAATTTTGTGTTTTATATAAAAATAATTTTTATATTAATGAAGTGCATTTAAAATGATTTAAAATTTGTTAATAATATGAAAGAAATTAAAATTTTTTATTGTTTTACGGTTCAAATTAGATTTATAAGCTTACTACTAAATTAAAGTTAATTTGAAAATTTTTTAAACTGAAAAAGAGAACTTTCAAAAACTTTTATTAATGAATCTTGATTTTTCATTAATTTTATGATTAACATTATCTTATTTCTATAAATTTTTTTATACATCAGCTTTATATTAAACAAAAAAATCTAAACTGAGTTAAAATTTCAGAAATAATTTTAATCAATTAAAATTGATTTTCTAAATTAGTTTCATATTTTTCATCTTTCTAATCTTTATATATTTTTATTTTTTTTAATCAAAGTTTTTAGGAGTAATCCTAAAATTTTACGTTCTTATTTTTTGAAACTTTGATCCAAGCATGCGTGGCCTATGTATATTATCAAGAACCGCCATTTTACCAAAAAAAAAAAGTTTTTAATGAACTTTAAATTTAGTTTTAAATTTAAAAAAACTTTCATAAATGTTTATTTGAAAAAGTAACATCAATTCAATTAAAAGTATTTAAAAAAGTTTCATTGAAAAAAAATTTTTTTTTAACAAAATGTCTTCTTCAAACTTAATTATTCAATATTTAATTGGAATACTATGTCTTTTCATCGCAAATGTTTTTTATTTTTATTATATTAATTCTGTTATATACTCTAATGATATTTTTTTAATTTCATATTTACAAAGTGTTTTGTATATTTTAGTAGCTATTTTGTTTTGTTTATTTGAAAGTTCAAACTTGAAATTATTTAAAAATAAAAAGAAGAATCTTGCTTATTCACCTTTGAATCAATTTGAAGATATTGATTTACATCAAATAGATAAAATAAGTTTAAGAAAAAATAAATTTTTAACTGAATCAACATTTGAACAAATATCTGATTTAGAAGATGAAGATGATGAAAATGAGAACAAGAACTGTAACCAGAAAAATTATTCAGAGAATGATTATTCAAAAGAGAAAAAAAAGAATTCATCGTCTAAAAATCGTAAAGTAAAATTTAATAAAAAGAAAGAAATTAGACATTTAAGTGATATGTATGCTCAAAGTGCGCTATTATCAAGATTAAGTTATGAAGCATTTATGGAATTTGATCATCAGATTATAAATCATTATTCGAATTTAGCTTTTTCAAATTCATTAGTATTAGCTCCATGTTATTCAATAATTTGGTTTTTATCAATTTATTTTTCAAACTTATCATTGAGCTATTGTTTTATTCCAACAAATTATTTTTATTTGAACATTAGTTTTTCATTAATATTTATAATTGTTCTACAAAAGTTTTTTTTCAAACCGAGTTTCAATGAAAGAATCACATTGACTAAAACATTAATTTGTATTATTTTTTTTATATCAGTTGTACTTATAACAGTTTTTTATGGAAATTCATTCACAGTCATAACAACAAGCGAACTTGAAAATTTAGATGAACCTGTTTTTTTAAGCCAAAAACAAACAACACATTCAATTAAAATTAAGCCACTTTTTTTTACTATTTTAAGTTCATTTTTATCAACATTATTTTTAATCACTTTACGTAACAAATATGATCAAGAAGATTTTGATTTAAAAGTATTTTCTTGTTTCTTAGCTGCATTTTGTTTAGCTATATTTGGATCTTTGTTTTTAATTATATCTAATCAACAATTTTCGAAATCTATTTTACCTACGAAATTTGAATTAATTAAAATATTACATCAAGGTTTAATGGGACCATGTTTTGGTCATTTTTTTTTAATTGTGTAAGTTGATTTATTCTTTAAAACTACTTTTCAATTACTTGAAAAAATTTTTTTTTAAAATACTTTCTTTTTCAGAGGCTCATTTCTAACTAATTCTATGGTTGCAATCTCATCTTTTAGTTTACTTGTTTATTTTAATTCAATTTTTGTAAACAACTTTGCTAACTTAACTTATCCATTGTTTATTCTTATTATTTTGATTTCATTTTGTTTTATTGCACTTATTCACATTACTTTTAAAGAAAAAAAATTGTCTAATAATAAGAATTCTTTTTTTAAATCAATTTATAAACTTTTGAGAAGAAAATTATTTCCAAAGAAAAAAAAGTTTGATAACTTAGAAAGTTCTATATTAGAAAGTGAATTTTATTAGAAAGAATTGTAAAAATTGTTAATTGTAAAAAATCTTTAAATTTGTTAAATTAAAAGTGTAAATAAAATCTATTTTTTAATTCTGACTAAAGATGAACTTTTTATTGAAAAAATTTTCGCTATTATTTATAGAGGGAGCTTTTGTTTGTTGACATCTAACTTGTAATTTAACTTCATTCAAAAAATAATCTTAAGAAATCAGTTCAAAAACCAGTAGAAGATTTTTTCTTAACTTTTCATTAAAAATGATTAGGCATTCTGAAGATTTCTTAATTCAAAAGTGTTTTTTTTATTTTAATTATTCTTTACAAAACAATTTTCACTCAAGTTTATATTTAAAAACAAATTATCATCAAGTTTTAGGTGTAAATAGAAATGCAAATCAAAAAGAAATAAAAGATGCTTATTTAAAATTATGTAAACTTCATCATCCAGATATACAATCAAATACAAGTTTAACAAAAGAAGAAAGAGTAAAAAAGTTCCAAACTATAAATGAAGCTTATAATAATTTGTCAAAACCAGATGCAAAACTAAATTCATTTGACAATTATTCAGAATTTTATAAATCTGGATTTCGTAGATACCCTAGGTAATCTACTAACAAATTTTTATTAGATCTATTTTACTTAAATTTATTTATGTTTTTAGGTATGAAAATTATCGACAATATCAAAGTTATGATTTTAGGTATCACGATTTTAGAAAAAATTATGAGAGAAATAATTTCGCTAGAGCTCAAACTTTTCAGAAAGAAACAACCAAACATATTCGGATTCTTATTTTCTCTTTTTTCTTAATGTTCTTTTATGTTGTTTCCGTCAGATTAACTTTAGTGAATGATCATTTAAAAAATCAAAGAATTTCAACTCAATATAATGAATATTACAGACAGACTAATAAAAAAAATGATTAGTTATGTATATTTTACCTTTTTTTGTACAGAGTTTAAATTAAAAATTGTTTTGTAAAGAACTTAAAGTCTAATATTTTGTTGTAAAAATCTTCTAAAGTTTTCTTTTTTAAAACTTGATGATTGTTAAATAAAGAAAAAATTATTTATTGTTTCAAACTATCGAGTGTTATTTAACTAAACAACTTATCTATGCGCATGCTTAAATTCTTTCTTTCAATGTCGATATAATAATTCCCACACATGTTAGACAACAGTGACAAACAATTTTTCATTCAATCGTTAAATTAACAGAAAACATAAAGTAAATCTTGATCAAGAGAAGAAAAATGTTTCTTTGTTTTATATTCTACTTTATAATTTTTGCTGTTGGCTTATTTTATTTTTTTAAATTAGACTCCAGTATATTATTGTTTATTTACGAGAAATATTTCCCTAATAAAGAAAAATTAAGAAACAAAATAGTATGGATTGTTGGATCTTCTACAGGTATTGGTGAAGAATTAGCATATAAATTTGCTGAATTGAATTGTCGTCTGATTTTAACTAGTACAACTGCTAGTAAATTAGAAGAAGTCAAAAAAAATTGTATTCAAAAATCTAATAATCAATTGAAAGAAGATGATATACTTGTTTTACCTTATGATATTTCAAATTTCAAAGAGAATGATACTGCATTTGAAAAGATAATAGAAAAGTTTGGTAATATTGATATTTTATGTAACAATGCTGCTCGTTTAATGCGTCAAAAAGTAGTTGATATTAATATAGACGAACAACGTCAATTGATGGATATTAATTTTTATGCACCAATGTATATTACAAAAATTGTTATTAAACATTGGATCAAGTTAAACTTTGCTGGTCAAATTTTAGCTACAAGTTCAATTGCTAATTATGGAGATTTGCCTTCTTTGTATACTTATTTTGCATCTAAAAAAGCTTTAACGGTATTCATAAAAAATTTTTGCATTTAATTTATTTGATTTCTTATAGTTTTTTTATATTTTAGACATTCTATCGTGCTGTTGAATATGAACATAAAAAAGATAACATAAAAGTAATAATGGTTTTTCCTGGTCCTGTTCAAACTGATATTTGTGAGAAATCAATAACCAAAAATCTATCTAAGTTAATTTCAAGTAGTCTTATGTCATCTGAAAGATGTTCAGAACTAATGATCATTTCATTAGCCAATAATTTAAGCGAAAGTTGGATTTGCATTCAGCCTTATTTAGCTTCTGTTTATATTCAAGATCATTTTAATTTTTTTGTACACAAAATATTCAGTTTTTTTAATTTAGCAAGTTTTTTTGAAAAACAACTTGATGCAAGAGCTGCAAACAATTAAAACCAAACTTGTTAAGAAATTTAAGTATCTTAATTTGATAAATCTATTGTCAGTTATGGTAATTATATTAAAATGATAAACAAAGAAATTCTTTGTGCTCAAAAAATTGATTAAAAAATTTTATTGGTGAAAAAAAAGATAAATACTTTTAATTAAATTAAAACTTATCAGAAACAAATATTTTTTTAGAAAAATAATTAAAATGATAAATCTGTGTTTATTCATGCGCAAATTATTTTTATTTATATTTTAGTTTTCAGGTAATAACAGGTTAATTTTAACAAAAATTTTTAAAGTTTTGTAAAAATAATAAAAATACTCAAATAAATTTCATTATGAAATTCAGTAAATATTTCTTCTTCAAAATAAAATTTCTGTTTATTTTTAAAACGCACATTCAGTTTATGAAACTTCTTTTCATTTAAACACATTAGTCTAAAAAAAATGTTTTTTTTTCTTTTTTACTTCGTATGTTTTGTTTCTAGTTTATTTTATTTTTTTAAATTAGACTCCAGTATATTATTGTTTATTTACGAGAAATATTTCCCTAATAAAGAAAAATTAAGAAACAAAATAGTATGGATTGTTGGATCTTCTACAGGTATTGGTGAAGAATTAGCATATAAATTTGCTGAATTGAATTGTCGTCTGATTTTAACTAGTACAACTGCTAGTAAATTAGAAGAAGTCAAAAAAAATTGTATTCAAAAATCTAATAATCAATTGAAAGAAGATGATATACTTGTTTTACCTTATGATATTTCAAATTTTAAAGAGAATGATACTGCATTTGAAAAGATAATAGAAAAGTTTGGTAATATTGATATTTTATGTAACAATGCTGCTCGTGCTATGTTTCAAAGAGTTATTGACATCAATATTGAAGAACAACGTCAATTGATGGATATTAATTTTTATGCACCAATGTATATTACAAAAATTGTTATTAAGCATTGGATTAGATTAAAATTTTCTGGTCAAATTTTAGCTACAAGTTCAATTGTAAATTATAGTGATATACCATTTTTATATACTTATGCTGCTTCTAAAAAAGCATTAACGGTATTAACAAAAATTTTTTCACTTGATTTATTTGATTTTTTATAATTTTTCTTTTATATTTTAGACATTTTATCGAGCTGTTGAATATGAGCATAAAAAAGATAATATTAAAGTTACAGTTGTTTTTCCTGGTCCTGTCGAATCTGATATTTGTAAAAACTGCATAACCAAAAATCTTCCTTCAATTTTACCTGATGGCTTAATGAAAGCAAGTAGATGTTCAGAACTAATGATTATTTCATTAGCAAATAACATGAGTGAAACTTGGATTTGTATACAGCCTTATTTGGCTTTTACATACCTACAAGCTCATTTCAATTATTTCTTTTTCAAAATACTAAACTACACAAATTTGGCAAAATTTTTAGAAGAAAAACTTGAAGCAAAAGCTGTTGAAAACTAATTTTAAAAAAAAATTAATTTTAAGAAGTTAATTGATGTTGGCTAAATGAAATTATTTAATAGAAATTGAAAAACTGAAATTATCAGAAAAGAAATTTTTTTTTAATTCAAAAAAGAAAATAACTTTCCATTTATTTCTATTTATAAATTTGAATAAAGCAATATACAAAAACTATGTTTCTATAAATTTAAGATAAGAATTTATTGTTTAGATCTAAAAATTTTATATAAAAGTTAAAGCTCCACCTGTTATTTATCATCAATCTTTTACAGTTTTATTTTTGCTCGAATTGAAAATTTTTTTTTGAATGTTTTTTCAAGGTTGAAAATTGTTAAATAATTTTAAAACAATGATAAAACCTTATGATCACCAAGTTAAAGGCGACTATTCAAAAGGTTTGTTTATAAAAAAATTTTTGAAAAACTAATTTAAATATACTTCGTAGTTAAAAATTTGTATTGGAAAGAGCCATTTTATTTTATTCAAGCTGCTGATACACAATATGGATTAATAAGAAGAAAACAATATATTGATGAAGGTAAAGTTGATGGAGAAATTAAAGAATGGGAAGAAGAAAAAAAATTGTCAGCAAAAGCTGTTGAGTTAATTAATCAAATGGTACCTGCACCAAAATTCATGATAATTTGTGGAGATATGTTAGATCAATTTCCTTACGAATTAAAAAATAAAGACAATTTAATGGCTAATTATGATGGAATTATGACTGATGAATTAAGTAAAACTCGACTTAGTCAATACGAAGATTTTATGAATATTTTTCAAAAACTTAGAATACCATTGGTTTATTTGTGGTAATCATGATGTCGGAGATAAACCTACAATAAAATCTTTGGAGAGATATGAGACTGAGTTTGGTGATAATTATTTCAAGTTTTATTTAGATGGTGTTTTATTTATTTGTTTAAATTCTCAATTGTTTTATGATGCTCACGAATTAAAAAAAGTTGCAGAAGAACAAGAAAAATGGCTTGATAAAATATTAAATGAAGAAGCAAAATTATTCAAGCACACTGTAATTTTACAACACCATCCTTTATTTATTAAAGATGTTAATGAAGAAACCAATTATTTTAATTTACCAATATTAGAAAGAAAGAAATTATTAAAGAAATTCAAAAAAGCTGGTATTAAAAAAGTTTTCACTGGACATTTACATAAAAATGCATGTGCTTATGATGAAGATTTAGAAAATGTTGTAACAGGAGCAGTTGGTTTACAAATTGGGAATGAAAATCAACATGGTTTTAGAATTGTTAAAATTGAAGAATCAGAAATCAGACATGAGTATTATACTTTACAAGAATGTCCAAAAAATTTAGGTTTATAGTAATTTGAATTTATTTCGCTAAATTTACATTCTAATAATATTCAAGCACATTTTTGAAAGACTTTGTTTCACAAAATAAAAAATTTTGAAATATTTTTATAAAATAAACAAATAAAAATTTAAATTTAAAACACTAACATAAATTTATAAGATCAAAACATTTTAAATTTATAAAACATTTCCATAATCTACTTTCTTAACAAACCAAGATCGATAAAGAGCATAACCAAGTACTGTAGATAATGAAGACATTATTGTTATAGTGAAACAAACCATTTGAACACCATCTGAATCACCAGCTTGCATTCCAAATGGTGTTGCTACACCAGACCCAAAACCTACTTGACCACATCTCAAAACTAAATTTTAAAAAAAAAATTAATTTTTTTTTTATGGATTTTTTTAAATTTTTTACCTGGAGAAAATTTTCCTGCTGTTATGTCAAATCCTTGCATTTGAACATTTGATAATCTAACAATAACTGTAGGTTCATTTGTTTCAGAATCATAAAAGTTTAATACATCAGGTGATGGACAAAAATAAGATTTTCCTAATGGAGTTTCAAATTGCGATAAAATATTCGCATTTGTAATTTTTGCTATTTTTTCTTTGCCTTTAGTTGCCCCGTCAAATAACGTATCACCAGTATTATAAACAAAATCCATTGATTTTACACTCCATGTATCTGTGTCTCGGTACTAAATAAAAATTATTTTAAATTAACAAAATTTATATTCAAAAACATACTTTTTCAAAAGCAATTCTCAACATGAAACCTCCTTTCCAAGTTATGTCCATAACAGAATTAGCATCTAATACATTTGAACATCTTCCTTTCATTTCAGAATCGATAGGTAATCGATGAATTAGTTGCTATCAAAAAATAATTATTTAAATTTTTAATTTATTTTGATTTTTACATACTTGTTTCCCATAATTAGCTTCATATGTAATGGTAAACATAGCATCTAATTTGACTAAAAGACAAATTTTACCTCTATGATCCCATGCAGCAAAAGAATATAAAGGAGCTGATTCTTTTTGATTTTTCTTTGTTTTATCATGTGATTTTGGTTTAGTTACATTTTTAGAACTAATAGTTTGTTCAAGAAAAATAGCCAAAATGAAAAAGAAAAATAAAGACTTTTGAAACTTATTCAACATGGATTATTTTTTGAAAGACAAATTTATCATTAATAAAAAATAAAAGACTAAGTTTTATTAATTCACAATTAATTTAAGATAAATTATATAAGTTTAGATTTTCATATTTTTTTCAAAAAGTTTATCTTCTTCGAATTGAGCGAAGTTTTTATTTCTAAAATCAAAAAATACATGCGTAAAAATTTAAATTTTTTATTGGCGCGTAAATATTAACTTAAAACTTGATTTGAAGTTGTATTTTATTTATTTTTTTTTTTGAATTAAATTATCTGTAATTTTAATATTTTTTCTTAAAGATTTTTATATCTTAGTCATATTATGATAAATTCTTATTCAATACATGTGGCTTAGATACTTTTACAATAAATTTTATTTTACAACATATGAGAGTTTATATTATTATTAATAAAACCTTCTAACCGAGTGTAAAACAGCTGGTTTAAAGCTGGGTGATGGTCAAAATGAGTTTACTATAAGAAACATCAAAGATTTTGAATGTATCGCTAAAAAACTATGTTCAAAACTTATTAAAAAGAGCTAAGTTTTAATAAAAATCAAATCAATGAAGTTAAAGTTTTTTGGAAATTTTGGGTTCCTGGATCTGGTTTTGGATCCTTGGATTTTAGATCTTGAAATTCTTGTAATTCCATCTAGGTGAACACGGAACTTAGAATTTCATCACCTGGAAAGAAAAAATTTGAAAACTACTGTATGTAATAAACTAGGGTAAATGACCAATAAATAAAATTCAGTACTTAAAAAAAAATTACCTCTTATTTCTTTTTATTCTTTTCACTTCTACTTTTTCTTTGAGTTTGGAGTTAAAATATTTTTTCACTATTCTTGAATTGATAATATTTTCCTCTGAAACTATATCTAAGCTATGATTCGTTTCCACTTCTTCTATTTTTGACATTAAATTCTCTTTTTGGACACCTTCAGCATCATCTAAATTTTTATCCTCCATAAAATGTTTAGTCATTTTTTTTATTTTAAAATTTTTTGTGTATTATTAAAAAAAACTATTTTTTATTGTATCAATTATTGCTTAAATTTCAATTGTCAAATAATGTTTTTGAAAAATTATTGTTTTATTACATTATTATTATTATTATTATATGATTTATTTAAAAGCCTTACACATTAAATAACGCGAGGCGCCTATTTTGAGAAATTTTTACAATTTTTTATATACAGATTAATTAAGAACATATGAATAAATTATATTAAAGTAAGAAGTTTTAACAGTTTAGAATTACTATTTTTTTTTTAGGGATTAAGAAGTTTAGTCAATTGTTAGTTATAAGTTTCTTCTTTTGTTAGTAAGTATATTTACAGCTATTTTACAAAATTTTTTAAAGTCTTCAGCTTTTTTTGGATCACTAAGTATAAAAAGATCTGATTTATCAGTAATATTGTTGGCAGATAGTAGTTGGTTCCTTTGGTTGCTAAAATCTTTATAGCGAAAGAGCACATGTTCTGGGTCCTCAAGGATATTACAGGAATGGCACAGATCGCTGTCGAGTTTGCCAAATTTTTTAAGGTAGCTAGCAAATGAACCATGACCAGAGATAAATTGTTCAGTGTGATATGTTGAAAGATTCGTTTGGTTACTTATATCCACAAAATTCGAAGTCCAACCGCTAACCAAGTCTGAGAGCTGTGTAGACCAAAGTTTATAGAATCGTCCCTCAACTTTCTTTCTTACTGTTTTTATCGAGATGTCAAGATGGTAAGTTACATCAGGGAGCTCAGTTGCCATTTTCGCCAAAACATCGACAGCATCGTTCAACAGAACACCTGAGTGAGCTTTAACATGTATAAATTCAATGTTTATTCCATTTGATTCCATTTCATTAACAATGTCAAGAACTTTTTTCTGTAGAATAGTTTGGTTTTTGTGGTTTTGGAGTGATAACAGTACACCAAGGTTATCGCAGAAGACCCTAACCGTCCGGTTACCCAGGTTATCTCCACACAGGGAGTCAAGAGCCAGATAAATTAACAGCATTTCGGCCTGGAAGACATTGCAGTAGTCAGGAAGCCTGTACTGCAAAAATCTTCTACGTTCACCACATGATATCAGCTGAGCACAACCAACATGATCTTTTTTTTTGGATCCATCTACCCAAATATCTGTAGATAGTATATCAGGAGTCTGTGTTTCTAATGAGTGTACTCGAATCTTAGACCACTTCTAAGGCTCCTTCCATTCTGTCCACTGTAGCCTTTTTTCAACCATTTTGTCTCCAAAACTGCCACTCAACCTGGAATGTCTAATCATGGTTTTAATGCAGAAAACATAATCAAAAGGCAACTCACCTAGTAGCATGATAGCCGTTTCAGTTCTGACCGTTTTGTACAATCTACAACATATAATAGCGCATTGTCTTTGGAACTTCCTTAAAAGATCAACTGCCTTTGGACTCCTGCAATGTCTACTCCATGACTCACATCCATAACTCACAATAGGAGTAATAACTGTTTTATAAAGATGCAATAAGTGTTCAGGATCAGGTCCCCATTCCTTACCGCATATTCTAATAAGTAGCCCAAGTGCCCTTTGACTAGAAGATATTCTTGACCTTAAGTGTTGGATAAATGTCAGCTTGCTATCAATTAAGACTCCCAAGTATTTAACATCATCACTTATGCCAATAATCGAATCGCCACAATTGAACTTAATAAAAGAATAAGATTGGTACTTACGTCCTATTATCATCGCTTTGGTTTTACCATGGTTAAATCTAAGATGATTTCTTTCCCCCCAGTCAGTGATTCCAAGGATAATTTTTTCAATTTTTGAAACTTCAGCAAAGTCTAGTTTGTCGAATTCCATAATTAATGCAAAATCATCCGCAAAAGCAAGTTTAGTGTGGTTATTCAAGATTTCCAGTTCCAATTTTATTACATTGTAATTGTTTTATTACAATATCGAGTATAATTTAAAATACCCGCTCAGAAAAATTTATACTAATGCGCACGCATATTTTTAAATTGGTTAGTATGCTTAAAGCTATATATCGCTGTAAGCATAGCAACTACGCTACATTGTTCCTTCATTTTGTTATTTTTCATTTTATTTTCAAAATTCTAATTTAGTCTTTTTTACTATTTATGTCTCTCATTTCAAGGAATTAATCAATAAAAGTTTAATTACTGTTTTAGTTATTTAAATTTATTTTCAGTTTTCATTAAATTTAAATATAATTTTAAAATTATTAGATTTTTTTTATTTTGTTTATATTTTAATATCTAAACATATAAACATTTTTGTAGTGTATTTTGTAATTTTTAAAGAAAATCATTGTTTTTTTACTTTTAGATCATTTTTTCAAAACTAAATTATGGCTGAAGATTTTGATGTTGAAGCCATGCTTGAAGCTCCATATGTAGCTAATTCAAATGGTGTTCTTAATTATAAAAATAAAACTGAAAACGATGATAGGTAAGATTTTTAATTTAATTTATGTTTAATTATTTTTTTAATTTTTCTTTTGCTTTTTTTAGAAAAAGAAGAAGATCAAGAAGTATAGATAGAGGTAGAGATAAACTTAGAAGTAGGTCAAAAGAAAGTAAAAGAAGTAGAAGCAAATCTAGAGATAGAAGAAGAAGTAGAAGTCGTGATCGTGATCGTGATCGTGATCGTGATCGTGATCGTGATCGTGATCGTAGAAGAAGTAGATCTAGAGAAAGAAAATCTAGAAAGTCAAGAAGTAGAAGTAGAGAAAGAAAGTACAAAAGATCTAGATCAAGAGATCGTTCAAGAGGAACACATAGGAGAAGGTAAATACTTTTTTTTTTTATTTCATATAAATTATATTAATTTTTTTTACTTAGGTATGATGATAAATATGCAAAAAAACCTAGGGAAGAAGATTATTCACCTAGAAAATTATCTCCTTTAAAAGAAGATAAAATTTTGGAAGAAGCAGATCAAAGGACAATATTTTGTATGCAATTATCTGCTAGAGTTAGACCACGTGATTTAGAAGAATTTTTTTCAAAAGCTGGAAAAGTTAGAGAAGTAAGATTAATAATGGATAATAAAACTAGGAAGCATAAAGGTATTGCGTATATTGAATTTCGTGAATCTTCTTCCGTTTCTTTAGCTTTACAATTCAATGGTCAAAAGCTTTGTGGATATCCAATAATGATTCAACCCACTCAAGCTGAAAAAAACCGATCTGCTGTTCTTTCAACTGCTAACTCAATGCTAAATAGCCATCTTAGAAGACACAATGTTGGGCCTATGAGATTATACGTTGGATCTTTGCATTTTAATATAACTGAAGATATGCTGAAAGGAATTTTTGAGCCTTTTGGTACCATACAAAAAATTGAACTTATGCGCGATCCAGAGACCTTTAGATCTAAAGGGTATGGATTTGTAACCTTTTATGAACCTGATGAGGCAAAAAAAGCTTTAGAACAATTAAATGGTTTTGAGCTAGCCGGTCGTCCTATGAAAGTAAATTATGTAACTGAACGAACATCAGATTGTTCTCTTTCTACAGGGCAAGCAACTTTAGACTCAGATGAATTAGACAGAACTGGTATTGACTTAGGAACCACAGGACGTCTTCAATTGATGGCTAAATTAGCAGAAGGAACTGGAATAGAATTGCCTAAAGCTGCTGTAAAAGCTTTAAATCAATATAGTCAAGTAGGAAATATAAATAGTAGCAATGGTTTAGTAAATAATTGTGAAAGTGCAGAAACAATTTCTACACAATGCTTTATGTTGACTAACATGTTTGATCCATCTACAGAAGAAGCAGAGGATTGGCCAAATGAAATTAAATCTGAAGTTGTTGATGAATGTCGTAAGCATGGTGGAGCTCTTCACGTTTACGTAGATGCTGCGTCCCAAGGGAATGTTTTTGTGAAAGCGTCTTCAATTGCATCAGCGGTCAAATGTGTTGCAACTTTACATGGTCGATGGTTTTCAGGAAAGTTAGTAACCGCTGCTTACGTACCAATAGCAAGCTATCATCAATTGTTCCCAGATTCAATTGCAGCTAGTACACCACTTTAAAAGGAGAACTTATATTTTTTTAAAAATAATAATTATTTTATCTTTTTTCATTAGATAAAAGAATCATTTATTTTCAAAAGACAACATATTATTTGTAAGATTATAGATGACTGGATAACTAAAAATATTTTTTTCAGTTTTTTTATAGGTTTTGAATAACATTAGAATTCACAAGATCAATATCAAGTTTGCAATTTAAATCAATCAAAATATTCTCAAGTAAAGAATGGAATAGTTTTGCAAGAATAGTTTAATCTAAAAAAAATCTAAATACTAACTTAAAATTAATCAAAATGTTAATTTAACTTTTCTTTTTAAATTGTAGATATATTAAAACAATGAAAAAGGAGCTGACACGTTATATCTCTTGTGTGTAAAATCTTTAGTTTAAAAATTTTACCTGTAATCAGCACAGTTAAAAGTATTTTGTTTTTAATTTAAATTCATTTTAATTTTTCATTAATTTAATTTTAGAGAAACGATAATTTAAAAATAGACTTAAAAAGCTACAAATTATTCTGATTTTAAAAAAGGTAATAAGCTGTTTTAAGTTTTTTAATTGTTTATTGAATGTAAATTTAAAATATGATCTGCATTTAAAAATTGTAAATATTTATAATGTATAAACTTAGTTTAAAAAATACTTTCTTTCTTGTTTATTATAATTTTGGTAAATTTTTTGATACTTTTTTTATAGATAGTCGATGTTGAGACGTTCGTATTTAATTTTTTTAATCGAGTTTGTTAAAATTTTAATCTTTTCATGGTATCGACTTGAAGTTTTTTTTCAAGTATTCTAATCAAGGTGTTTTTAAGGTAAAATAAGTTATTTAGATATTAAAACATTATTAAAGAGAGTTTTAATTGCTTAAAAAAATTTTTATTACACAAGCTAGTAGAAAAAGTTTTCACAAATTTGGTTTTAAAACTTTTCAATTTGTTTATCATTTTTTGGGTAAATTAAAAATTTTATTTATGTTTTGTAAGTTGTTTTTAAATTTTTTGATTTAGTTTCTTTTAATAAAATTTTGTTTTAAAAACATGTGATCTTTTGATAATTTTGTTTTAATAAAAATTTCTGTTTTCATTGATTTAAATAAAATTTATTTTTTAGAATAAGAGTTCTTTGTTTTTGAACAACGATTTTACTTTAATTGATCAATTTAGACTTGAAAATAATTTTGATGCAATCAGTTTTAAATAGATTAATTTTTACTTTATAATTACTATGTTTAAATCAATAAGATTTATTTATTTTATAAACCTTAAATGCGTTTCTTAATGAATAATTAAGCTTTTGAAAATTCTTTATAAATTTTTTTTTCTTCAAAACTTTTAACATACAAACCAATCCTGTCATTAGCTCACTTTTTTAATTTCTTTTTATCTATGTAACGCAGTTTTGTGCAAACAAAAAAAGTTTTATCTTTAATTTTTGTAAACATCAATTAAGTAGTCTAATCCTTGCTACTGTCAAGTGTTTTTTTAAACTGGGTTTTTTTTCTAGTTCAAATAGTTTTAATTAAATCTAATCTTAAGAAAACTTTTTTTATGTTTTTAAGAATTTTGTTGTTTGAAATTTATGTTTGATTAATTGATACCTTATTGTGAGTTTTTTTGTTAAAAGCTTTATCTTTTAATAAAATTTATTTTTTTTGATTTTTATTTCAAATTTTTGATGACATGTGAAAATTGACTTCTTATTAATAAAAAAATACTATTCAAAACAAGTTTCAACAAAATTAAATAAATTTATGAAAAATTAAGTTTAATTTATCAAATTAAATTGGGCTAATAGAAAATTATTTTGAATATTTATGACACAAAGTTTGCTGAATCAGAATAATTTTTTTTTAAATGTGTTTTTAGAGATGAATCACATGCATTAAATTTGAAGAAAAAAAACTGTTATTCAAAAATCAAGTTTTAAGCATTAGGAAATCTATAAAGATAATTGAAAAAAAAAATATTGAACACTGTTTAACTAACTATAAAAACCTGGTTTTACCTGTTCTTTTTCTTTAGTTTTTATTTATTTTGGTTTGTTTATTTTTCACTTTGTTTATTCATTTTTACTTAATTTCTAGTTTCAAATCTATGTTAACTAATTTTAAAATAAAGCTTTCATAGTGAAACATGTGAAAATTTTACTTTTATAAAATACTTGTACTTTTTTTATGATTCATATAAACTCCATTTCAAAATTTATTAAGAAACATTTTTTTCTAATTTTTTTTCTAATTTTTAAAATGTTTTTCTATTAGAAATAATTCTATTGTGCTAAAATAGATTTTAAGTTTTCAATGGTTATGGATCAGTGAAAATTGATATCAAAAAGATTTTTATTGTTTTCATGTATATTGTTACAAGTTTTGGATTACTTAATTAAAAAATAAACTTTAAATTATAATTAAAATTTAAATTAAAGATTTTTTTACATCAATCATCTGCTAATCTTAAATTAATATATAAACTCATATGATTATTAATTAAAAACTAAACTCTTCATTAATGTTAAAAGCTTAAGCTATTCCTATCCTTGAAAAGTGACTATCTAATGTTTGAAATAATTTATTTTTTTGAACAAAATGAATAAAATTATTTTAATTTTATTTTTATTCTTAATAAAAAATCTCAGCTATGTATCAACTAGGTATGTATAATTTAAATTTTTTAAAAATACTGATATAAGGTTAATTTTAAGCCATCCACTTATTTTGATGCCAAAAATTTTTCATTTTAATTCAAATGAAAAAATCATAATTTCATCAATTGATCAAGCAAATGATCAGTTTTATTCCTTAGAAGTTCAAGATGCATCTATCCAAGGAGAAATATTATATAAAAAAAATTTTAATTTATCCTCTAGTAAGTATAGAAATGAATTACTATGTTTCTTTATTAAAAAATTCTTTTTACATTAAGATGAAACAAAAACATTAAGTTTTAAAATAGAAAAATATCCTTCATTTGGTAAAGTTGTGATTAGCATAATTGATCAAACTACAAAAAAAGCAAAAAATAATATTGTGCCTGTTACTAAAAGTAATGGAATAACTATAGTTCAAACAGATAAACCTATTTATACACCAAAGCAAGAAATTTTAATTCGTATTTTAAGGTTAGATAAAGATTTTAGACCATTTAATGATGATTTAAGATTACAAATTTTGAATCCTCAAAATATAATTATGGAAAGTGTCACCATAGATAAAAATAGCCAATCATCTTTTTTTGTTGATTACTCTCTTACAGTGCCTCCAAGTCCTTTATTAGGTAAATGGAAAGTTGTAGTTCTTCAGGTAAAAATAACTTTTTTTAAGCAAAAACAAATTTATTAATTTTTTTTTAAAAGGGCTTTGGTCAAAGTGATAATGCTACATTTGAAGTTCAAGAATATGTTTTACCAACTTTTACAATTGATTTAAACACCACCGAGTTAATTTTGAAAAGTACAAAAAAACTTGAAGGAAATTGTTCAGTTCAATATGTTTATGGTAAACCTCTTAAAGGTTCTGTTACATTCAAATTTGGTTACGGTATTCCTAATGAATCTGTTGAATATATTGGTAAAAGTCAGCCTAAAAATTTGAGAGATGGTAAAACAAGTTTTTCTTTTGACGTCAACCATTTTTATTATGTATCTCCAGTTCTTTTATTTGACTCTTATAAAAAGTTTTTTGTTGAAGTCGAAGTATTAGACCATGTTACGAGTAAAAAGACAAAAAAAACTTTTAGCAAAGGCTTATTTAGTAAACATGCTTTTAAATTTTCATTCGAAAATACTATAACTGATTATAAACCAGGTTTTGATAACTTATTCAAAGTAAGTAAAATTTTATTATTAATTAAAATAATCTAATTTTTTTTTTAAGGCTAAACTTCTTTATTCAAATGATAAAGTAGCAGCAAGAGTTCCCGTTAATATTGATATTTATGAAATTAACTTAGTTAAGCGATTAATGACAGATGAAAATGGATTTATTGAATTTATAATTAATGTTGATGAGAGCGTTGAATTTTTATCCATCAGTTTAAATACATCTGACCCTTCTTTTTCATATAATGAGCAATTGAACGAAGTAAAAAAATTAAAAAAACACCATTCAGTTTCTGGTGGATATTTATTTTTAAATAAAAATGAATCTCATTTGAAAAAAAAAATAGGAGATACATATGAAAATAGTTTTTTCTTAAAAAACTTAGACCATAATTTGATATCTTCTTTTTATTATTTCATTATTTCACCTAGTGGAAAAATACATCATTTTGAAGAAAAAAAATATTTTGAAGCAATAAAATTTCAAGTTAAAGAAGAATATTATCCTGAAATATCTTTGACTGTATTAGCTATACCTAATCAAAATAAAATAGAAAAGAAAGACTTTAAACTTGAAGATTTCATTTTGACAGATTCTATTAGAATAGAAATTTTAGAAGCAGATGATAATTGTGGGATAAAAACTAGTGTTTTATCAACAAAAAACTCTAAAAGATTTGATTTAAATAACTTACCCAAGTTTGAACCTGGTGAAACAATTGTATTAGAGTTTTTAGGTCAAATTAATCAAGAATTAAGTTTGACTGGAGTAGATGAAGCAGTTTATGCTTTAGCAAGTAATAATTTATTAAAAGTAAACGATATGAGAAAGTTGTATAAAAGAAATTCTGTTTTTTGTGGATCTAGTGGAGGTTTGAATTCATATGATGTTTTAATTAATAGTGGTTTACTAGTTTTTGATTTTGAAAATTCAACTATTCACAATAAAGAAGGTTCCTTATGTAAACAAGATTTACTTTTAGATTCTGTTGATAAAAAAAAAATAAAAAACAAAAAAAACAGAACTAGAAACAAACGTCAAAGTAATAGTAATCAAGAAACTATTATTAAGTATGATTATACAAAAAAATTTAGAAATTGTTGTTTTTTAGGTATGAAAATTCACAAGCAATATATTAATGATAATTTTTGCTTAGAAAAAACAAAAATTTTCAAGAAGCATGTCAATGAAACAGGTTGTATTGAAGCTTTTCAACAATGTTGTATAACAACTCAGTCTAAACCATCTAATGATAAAACAATTCATCCTGCAAAATTAATGGTTATGTCTATTTTTGATAAAAATAGTGTAATTTTAGATTCTACAGAATTTGTTCATGTTAGTGACGAAGATAATAAAGAATTAAGCTCAGTTGTACGTGAAGATTTCCGAGAAACTTGGTTGTTTGAAATTTTGCCTTTCCAAGAGTAAAATATTTAATTTTTTTTATCTTAAATTTTTTATTAATTTTTAATTTTTTTTTACAGAAAAACTAGTAATTTATCTTTTAAATTACCTGATTCTATAACTACTCAGTCATTAACAATTTCATCTATATCAAAAAAAAGAGGTTTGTGTTTTTTCAAGCAAAATCCGATTCGTTTTAAAACCTTCAAACCTATATTTTTGCAAGTACTTTTGCCATATCAAGCTGTTCAAAATGAGCAATTAGAAATGGTTGTTTCCGTCTACAATTACCATCATCAGAATGTATCAATGCTAGTTTATTTTTATGGTATAGACGGTATATGTTCTGAAGCAGATCCAGATGAAAAATCAGAACGCAAACGTTTGATTGTGTACGCAGATTCAGCAGAAAGTATAGCTATCCCACTAGTTCCTTTGCAAACTGGAAAGTTTAAAATCAAAGTTGTTTGTTTAAGTACTTTAGGGACTGATGTAGTAATTAAAGAAATTAATGTAGTTTCTCAAGGTATTCCTGTTGAAGATGATTATACTTTTCAACTAGATCCGAAGAACAAACAAAAAAGAGCTAAAAGACATATATCAACAAATGTTTTGAATGATAAAATTTATCCAGAACAAAATTTTCAATTGACAAAGTTGAAATTATTGCCAAATCAAAAATCTCAAATGATTGTTCCTAATTCAGAACATTGTTTAATTTCTGCTATTGCAAACGATTATGGGCCAGCAGTATCTTATTCAATGCCAGAAAATGAAATTAGTGATAGTATAGTCAATTCAATCAAACAATCAGGAAATAATGATAATAGACTTGAACATTTAATTAGGAAACCAAGAGGATGTGGAGAACAAACTGCTTTTTACTATGCACCAACTTTATACACATTAATTTATTTAGAATCTACAAAAAAACTTGGTTATGAACAAAAAGAAAAAGGATTAAAGTATTTGAAATCAGGTTATAAAAGACAATTGATGTTTAGAAAACCAGACGGAAGTTTCTCAGCATTTCCTAACCGAAAATCTTCAATTTGGCTAACTTCATTTATTATGAAATTGTTTTGTGTTAGCTCCACGTATATTGATTTAGACTACCAAGTCATAAAAAGTGGATTAAGCTACATATTTGAAAAACAAGATAATAATGGTTATTGGAGCGAAATTAATCCTGTTTTACATAAGCAATTAATGGGTGGAATCAATGGCAGAGTTCAATTGACTGCATCTGTCTTAAGTAATTTAAGATTATGTAGTAAAATAGAGCAAATAAATCTTGACATGAATGAAAAAATAGTTAGTTCAATTCAAAAAGCAGAAAACTATCTTAAATTTTATAGTCATGATATTTCAAAAACTAAAAATGCTTTTAAAATAGCTCTTCTTGCAAACAGCTTAATTGATTCTTATAGTTACAGAAACGATGCTTTAAAGCTATTAGAAAAAATATTTACATTGACAACAATTGATGAAGAAAAAAATATTATCTATTGGAAAGATGAATATCCAATTGAAGTAGCATCTTTAGTTTTGCTGAGTTTATCTAACATAGAGAATCAAAAGCTTAGTTTGAGTCTGAAGCTAAATTCACAGTCCAATCAAAATAAAACTTATTCAAAATCAAGTTTTACAAACAATAAAGTTTTAGAGGACAAACAATTTGTTGATAACTTTGATAATTTATCAAATAAAATCAATACTCAATCTATTGTTAATTATCTTAATTCTCAAAAAACGTTTTCAGGGGGCTTTGATAATACTCAAGAAACAATACTTGCTTTGAATGCTTTAGCTGATAATTTCCGTAATCAAATAAATTATGAACAAATTTCTATGAATCTTAATTGCAATATTTCTTTAGCTAACAATAGGTTTAAAAGAAGTTTACAATTTAATAATGAAAATGCCTTAGTAATGAAAAGACTTCAGTTTAACAATGAAGATATGAAAGATTTAATTAATCAAGAATTAGTTTTTCATACTTCTGGTAACGGATCAGGAATTGTTTCAGTTAAACTTAAATATAATGTTTTAATTCCAGAAAAGCTTTGTAAGTTTGATTTAGACGTTAGTTTAGAAGATTGGAGATTTGATAATACTAAAGCTAAAAAAGATGATAAAATTATTCAAAAAGGAAATAATGATAAGCAAGAAAATTTAAAAAATAAAGATTTAGAAAATCAAAAAAAAATTAATTCTTCTGATATTTTAAGTGATAAAAATTTATATGATGATCTTTTAAAAGATCTTGATCTTTTTGAAGACGATAAAAAATTAAGAAAAAAACGTAATTTTGAAAATAATTATAAAAATGATCAAATTTTATCAAATGATATATACAAAAACCATAAGAACTCATTTGATAAAAACTTTGAAAAAGAATTTATTCGCTTAGAACAGTTTGACGATATTAAAGATGAAATTATTTTAGACAAAATAAATGAAAAAATAGAAAAGTTAGACAATTTTATAACTTCATCAGATACTAACCGTCAAAAACGATCAATTTTAAAAAATATAGTTAATTTTGCAAAAAGATCTAAAAGAAAAAATCCATCAACAATTAAATACAAAACAGAATTTCAAAAACCAATAAATAAGGAAGACAATATTAGAATAATTTATGATAATTCAGTTTCAGAAACAAAAAAAGATCAGTTATTTTCGAATAAAGCTATCTTTAGATTAAAAATTTGTGCCCAGCATATTCCAAATCATGATTCAGAAATGTCTATTATAGAAATTGGTTTACTAACTGGTTACGAAGTCGATAAGGAAGATTTACTATCTAAAGTTTATAATGCTAATAGAGATAATCCTACAAACAATATGCTTTCTAAAGTAGAATTTAGTTCTAGAAAAGTTATCCTTTATTTAGATTCAGTTTCTTTTGAAAGACCGAATTGTTATAGCTTGAAATTGTATCATGGATCACAAGTTTCTAATATTCAAAGTGCTGTTGTAAAAATATATGACTATTACAGAAAAGGTAATTTTTTTTTTTTTTTTTTCTTTTTCTTAATATTATTTTATTTTAGATGATATTTGTACAACATTATATTCACCAAGCACAATAGAAAATTTAAACGTAACTTGTTTCAACGAAGCATGTGTATGTTCAGTTAAAAAGAATTGTCCGAATAACCAGAAACTTGTTGAACTTTATCAAATTTCAGAACGAAAATTTGATGTTGCAAAAAAAAAGTTAGAAAATTTAATTTGTCAAGAAGATAAATTTTCTTATGTGTTTAAAGGTAAAATTAAAGGTCAAAAACTTGTTAATGGTAATTTGTTTATTAAAGCAGAAGTTATAGTGAATTATCGAGAAAAAACTGATTTGACAGATAATATAGTAATTGCTTTAAACCAAGAATGTTCTAGTCTAATTGATTTAAAGCTTTCAGAAGAATCATATATATTTTTTTTAAATGGTACTCAAGACTTTTTATATGAAAGTGATTTGAAAAAATCATTAATCAGTTTTCAACCATCAAGACATTCAATGATTTATGGTTTATCAAATACTTTTTCATCAAATGAAGAAAATAAATTTTTTAATAAAATCATTAGAAGTGTAGAACTTGATCAATTAAAAGGAGCAATCAGCTGCTGATTACAATACAACTCTAGTTAAATAATTTTAATATCAATTTAAAAATATAATTTGATGCTGAATTAAATTAATCAAAATTAGTTAAAATTGACTTATTGATATAAATAATTTATATTTAATTTTAAACAGAAAAATAATTCATAAAATTTAATTTATAAACTCATAATAAATTATTAAATTAAAATTTTTTCTTCTGTTAATTCATTAGTATTTACATTTGTTTTACTTTTTTTTTCTTTAAATAGTGTACTTAATATTATCCCTATAAGTATATAGTATCCTACAAATTGGCAATTTCTAAAGTTTTTAAAACAATTATTTGTATCTTTTATATTTAAATCTTTTATGATTCTAGATAAATGATAAGCTGAACCTCCAACTCCGAAATAATAAGGCCATAATTGATTAGAAATTAACCCTGTTAATAAAAGGCTTGCAGTCATTGCTACATTAAAACTATTTAACCATATTTTTGGATTATCTCCTAAAAGCATTGTTGAAGATTTTAAACCTATTTTTTTATCAGAACTGTAATCTTGGTATCCATAAATTGTATCATAAATCATTGTCCAAAAAATACCAGATGCATATAAAGGTAAAACAATTTTCCAATCTATCATACCGTTTTGCATAGCAGACCATCCTAAAATTGCTCCCCAATTAAACGTTAATCCTAAGAATAATTGAGGTAAATTTGTCAAACGCTTCATAAAAGGGTATGAAGCTACTAATAATAATGATGATGCACCATAAATTATACTAATTGGTAAAAATATTTAGAAATTAAATAGTCGATAAATTTCAAGAAACTTACGTCAAAATATCAAATGATAATAAAACATGTAAAGACCCAGTTAATAAAGTTGTCAAAGCAGCAAATGCTTCTAAATTAGTTAATTTGCCAGATGCTAATGGTCTTGATTTAGTTCTATCTACTTTTTTATCAATATCTTTATCAATCATATCATTAACTATACAACCAGCTGATCTCATCATTATTGCCCCTAATGTAAATAAACCCATCATTTTAAAGTCTGGATAATGACCATATTGTCCAGCTAAAGAAATACTCCATAAGCACGGATAAAGTAAAAGCCAAGTTCCTGTTAATCGATTCAATCTCATTAAATCTATATAAGGATGATAATAGCTTGGGATTAAAATTTCAGCAACGCTATCCGTTTTGACTAAATTCAAATCTCCATTCGAATTAATTTTTTTGAATTCAGTTTTTTTTGAGGAAAAAAAATTTTTATTTACATTTTTACATAAATTTAAATTATTTAAACTTTTATTTTCACTTAATAATCTTTTTGAGTTAAAATCATTTTTTATAAACAAACTATTTTTATTTTCATTAAAAAATAAGTTATTCGAAATTGAACTTGAATAGTAACATTGTTTGCTAATTTTTTCTAAATTAAAAACAAAAAAATTTTTTGGTAGCACAAACAGTTTGTTTTTTGAAAAGTTCAAATGTAATTTAGAATAAATCATTATACAATTTGAAAGGTATTTAAATCACATGAGTAGTGTTTAAAGTTTATAAATTAAATAGACATGGTAACTTTGAAATTTACGCATGCTTGAAAAAAGTATTTTTTTTTGTAACTAGGTGTCAGCTTTGTTCAGCCGCTAAATTAAAATAAAATTTTTGGAAGTTTTTTTAAATTTATTTTTAAAAATTAATAATTATAGCTGTGTGCTAAGTTTCAATGAAAATTAATAATTTAAACTTTATGATAAAATAAAAAATTCAAATAGAAAACTTTTATTTGAAAACTAAACGCTATAATTATAAAAAAAAATTCGAATAAAAGTATACATTAAAATTTTCATGAATTCATAGCAATAAAATTAATATCGTTACAATAAAATTGATTATTTTAGTACAAATTCACTTTTAAACAAGTGGTCTGTGACATTGACTTGATTTTCAAAAAGTATATTAAAGTTTATACAGTTAATAAAGTTTATACAGTTAATAAAAGTTTCAGTTGTAAGAAAAACTTGCGTGACGAATAATAAAAAGACTTAATCTTTTTTTTCAGAGATTTTTTATTTTATCTAGTTTTATACTTCAATCATTCAACATTATTGTAATTTTGTAGATTATTTAAGGATTAAATAAATAAATTTAAAGTATCAATTACTGAAAACTATATTTGTAATATAAAATTACAAAACTGTAATTTAAATCTAAGCAATAAAATAAATTGTCAATAATCTATTTAAATAAGTTTTAGCTAAAAAAGATTAATTTAACTTGAAAATACATTGAGAAAAAAAAATAATCAATTCAATTTAGACTTAAAATTTTAAAATAACTACCTAAAGCAATTGAATTATAATTTTGTGAAAATAAACAGAGTTTAGAATTGAAATAATTTTTTTATAAATAAAAAAACTTGGTTATTTGATTACTATAAAAAAATTTGCCAATATTTGTTCATTAAACTTTTATTAGAATTTCTTAATAAACTCTTATTTAAAATTAATTTTCAAAAGCCAATTCAACATGTTACTTATTAGAAAAATTACTAAGAAAAAAACTTTTCTAAATTTATTTCAACTAAAAGATTCTATTTAAAATTAATTAGAACTTTGATTAATTTTTATTCTTAATTTACTCAATTTTTTCTAAGCTCTTCTTATTTTTTTTTAAATTTATGTAAAGCTAATTAAATGAAATATCATTTTTTTATGAAAATTTTCATACAAAATAGATTGAAAATTTTTTTTTCACATTTTACGTTTCCATAATTTTAAATTCTTGTCTTATACTTTTCAATACTCAGGTGTAATAAAAAAATGTTATAAATTAAAGTTTTTAAGTTTTTTTTTTAAAATTTGATACATTTAACTACGTTCATGAAAATGACTTTTTTTTTATATTTTTTAAAATAAATGGAAAACAAATTCAAAAAAGACTTGAATTTCATAATTCAATTGTTTATTAAACAAAAATTATTTGAGAAAGTTTTATATGACAAAGTTTTTATTATCTTGAAAAAAAATTTTCACTTTTAAAATTTTTTTTATTGCAAAATGATCATTATTTTTAAGAAGCATAATTTTTTAAATTTTGTCTTCATTTTATGAAAAGCTTCAAATAAGATCAATTTTAACAAATATATAATCTAATTTTATTACTAAAATATCAAAATAGTGACAATAAAATTAAACTAAAAACTCGGTTCAGAGTAATGAAATACATATTAAAAAAAAGAGTCTTTAATTTTGTCTATCTTTTCATTTTTTTATTTTTAATAAAAAACGTCAAACTATAAAAATAAGTCAAAAAATTTGCCTTTAGGTTTTTAAAAATTAAACACCAATATTTTTTATAAATTGTGCTTAAAATAAACTTAATTTCTTTATCATAAAAAACACAAGCTTTGCAAATTTTATAAAAAGAAAATTTTTAATAATTAAAATGTCAAAACTTATAAAGAGAAATTTGAATAAATTTTTTTTAAAACTTAAAATAATTAAAAACACAAACAATAATCGTTTAATAGACAATTTTTAGATTGTTCAAAAAAGTTTTTAATTTTATTTGTAAAAGAATTCCTTTTTAAAAAAAGATTTGGCTTTGTTTTACTTTCTGTGATTAGAATTTTAAATAGAACTTTTGATTTAAAATTTTTCTTTTAAAAAAAAATTTTTCAGGTGTTGCTTAAGAGAATTTTTCTTTTTTGCAAAAAAATTTGATTTTTGATCAAAAGAAAATGTTATTTAAAAGAAAAATTTTAATTTATTCAAACAACAGTTTTTTCATCGTTTAAAAGATAATTTTCAAATTGTTTTAAAAAAAGATTTTGACAAAATTTCTTTTTTTTTTATTAATTTACCTTTTATGTTTTAGAAAAAAATTAAAATAGAGCCTATAAAAAAATAATTATGAAAACTTTAAAAAAAAGTTTTTTATACAATTTAATCGTTGAAATTCATCAACAAGGACAAAAGAATCGATTTTTTTATCATGATAAAAATGTTAAGAGATAAAAATTTTCAAATTTAAAAATGAATGATTATTACTTTAAAAAAAAGATTAAAAAAAAAGTTTCAAAATAAATTAGCTACTTAGTTAAAAAAAAAATTTACCTTTTATATAGTTTAAAAGATGAAAAATTTTAACATAAACCAAGATTCATTAGAATGAATTTTTTTTATATAAACTTTAATTCTAAATCGATCATACGGTTTAAAAAAATTGTGACAAATTTTAATAGTCTATTAGAAAAAAATTTTTTTATTTAAAATTAATTCTTAATACTCTCTTTGATAAAATTAACAAAAAAAAATTTACAAGTACCACATATTTAAAAAATGTTATTTTTAAAAAAATTCATTGAACCAAATAGACATCTTAACACTTTGATAATTGATTTATTTACTAAATACATAAAATATTTTTAAATAAAAATGAAAAATATTTAATCAAGCATAATTTTACTAAAAACAAACATTTATTTTACAAATAGATGTGTTTATTTACAAAAAAAAATTAATATATTTTATTATTAGCGACTAGTTTGTTTTTATACAATTAACAATGATGCAATGAAAATTCACAAAAGCTAAACTTTAAAATATATATATATAAAAGCTGCTTAAAAAATTTTTTGTTTTTTTAACTTCAAACTATAATTAAACAAGATAAAAAATAATTTTGTCAATCGATTCTACTTTATATTAAAATAACTTTGAATTTAAGACAAGAATTGTTTTATAAACATCTTGTTTTATTGTTTGAATAATTTGAAAAATTTATGATACGTCAATAAAATGAACCTTAATTTTATATATTATTTTTTTTTTGTTTAAACAATATTTAAATTTCTTCATTTTTCACAAAATATATTTAAAAAATTAACATATTTTATTTTGGATCTAACAAATAAAAAGTTTTCAGTTTCCCTTTACCTTTTACAGATACAAGTCCTCGAGGTTCAAAATTAAAACCAAAGAGCTGCAAAATTTGAGAAGTTTCTTCAGTGACCTAATAAAAAAAATAAATTAACTCAACTCAAAAAAATAATTAAAAAAAATTTCTAATATAAAATTTAAGAGCTGTAAAGCATCATAAAAAATTGAATTAAAATTCTTAAATATGTTTTTAAAAAGTTTAAAACTAAAACGTGAATTTTAATTAATTTTTTAAGTTTTTTGATATTTTAATTAAAATTAAATAATTTATCAAAATTAATTTTATTTAAGAAAATCAAATTAAAAGATTTTACCTGAATACATCCGGCTTTTCCTGTACTTTCCATACGACTTGCTACGTTTACTGTATTACCCCATATGTCATAATGAGGTTTCCTTGCACCAATTACACCAGCGGTTATAGGACCATGATTGATGCCTGTGTTTAACAAAAATTTTAAGAAAAAATGTATTAATAAGTTTAATAGACAAAACAAGTGTAAAAATAAATAAATTTGTTTTGCGCAAAAATTAAATCAAAAAATTTAAGGCTATAGACAAAAATAACTAGAAAATTAGGTCAATAGGTTATTTCAGTAGAAGGCTTATGCTAAAAATAGAATAATTTAAAAATGGACATTTTACAACCATTTTGATATTTTAAGCAGAGGTCGACACTATATTCATTTGCAAAAAAAAACCTTCGAATATTTTTTTTTTTTTATAAAAGAACGTAGCTTTAAAAAAAATTTTTTTTCCATTTCCGGTTTGAAAAACAGGTCATAGTAAAAAAAAATTCTGCTTTTTTTGCAAATGAGAATTCTTAATATATTTCACTAGGTTTTTAAAATAATTTCGAAGAAATTAATATAAGCATATAATTTTATGATAGATTTTAAAGCCTTTCTTTACATATAACATAGAAATAGCTAATTTATATTCTGAAAACGAAAAAAAAAAATTATTTTTAGAAAAACCAATGATACAGAATTTTTTTAACTAAACTAAAAAAAGTGTAAATATAAAAGTATAGTTGATTATTTTTTAAAATCAAATAGATGGAAAAAAAATTTAAATTATCCTCAAATGATGAAAATTTATATAGAAAAAAAATCAAAAAATGTTTATTAAATAAACAAGTATTTAAAGACAAAGAATTTTTTTTTTTTGAATAAAATCTTGTATAAAGATTAAAAAAAAATAAAAGTTTTCTATTGATTTTTTTAAATTGATCTCTAAATTTTTATTCTGAAAAAACTTTAAAAAATTATTTAAAGTAAATATCTGTAAATACAATTAATGAAACTGTTTGACAAAAAATTAAAATTATTTCAACAAAAAATAGCTAACTTTCAAAATTAATTTTGTTGAATTTTCTATAAAAGTTTTGGTCAAAATTTATCTTTTTTGTTAAAAGTTTAAAATATTTTCACAAAAAAGAAGCTAATTTTTGTAAAACTTAATTCTTTTGTCAAAAAAAATTGTTTTGATTACTTAAGTTAACAATAAAAAACTGTCAAATAAATTCCAATATTTAAAAAGTTCTTTAAAAAATGAAATAAAAAATTCATTTTGTTAATCTTTCTTTTTTTATAAACTTTCTTGAGCTTCTTTTCTAAAAACTTATTTATATTTGTTTCAAATTTTATTTAATTTCATTCATTTTTTATAGTTTTTTTCATCTCTTTTGACTTCTATTATTTAATTTTTAACAATTTTTCACTTTGACTTTAATTTCTTAGATCTTTAAGTTTTTTTTTTATTTTTTATTATTTAGTTTTACTTAATCTTGTTTAATTTTAATAGTGTTTTTTTAGTTAATTCTAACCTATCTTTCAAACTTTTATTAATTTATTTTGATTCCTTTTTTTCAATTAAATTCAAATTTAAGACTTTTTAATTTAAAACAAAATTGAAATAAAATGAAAAAAATTTAAATAAAAACTAATTAATAGACTTGTTACTTCAAATTAAAATTTATTTGAAAAGTTTATAACTTTTGAAATAAAAAAATTTATTGTTTTCATTAAAATTATAAAGTAAATTTAATTTAGAAATAGGAAAAAATTTTTTCAAGATTTAAATTAAAAAGATAAGTATTAATTTAGAAAAACTAGTCAACTGCAAAAATGACAAAATTCTTCTTTTCAAATTTCAATAAATTAATGTCATTTACATGATAGAGACTTTTATAACTTTTTTTTGTATAATTGGACTGTTTTTTTCAAATTTTTTTGTTTTAATTTAAACTATTTGATTTTTTTTAAAAAAAAAACTTTAAATTGAACATCAACTCATTATGACAGTTTTTTAATTTTTTAAGTTTCATTAAGTTGATACTTTTTATTCATCTCAAAAACTATTTAATAGTATTTTTTGTGAAAAAAAAGTTTTAAATAAAAAGTAAATTGAAATTTTATTTTAATATTTTTTAAAAAAAATGTTTACTTAGAGTTTATAACAAAAGAAAAGTTTTTCAAAAAAAAAAATGAAAAATATTTGTTGAAAGTTTTAAACAAAATATTTTTGAACTTAATATTCTTAAATCATAAACGGATTAATATTAAAAAGTTTCAACCATTAAAATTTCTGATAAAAAACTAATATTTCTCTGCAAAGTTTATAAAAAAAAGTTTAAGGATTTAAAAAACTTTTAAAAATTTATTTGTAAATAGTAAAATCAAAAAGCTAATTGTATGAAAAAATTAAAAGAAAAATAAATATAAAGCTTACCTATTTTAAGAACAAAATTGTTAAAACTTTCTTTATTTATATTGTTTAAAGTTTCTTTTAATGCTAAAGCAAAATAAGTTAAATCTACAAGATGTGACCAACGTTTAGCTAAATCTGATTCTTCTTCATTGAAATCAATTTCAGAATTTAATCCTGATGCTGCCATATATGTAGAACTTATAGTTTTTATTTTACTTATATTATGAAACCTTTCTTCATTTAATAGAAAATCAAAATCACTTATAACTTCATTTAAAAAACGTAAACACTCTAATCCTTGTTTGTTAACACTTTCTTCAGTATAAAAATCTGTAAAATTAGGCATTGCAGCAAATAATACACCTACAGAATTATATGATTTAGAATATAATTCTTCATCTCGTTTTTTCCTGCCTAAAAAATGAGTTGCTACATGTGGAGGTAAAATATTATACAAAAGTTTTTCATTTTTAGTTTTCATCACTTTAACTTTCTTTTTTTGTTCTTCAACTTCTTTTTGCCATAAAAATAATCTTCTTGACATTAATTCAAATTGTCTATTCAAAATAAAACATGAAACAGTAACTCCTAATATTTGAATGGTTAAATAGATTAAATGACTATCTATAGTTTTATTAGTTTTGTACCAATAAGAATCTAATTGTTGGAATATTTTTTTATGCAAAATAAAATTTAAAACAGATTGTATTAATGCACAACCACTAATAATAATTATTTTCAACAATAAAGACATACGTTTAAGTGCAGATATTGCTAGTAATAATAAAACTAAATAATAAGTCAAATAAACTGATTTAAAAAGAGGAAAATAATATTCTTCATCTTGAACTGGGCTTTTTATTTGAGAATCAATAAGATTCAAAGAATTAAATTGTCTTTCCTCAATTTCAGAATACTCTAAATCATTAATTTTTATTGCACTTGCTTCTCTTTTTAAAGAAGCTTTCATTAAACTGTTTAAACTTTCATCATTTTTAAAAGATGAACTTTCACTAATATTCATTAAAATGGTTTTTTGCATTAAATTCAAATAATCTAAATTAATTAAAGTTGATGTACTTAACCAAATGAAAATCATTAACAAATATATGAGTAACCTGTAAATAGCATTTTTTTGAACTGCTAAAGAAATTGAAAGTAATGATTTTGGTAAATAATTTGGTATTAATACTTGATTATCACTTAAACGATATTTATTACTAATAGATTTACGGCTTGTAGTTGAATAACGTATTGAAGATTCTTGACGTTTTTTATTAAAAGAAACATTATCTAATTTTGTAAAAGATGAGTAGTGATCTGGGTTTTTTAATGGAGATAATTTATTAGAATCCGATTCAATATTTTGCATTAATATTTCATCTGTATTTTTACGTCCAAAACCTTCTAAATCAAAGTTTTCTTTTTCATAATTAATTTCATTAATCAAAGAGCTTCTTCTTCCTGCCCAATTAGGTATTGTACATAAAATGGCAAGAAAACTTTGAACTAGCCAAGATGAAGTTAAAATTAAATACGACAAAGACCCAGATGAACTTAAAGAAAATTCAGCAAAAGAAATAAGTAAAGCTGTAATAGGTAAACCAATTAAGGAAACTCCTGCTGTGTCATCACTATTATTTATATAAGAATGTTCATAAATTTGATCACTAAAATTAAATGTAAAAGGACGTATACGTTGTGCCATTTGTACGTTATCTCGATTCAATAGTTCATAACGCAACCTACGGTGATACTCATCCATATTTTGATTTTGTTGGTTTAAGTTTGAACAACTTGATGAATTCGAATAAACTTGCTCAACTATTGTACTAGTCAATTGACCAGTTACAGATGACCTAGCAACAGCATTTGATATCTTACGTTCTGTATTATTTAAATTATTGTTTGTATCATTTGAGTTAGTTTGCGTTGGAATTGTGTCTTGTAAAAGTTTTTGTTGTTCATTAGGTTTTTCTAATTGATTAGATTCAAAATTTTGTTCTGCTTGGTTTTTTTCATCTAAAGTTCCTTGTGGATAAGGCTTAAGGACATTTACTATGAAAAAAGTTTTTATTCTGGCTTGACGTATTGTTTCTTCTCTACTAGCACCATCACCATCTGATAATTCAAATTCTCCATTTAAGAAATTAACTGTACTTTCTGATATATGCACACGTCCCGGTAGACCACTAGATTCCATTTTGTTCGCTAATTCAACATCTTTAGAATATACATCGAATTGCCATTGTTTTTGTCCTAAAACACCTGCTATGACACCTCCTGTGTGTATACCTAAAAAAAGATTAAAAACCATTATTAAAAAGAAAAGTTTACTAAATATTTCTTGACTATGTACAACGCATGTCTTTTTTTGAAATTGAAATATAAGATTTTTAATATAACATTTTTGATGATTAAAGTTATTTTTTGAATAAAAAAATCGAAAAAACATTGTTATAATTAGATGCTATATAAATTAGTTTTTTAAAGGTTTCATTAATTATAAGTTATTTAGCTAAAAATTTTTGGTAAAAAAAGCTTCTTCAAATTCTTTAATTGATTTTTAAATAATTAAAACAGGGAAAAATAATAAAGTTTTCCAAAAAAAAATTAATTGAGTTGATTATCGATGAGTTAAAAAAATTTTTATAATGAAAACAAAGATTTTTTTTTTTATAAATTTAGGTACTTTAAATTGATTTGATCTAAAAATTATTTTTAAAAAAAAACTTTTATAAACATAGAGAGCTAATATTTTATTCATTGGCCTTAGAGATATGAAAAAATTTTAATGAAATTAAAAAAATTACCAAAATTATTTTAGTAAATAATCAAACAAAAAGTTGAATTCTTTTTAAACAAATATAACAAGAAAATTAGAAGCGAACATAATTTTTTTTTAGAAAAAAATTAATGTCAATAATTGAATCTATATCAGAAACTATCAATAAAAAAGAGTTAAATTAAAATTAATAAAACCTATGTTCACTCTAATTGAAAGACAAGAAAATAAAAAAGCTTATAATTAAAATTTCTAATTTGTTTTTTTGAATAAAAAATATATCAAATTATAAAAAATTATTAATTTGAAAAGTTTTTTGAAGGAACTTTTATGTTTTAGCTGCCTAAAAAATTCTGAGATTTTTTTAACAAAGAAAACAAATGATTCTTTTAAATTAAGAAAATTATTTTCACATTAAATGATGAATTAGTGTTCAATTGTTTTTTTTTATTAAAAAAACTAAATTTCATCTAAACTAAAATATGAAATTTTGAAACTTTTTCAAACTGATGTTTTATGTTCAAAAAACAAAACAAAAAAACTGTTCAAACTTTAAATTTCATGTTAAAAAATTTATCAATAATTGAGGTTTTCAAAAATTCAAAAGCTTTAAATAAAAATTTAAATTTAACTCATCATGCTTCTTATTTTAGAAAGCATTTATAAACTTTTTGATTTTAAAATAACTTTTCATCAAAATTTTAAAGCACGTAAATTAAGATGGTTACTATAGAAACTAAAACATCTTTGCAATAAACTATTAGTGCTAATAATTTTTTTTAAGGTAAACGTGATTTTTTTTTTAACAACTTTCATTTTAAAGAGAAAAAAAATGTTTAATTGAAATGGTTTTACTATTTTAATAACAGAGTTTAATCATTTAAAATTAAAAAGTTTAAAAAAAACTTAAAAATTTTATGAAAAAAGATAAATTTTTAAATATTTACACAAATAAAAATCGGAAATTAAATTACGATAATGTTTATCTATTAAATTTATGTCTTTCTATTTAGCTTTTTACCATTTATCAAAAATAAAGGTGAGATATCTATTTTAAAAAACTAAAAATATTTTATTACCGATTAAAACAATGATAAAGCTTATTAATTAATGAAAGTTTAAAAAGCTCTCATTAAAAATTATTTATGACGTAAAAAGTTAGACTACATAAAATAGCAATCATTGTTAAAATTTTTCATTAATATGTTAAAAAACTTTATAACTAAAACACCTAATATAGTTTGAACAAATTCCTTTTTAGTTCGAACATTTCAACTAAAAAAAAAATATACCTGGCTGATCATCTATTTAGTTATTTTTTTTTTCCTAAATTTTTCTTAAAACTTATTGAGAAAAAAACTAATTTTATTGAGAAAAAAACTAATTTTATTGAGAAAAAGTAAATTTGTTGAAAAAAAAAACTAAAAGCAAAATTTACCAATTAAAAGAAAACAAAAAATTTGAAAGTTACATTATACTTGAAATTTTCAAATCAAATTGTATCTTTAAAAAAAATGTTTAAATCATTTATTTTCTTTATTTGTAATTTCATAGTCTATATTTGAAATTTTTTTTTTATTTAAACTTACCAACACGCATGTCAATGTTAAATTTAGTTTGATCTCTCACGGATTTTATTACTTCAACCATAGATAGTCCCATGTGCACACAAAGTACAGCATGATCTGGTCTTTTGTCAGGAGCTCCTGAAATACAGTAGTAACAATCACCTAATAAAAAAAAGTTATGCATTATTTAAATATTCAAAAAAAAAAAAAATTAACCAAGATTTTAAAAAGGAAAGATATGTTTGTTTTAAAAAAATGTAAATTATAATCTTTAAACAAAAAATAAAACAACAATAGATTTAATTCAATTGAACTTGTATAACAAAAAATTCTATTAATTTTTAAGCTTAATACTAAAATTAATTATAAGAGCAACTTGATAGCTATTTAAAATTACACTTTTATTACAGTTTTAAAATACAACCTAGTTTTTTTTAAAGATATTTCGCTTAAAAACTACATTTCAAAAATTAAATAAATTTTACAAATAAATAGAAAAAATAATTAGATTTCAGAATTCAAAAGAAAATTATATTATCTTAACTATCTAAAACATTGTGTAGGAATAAGTTATTTATAACAAAAAATAAATTAAATTATTTCTTTTAATTTTAAAGTTTCTATGTAATTTTTAATTCAATTAATTCTGAAGTATTTATTATTTTTTTATAAATTAAATAAGATCTAACAGTTCAATTTTCATACGCATATGTTTATTTTTTTATATCCCTACAAACTTTAACCTTCATAAAAATTTAAAAATTTGTTTAAAATTAATTTTATAAACAGTCATTTAACATAAAAATGTCTTAGAAAACTGAAATTTTAGTTTAATTCAACAAAAAAATTCTCTCAAAATTCAACTGAAGTTTTCCTTATGATTTAACCAAAATTTTTTTTTATAATTTAACTACAACATTAATTTAACATAGATAAAGTTTTTTTATTAAAATAAAACTCTTCTACATTTTCACTAAAACTTTATTACATTTTTAACTAAAACACTACAACATTTTTCACTGAAACTCTACAACATTTTTCATTGAAACTTTACTATTGAAACACAACTATATTTTTTACTGAAATTCAACTATTTCATTACAACTTAACCAAAATTTTAAAACAACTCTACCACAGTTTCAATACAATTCAACTAAAACTTAACATTAATTCAATTGAAGTTTTTTGAAAAACTTTTAAAAAACTCTGTTTATAAAATATTATTAAACAAAATGATTAAGAAAAATTTCCTCTATAAAAAACTCCGAAAAAAAAAAATTATAATAAGCAAAAATAATAAAAACTGATTAATAAACTTTTTTATCTCAGTTTTTTTTCATTAATTTATCATTATTGATGCTTAAAAAAAAATCAAGTTGTTAAAATGATAAAAAAACTCTTTTCAAATGACAATAATTATTTGATAGATAAAACAAAATTTTTTTTTATTGTAAAAGTTTATTATAAAAAAAACTTTAATTGGTTCAAAAAATTATTTCACTTGAATTAGTTTTGAAAAAAAAAGTTTGGAACTAGTTTTAAATTCTACTTCCGGTTTAAATTTTTTTCATATCAATTTTCAGAAAAAAGCTTTAATTATGAATTTCAAAGTAAAAAAAAATTAATTGTTAATAATTAATAAAGTTAAAGATGCTTAATAAATTTTTTATTTGTTTCAGTAAAAAAATTTACTTCTAGTAAATCATCTTAATTTATTAATATTGCTTTTTTTGATAAAATTTTGAAACAAACAATTTAATCTTGTTTTTATAAGATTAAGCTTTATTAAAACATCAAAATAAAAATTAATGATTTTATTTTTCAAATAAAATTTAATTTTATTGTAAACTATATGTATAGAAACATTATCCTAAATTAAATGACTTTAAAAAAGTTTTAAGAAGGAAGAAATTTTTTTATAAAAATTCATATATTCCATAATTACAAGATATTAAAGTAAAATTATTTAAAAGAAAAAAATCAAGTTTTAAAAGTATAAAAAATTATAATAAAAATGAATAAATCAAAAAGCCTATCTCAAAATATGAATAATTAACGCTACTTTCATCAATGATTGATTAGAAAAAATTAAGTCTTTTTTCAAAATCATAAAAAAAGATATTAAAAAGCTTAAGAATTTAATGAAATTAAAAGTTTTTATTTAAACTCTATACAAGTTAAACAAAATAATCAAAAAAAAAATCAAAAACTATAAAGAATTAGTAGGAAAATTCAAAAAAAGGAAAACTCAGAAGATAATTTTATAAAATATTTTTATCAATTTAATGGATAGTAAAAAGTAAAATAAAAAATATTTATACAAAATTTAATATGAATAAGATTTTAAAAATATTGAAACCAAAACAAAATTATATTTGCAGGTAGAAAAAAAGATAAGTCTTATAGGTTTATATAAGTCAGTTTTTTTAAAAGTATTTTCAAGTATTATTAAGATCGATAAAATTTTTCAAATTTGAAATAAATAAAAATACTTATTTGAAAAAAAAGCAGATCGAATAAAAAAATTAAAATTTTTAGTCCCAAAATTATGTTTAAAAAATTATTCATTTGAACAAAATTTTGAAAGTTAGCAAATAATTTTTTATGTTTTTAAACAAAAATTTTAAAATAATTCAAACTATTTAAGTCTGAAGTAACAAATTTAAAAAAAGCTCACCTAAAATTTTAATTCGTAATTGATGATACTTTTCAGATAGTTTGTCAAACCTTGCAAATAATTCATTTAAAATTCTAACTAATTGAGGTGCAGCTAATGTAGAACTTATAGCAGTAAAACCAACAATGTCTGCAAAAAGAATTGATACTTCTTCATGACGTTTCATGTATATACGCTGAAATGGTTTATTGACAACAGAACCTAAGTCTTCACGTATATTATTTGCAACATGTTTAGGTAAAACTGATAATAATAGACGTTCTTGTTCTTGAGATTCTTCTTCTTCAGCTATTTTATTCTCTAAACAATTACATGTTTCTAAAAATGCTCTACGCTGTCGTTTTTCGTAAAAAAAATAAGACATTAAACCAATTAAATTAACACATATAATTAAAAATAAATCAGCAAACACTAAACGTAATTTGATTGAATTTTTCTTAATTAAATTTTGTTTATAAAGTTGCAAAGTTAAATAATAAATTGCCATTGAAATTGCTAAAGTGGACGCTATACGTAGCCTTAAAGGAAAGACTACATAAATTGCATATGTGAATAATAATAAGCTGCTTAGTGCATCACATAAACTAAATTTTGCAGTAGAGAAATAAATTAAATCTGTATATATTTCAAACAAAATTAAAAACCAAATTAAATAAGGCATAATTAACCAAATTAAATTATCATAAGTAAATAAATTCATAAAACTAAAAAAAAATTTCTGGTGACTTTTAAGTTGATTTAATAAACTATATTTTTGATTTTTTTTTGATAACCTTAACGATAATTTACGTTGATTTTCTATTAAACGTCTACTAACTAAAATATAACTTAAAAATAAAAAAATTGCGATAGAACCTAAAATGATTGCAAAATTATTATCCTTTTTAACTTTGATAAAATCTAAAATTCTAATAGTGAAAAAAGATAAATTGATGATGAAAATAATTAAAATTAAAGTTTTAAAGTCAGTTCTTTTTTCATTCTCATAATATTCACGATAAAGTTGCTCAAACTCATGATCAGCAAATGCGAATCTTAAACATCTAGGTAAAAAACGGTGCCAACCAGTATGATCAATTTTCAAAGAAGTTGTATTATTTCTTTTATTTTGTAAACATTGTTGAGATTTATTTATAAAAGTACTTTCATCTACTAAAGATTGATTTAATTGATTATTATGAAAATGTTGGGCAGCATCATGTACTTGATTTTCAGTCAAATGAATAGATGTTTTTTTGAATTCTGAATTTAATAATGAGCATTGTGAAGATTTTTGATTAGTGGCTATATTAGTGGCAGTACAAATACTTATGTTGTCATTATTCAAACTATGTATAGAGTTTGATTTTTTATTATGAGTTTCGGAGGAAGACATTTTATTTTCTAACTTATTCAATATAATGTTATTATGAAAGATTTTAAGTTTATAAACACTTTAGCCAAAACTTTTAAATTTTTTGATTCACAAAATAAAAATCCTACCCATTATTTCACAATTTTATTTTTGATAACTTCAAAGATCACAATTTAAAGGTACTAGTTTGATGAGTTTTAAAATTTATTTTAATTTTGATAAAGTTGATTTTTGAAAAAAAAAATCATTTTTAAAAAAAGTTAATTTAAATTTTCAAATAAGTCGATAAGTTTCAAATTTAATTTTCTTTTTCATATTGACAATTCAATATCTTTTTTTTCTACATTTTTATTTTTGTTTTCTTAAATTGAATAAAAATTCACTTTATTAAACATTAAAATAATAAATCATTTTTATTTGAAATATTTTTGATGATTTTCAATTCTTGAATTCTAGTAGTCTGTTTTTAGTCTAGATACTGAATGTTTTTTTTTAAACTCAAATTCAAAAAACTTAGATAAAATTAAATCAAACAGCGCAATCTAGTACGCAGATGAAAACAAACCAATGCTTCTATTAAATTGTTGTATAAAAATTCCATAAAACAGGATACTAAATATTTATTAAATTTTGTATTGTCAAAATCTGTAATTAATTTTTTACCTGTAGAATTTAGGTATAATTTGATCTTAGTGAAATTATAGCTTTTTTATGAAACTTTTATGGTTTTTTTTTGAAAAAGTTATTATATTGTTTTAATCGACTTTCATTAAGAAGATTTTTAATCCGCTTATCAAGAAATTATATAAACCTGTATAAAAAAAAATTGTCTAATTTAATATAATTTGAAGAAAAAATTGATTAATTTATTATAATTAAATTGAAAAGTTTTTAGTATGAAAGAAAAAAGTTTGTATATATTTTAAATTTATAAAGCTCAATTCAAATAGTTTTAGATTTGATTGAATTAAGCTTAAATATTGTGATTGAAAAAAGCTTAAATATTGTTTGATTGAATGTAAAAAAAGGTTTAAATATTGTTTGATGAAATAAAAAATAGTTTTATAGAAAATAAAGGTTTAAATATTATTTTATTGGATATAAAAAAAAATTAAACTTTATTGATATAAACAAAGGTCTAAATATTAAAAGTTTTTTTGTTTTAAGAAACTAAATTGAAATATTATCTAATTGAGTATAAGATAAAAGTTTGTTAAAATAATTTAACATGAAAAATTGTCTGTTTAAATATAACAAAGATAAATTAATATAGAATTAAATATAATTAAGTTTTAAAAAAAAATAGAATTTAATTAAGCTAGAATATTAAAACATGAAAGAAAATTTATCGAAAAATCTTACTTTTTTTAAAACTTTTTTATAAAAACTCCATCAAAATTGATTTATAGAAGATTTTTCTTTTCAAATAGAAAACAATTGTAGTTATAAACTATTTCTTTAATTAATATTAATTTTTATAATCTTTTTATAAAAATAGCCACAAAGAATAGAAAAATTTCTTTTAAAATTATCTTTTGAATTAATTTGATACTAAAATTCAATTCTGTTTTTTGAGTAAAAATTTTTAGAATAAATTAACTTGAAAAGAACGTTAAAAAAGTCTTTTTTTAATTAATGAAATCTAATTAAAATTATCATCTAAGCTATTTAAAAGTAAAGCTTTTTTCAAAAGAACTCTTTTGACAATAGACTTGTTACTTTGTTAAAAAAAAAACTTAATAAATTAATTATAATTAAATCTGCGTCAAAACTTTGCAAAAAACAAAATAAGACTCAATCAAAATTGACAAAAACTATAAAAATGATTAACAATATTGATGAATGCCAATGAGTAAAAAAAATTGTTAATAATTTCAAATTACTATAGCTATTTATTTTTAGTAAAAACTTCATAGTACTAAACCTAAATTCTTAATTTATAAACTGAATTTTTAAAAATTCTTCACTTTAGTTTTTAGAATTAAATTTCACTAAACTAATTTTATTTGAAAAAAAAAATTTATATGAAATAGAATACAGGTTTGTTATACTTTAAAGTTCAAATAAAAATTTAGAAAGACAAAAAGCTTTAAAAGGTCAAGTTTTTAAAAAAAATTAAATTTAAAAAAATGAAAAGTTTCTTCAAAAAAACACTTTCACAACAAAATTTTTTGGTAAAAAACAAAAATTTTGTTTTTGAGTTTTGAAAATAAAATTCAAAAACTTAGTTTAATTAAAATTTTACAATACACAATTTTATGTTTACTAACCATTGAGCATTTTTTTAAGATAATTCGGCAAACAATTTAACAACTTTTTAAATTTCTGTAAAGTTTTTTTTTTTTTTTTTAAAAACTTTTATTTTTAAAAAAAGAAATGAATACTTAATGATTTAACAAAATTATTTAACTCATCTAATGTTTTTTCAATTTCTGGAAAATTTCAAATTTTTTTTGAAAAAATTTTTAATAATTTTTATTATTAAATTCAGTTTAAATAGGTCAATCATTTACTACTAAAATTTTCATTTATTTAATCTAGTAAAACTGTCTTTTTAAAACTAATTTACTTTTGAAAATTGAAATTTAGCTTCTTAAAATTCGCTTACATAGCGTCTTTTTCTATAAAAAAATTTTCAATCTTTTTTATTCAACTTATTTACTCATAGATCGATTTAGTTTTAAACTTTACTTTTTATATAAAAAAACTATAAATAGTTAGATAAGCAAAATAATTTTAATTTCATTGTATCAATATTTATAATTAAAAATAAAAGTCCCAATAAATTAGACGTCAAAAAAAAAGTTTATTATTTAGGGAAATCTTTTTTAGTCTGAAGTGTAAAAAATTTATTGTTTAACCCTTGAAAGCATTAAAATTAATGAAACAGAATATGGGTTTAATGATTTAAAATCTATTAAAGTCTATAAAAATTGTAAAAACTATAGATTTTTTGTCGAATACAATAGTTTCTAAAAGCATTTGTTAATTTAGTAAAGATAAATTAAAATATAGTTTATAAAACATAAAAAAGCTTCAATAGTTTTAGTTAACAAAAATTGATTTAAAAAAAGTTTTTCTTTTAATTAAGATCTAAAACATAAAGAAACATATAAAAATAAGTTAATAATATAATAGTTAAATGTAATTATATTAATTAAGAGAACTAATTGAATATTAAAATATACTTTTAGTTATAAAATTGAAAATCAATGATTTCAGACAACTTAAAACTTTTTCTTTGAATTTATTTTTAAAAACAATTATTTTATTTTGAAAAAATTTTAAATAGAAATTCAATTAAATTTAAACAAAACAATTCAATTTTTTTTTTCAATTTTTTATGTTAATTTTACTTAGAAACATGTCTAACTCAAATTTATCTAAAAAACTTTAAAACTCATCTTTAAGAATTTATAAATTTGAAAATTTATCTACTAAAAAGCTTATCAATCTAAAAAAGAAGTTCATCAAGAAAATAGAAAAAGTATATTAAGAAAAAAGTGAGTTTACAAAAAACAGAAATAAGTTAACGAAAAAAAGAATAAGTATATGAGTAAAAAATTAAGTCTATGAAAGTATGTTTTTAAGAATATGTTTTCAAAAAAATATGTTTTAAAAAAAATAAATAAATTTAATGAAAAAAGGAACAAGTTTTATGAATAAAGAAAATTTTTTTTTGAAAAAGGAATAAGTTTATAAAAATGTTTTTGAAAATAGAAAGTAAATAAAAAAAATAATTAAGAGAAATAAGTTTATCAAAAAATAGAAATAAGTTCATCAAAAAATAGAAATAAGTTTATCAAAATTAAAAAATAATTTTGAAAAAAAAATGTAGCAAAGATGTATAGTAAGCTATTTTTAAAATAAAATTTTTTATTAAAAGTTTTTTTTTTTTAACTTTTCAACAGTTTTAAAAACAATATTAAAAAAAAATTCGAATAGTTTGTTAAAGTTGTAAAAAAATATTGATTTCAATGAAATTTAGTTTTAAAAATTTGAACATTTTTGCAAAAATGAAAAGAATTTTTTTAGAATAAGTTAAAAAAAACCATAAAACGTGAACAAAAAGATAATTTTAGATAAATTTAATAAACTTTCAATTAACAAAAAAAACTTATTATGAACAAAAATTTATACAAGAGATTTGAAAAAAAAATATCCAACACTTGATAACATCTTTACAATTTTGAAATTACATTCAACATAAGTTTTATTAAATTTTTACATCAAAAAAACATTTAAACCAATGTTATTTTAACATTACAACTATTTATAACTGAAAGTATATAACTAGATGTTTATATTGAAAGTTTTAAAAAAGGAAGTTTAAAATAGAAAAATTATGGTTAAAAATTAAAAACTGAATGTTCATGATTGAAAGTTGACAAAAGCAAATAAGTAAAATTTAATAACCAAAATTTACAATCAAAAAATTTTAAACCAAAAGTCTGTAAACGAATGTTCATAAGTTTAAAACTAAAATATTTAAGATGAAAATTTGGAATCAAAAGTTTAGTATTCAAGGATTGATGTTAAAAGTTGTAGTTAAAATTTAGATGTAAATGTAAAGTTACGATTTAGCTATAAAAATTTTTTCTAAATAAAAGTTTTGTAATCAAAGTTTAAGTTGATAGAAAAGAATTTTGTAAAAAAAAAAATTTAAACAAGAAATGTATCGTGAAAGTTAATTAATAAAATTTTTTAATTTAAAATGTTGGCAAAAAAAATTGATTTTGAAATTTTATAAATTAGGTAAAAATTGTTTACTATAAACAGTCTGAAAATTTTCACCAAAATTGAATTTACTAAAATTTATTTTACTGAAATTGAATTCACTAGAATTTATTTGACTAAAATTTAAAAATTTTTATCATAAATTTTACATCAAGAAGTTTAAATAAAATTTTATACCAAAATAGTTTATACCATAGCTATATATAATGAAAATTTAAAATCAAAAGTTTTGTATATCAAAAAGCTTAAATCAAAATTTTGTATACTAAAAAGCTTAAATGAAAAATGTTTATATAAAAAAGCTTAAAATGCTAATAATTTTATACAAAAAAATATTTAAAAAAATAAAGTTTGAAAGAAAATTAAAATAAATTAACATTAAATTTGAGTAAATTAAAGTTATTTATAATTTTAGAAAAATTGAACAAAAATATTAATCATTAGAAACAATCCATTAAAATGAAATCAAAAAATTGGTTATGAAAAAAGGTATTAAATTAAATTTATTAATCAACCATTGTTAGTAAAAGACTATTAAATTATTTGGGCTAAATCAATAATTTCAAGTTTTATAAAATTTTAATGATTAAGATTTAAAAAAAAAATGACGTAATTTATAAATCAATTTGTGTTTGATAATTTATTTGAGTATTTTAATTTTTTAGAAAACCTTTTTACATGAAAATTTTTGTTGAACAAAAATTCAAATCTTGTAAATAAATCTTTTGTCATTTTAGAAAAATAATTTAATAACAATGAAAAGTGTAAAAAAATTTCAAAGAATCACATTGTTTATTAAGTATCCGTATTTAAGAAAAATCAATAAACATTATCAATTATTTTATCAATCTTTTTAATATAAAAAAATGATGAAAATTATTTATAAGAAAACCTGTTCAAATCGGAAATTGATTATCTTGATTGAAAAATGTTTTTTTATTGAAATATCATTATTATTCTCTAATGAAAATTTATGATTAATTGAGAAATTTTTAAAATTCTTTTTTTTTTAATTCTCTTTTTTTTTATATTCTCTTTTTTATATTCTCTTTTTTAAAGTACAGTTTTTGAAGAGCATTTAAATAAAAACTTGGCATTACATTAAAATAAAAATTCATAAGATTCCAAACATTTAGTCAAGATTATTTAGGAAATAAATCCTTTTAGCTTAAAAGTTATTCTGTATTTTTTGAAAATCTGATTTAAATTTTAATACTTATTAATTGGCTTTTAATAAGTTTTTAATACAAATCGTAAACGAATCATATTACAGATAAAAATTTCAAATAATTTAAAGAGTTTTTTTTTTTGAAAAAATCTTTTTTGTAACAAAGAAAATTTTTTTTGAATTTTAATTTAAGAAAATTAAAAACATCTTTTATATTAAAATACCATTAAATTAATTATTTTTTAAAAATTTTTTCTACAAAAATGATTTAAACTATTTAAAACTATTAAATAATTATTTTTAATCTATGAAATTTGTTAAAACTACTAAACTTAGGAATTCTAATTGGTTTTAAAAATTAAAATTAACCATCTTAATTATACATCCAGTTAAAACATTAAATCAATTAAGTTTAGAAAATTATTCTTTATATTTTAATGAAAATAATTAAATTTAATTTCCTATTAAGTTAGGTTTGAAAAAGTAAAATTCTAGTTAAATTTAAAAGAGTAATAATTTAAATAAATTTGTCAGAGCTATAACTTATTAAATTTTTAAAGAGTAATAATTTTTTTAGTTTTTAAAGAGTAATAATTTTTTTAAATTCAAGAAAAAGTGATAGTTTAGTTAAGTTTAAGCAAATGTGATAGACTAGTGAAATTTAATGAAAAGTTTTAGACTAATGAAAATAAAAAAAAAGTAATAGTTGAGTGAAGTTTAAGAAAATCTGTTTATAAAAATAAATTTAAAAATTAATTCTTTTAATTAATTCATAAGGATCATTTCGACAATCAATAGAAATTATTTGTTTAGTTTTACTATCAAAAAACCTAATATTTAGCTTAAAGTAAAAATTTGAATAAATTTAAAAATTTGTTTTTCTAACTTATTCATTGAGAATTTAATTTAAAAAGATATCTTTTCAAGATTAAAAAAACAATTAAATAAAACTAGTCATAAAAATTTGAAGATCAACTAAAAATAGTTGATAAAAAGTTTAAAAAAAAGTTTTAATTTTGACAAAATTTAAAAATAGAAAATTTTAATTTGACAATTTGTAAAAAAAGGTTTTTTTGAATTTCTTTATGAGAAAAAAAAACAAAAAAAAGTGACACAAAAAAATTATTAAAAAAATTCAAATAATCACTATTTAATTATAATGGAATCATTAAAATGAGAAATTTTTTCCTTTTTGTTAAATTTTAATAAATTTAATTGCTTAATTTATAAAACTTTAACCATAATCGAATTTTTTTTTAAAAATACTAATCTTTTTTTTATAGCTTTGTTCATATATAATTTATTGGCAGTTCATCAATATATAGAGTTGTTTTATTAAAAAATTTAACAACAAATATTAACAAGAAAATATTTTCAATTGTGTATTTACACTTTTGAAATAAAAATTTAATTTTATTTAATTAAAAAATAGTAAATAAAAGAAAATTTATGAAAACTATGTATTAAAAACTGAAATGAATAAAACCTAATTTATCTTGAAATAAGAAAGATAAGAAGTTTATAAGCTTATTTAAGTTAAACTTATCTTCCATTAAATAATTTCTTAGTTTTATGGTTTAATAAAGAAAATTTAATTAAAAATATAAATTTTGACTAATTGTAATAAATATTTTAAAGAAGCTTAATTTAAGTAAACTTAATTAAAGAATTTTAAATCCTACTTTAAATGAATTATAATAAAACTCCTTGTCAATTGTATTTTTCTAGATGAATTGAAACTTAATCAGATCAGTATAATTTTAATCTCTAAATAATTTTCAAAAAAAAATATTTTAAATCAGTTAAAAACCTTTAAAAAAATCAAATCTAATTAAGTTTAAGAAATTTTTGGTTGTTAAAGAAGTTTTAGCGAAAATAAATTTCTTTTTTGTTGATAATTTTGAGGACTTTAATATGAAAATTTTTTATTTGAAATAAAATACTTTTAAATTTGAGTATTAAGTTTATAATAATTAACATTAAAGTTTAGAGTTAAATTTATTTAATTAACTTTCTATAAAAAAGAAAGCTTTAAATAAACATCAGTTAAAATTACAACAAACAAATTTCTAAATTTCAATTTAAACTGATATCTGAGAAACCATAAAAATTAAATTATTTGTTTATAATGTTAAAATATGAGAAAAATTAAAAAACTATGTTTAAACAATAATTTAAAGAAAAATCTGCGTACCTTTTTATATTATTTTGAAAACAACATTCCAAATAACTATCAAAAGTTTTCTTTTTTAATTTAATTTGTTATACTCTATTAGTTTTGATGAAATTTCTTTTTTCGATGTAAAACAATTAAAAAACAAGTTCACTATTAACTTTTTAATAACTAAAACTTAAATTTTTCTCTAAAATTATATTTAAAGAAAATTTTTTTTTCAAATTATTGAAACATTAAAAGATCAAACAAAATTTCTTTTTTTTTAAAATAATTAATTTAAACAATTTTGTTTAATTTAATTTTTCTTAATTCAACAATAATTAAGATCACTTTTTCATAAACAAAAAAAATTTGACTAGCTTTTTACACTTCTCTTCATAAAAACGAAACTGTCTATTTAAATTGAAATCAATTTGAAAAAAAAAAAATAAAAGAAATGCAATATATGAATGAAAAAACAGAAAGAAGGTTTTAGCGGTTCGAAAATATAAACACAGCTGATCAAGATTTTTTGAGGTCGCTAGTGCTATTCGATTTTTACGTGTGAAAAAAAAAATCAAGAGACATCTTTTACTTATATTTCAAACCTTTCAAAAGAGGTTAATTTAAAAACAATAAAATTTGTTCAGATTAAGTACTTTTTATTAATTTTACAGCTTTTATATCTAACAATTAAAGTATATAAAAACAAATTTCACAACTACAATAAATTTAAAACAAATGATTCAGTTTAGAAATTACCAATGTAATTGTTGTTTCAAGGTTATTTAAAATTAGAAAAACAATTGAAAATTTATAAATTGAAACAAGTTTTAACAAAAAAATAAACTTTTATAAATAAAACGTCATCTTATAATTGTGATAATAAAAAAGACTCAAAAATTATAATTAAATGTCAATTATTACATAAACATCTTTTTCATGAATTTGCATGTTAGAAAAAGTAATTGCTTTAACTTCAGTACCCTAAATTAAAAATTGATTTAAAATAATTTAAATAGAATTTTAATAATAAATTTACCTGAGGATGTTTATTTAAATCAAAAGTTTCACCAAAACCTTTTGCTTTGATTTTAAAATTAATTACATCAAATTCTATAATTTCAATACGTTTTGCAATAAAAAATGGATCTGCACAAAACAAAAACAAAAAATCATCTAAAAATTTATAGAATAGAGTATGAATATTATCAGCTTCAACTTCTATGAATTCTTCTTTTATTTCTTCAACAGTAGCTAAATCTGTCATATAACCAAACATACCAACAGCACTATTTTCAAATGCTTCCTAAAATGAGCTTATAAATAAAAATAACTAAGTTAAAATATATTTACTTTTAAATCATCACCCCAAGCATGTATTTGTACATCTGCTGTATGATCTAAATATTCATATTTTCCAAATACTTTTTCTTCTTTATTATCCATTATAATTAATAAACAAAACTTTGATTAATTAAAATTTGATTAAACAACAAAAAATGTGTGTATTATATTTTTAGTTTATAAAACAAAAAATAGAATTCGACACTTGTATAACATAAAACTTAGTTACAAAAGTTTTATAAAAATTTTATTTGAACATCAATTTTAAAATAAATTAAAAAGCTAAAATACAAATTTATTTTGAAAATTACTTTTATAAAAGTGATAGCACAAAATATTGATTTCATAAAATATTGTTTTTTTATCAAAACTATAGCAGCTAATTAAAAAAAAACTCCTAATAAAATTATTTAAAAAAAAATATAAGACAAATGGCAAAATTTGTTAAATAGTTACAATTTAAATAGTTGTTTCTTTATCTAAATTGTTTAAAACTGAAAAAGTTAATTTACTTTGTTCAATTAATTTATTTTCTAAAGAATTATTGCGTTTAGCAAAATCATTCATATCTTCAGAAACTACTGTTGATAATTTAGGCTGAAACGGAAGTATAGATGGAGAAGCATTAAATGCAGATGAAAAATCAAAATTATTATCATAGTTTGTTAAATACTTATCATTAAACAAAATCTCATTATCTGGAAATGCTGTAAAATTAGATTGGCAAGCAATCATAAATTTCTAAAAGAAAAAATTTTCTATAAACTACTTTTTTAAATAAAAATAAAACTTACATTCATAAGACTAGTTTTTGCTTTAACTTGTGTTATTGCTAAATATGCATATATTGGGATAAATAATAAGGAAAATATTGCAATATATATACCAGATTTTAAAAATAAATTATTTTCAACTTGTCTAAACTTTAAATATTCAAAATTGTAAATGTTTAAAGATAGAATAACCTAAAAAAAACATTATTAGTAAAACCAATTTTTTTTGTTAAAAAGAAAAAAGCGTACAATTAAAATTAAAGGTGTAAGTATGTTCCAACAGAAAGGAATAAAAAAACCTAATTGCTTTGATGCTTTTTGTCTAATCATATCTACAAAATTACTTCCACCTTTGAAAAAAAAATTTAATTATATCAAAATTGAAAGTACTAAAAAAAAGTTTTTCATAAAAAGGTTTTTTATTTACCATAAAACCATCCTACAATAATTACTTCTATTAAAGCCAATATAACTGTTAACCAAACAGTAACGTAAGTGTCAACAGATAAAATTAGTAATATACCTTTCTACAAAAAAAAAGTTTATTAGTTTTAAATTTTAAACTAAAATAACTTACCTGAGTTAAAAATAAAGAATTAAAAACCATAAATACTAGGCATACTAATAAAATAAATAATTGATGAGAAAAAAAATATTTTCTTATAAGATAGCCCCACATGTCTTCCATTGTTGTTAACAATGTTGCTGCAAATGCGATCTTTAAAGAAAAAAAATTTAAAACAAAAATCAACTTAATAAATATTTAACTAGTTAAAAATAATTTTTTTTTAATTATAAAGTTAAAAAAAAGAATTTCTTTGATTATACCTGGTAATCTGTGCCTACAAAAAATAATAAAAGAAAAAATCCACCCGCCCATAATGTTGGAAATGGTAAGGTCATCATAAATTCACAAAATGTAACAAAAGCAACACTTGGATCTAAAAATAAAAATATTTATATCTTGATTTCATTCAAAATTTAAAAGTTTACCATTTGAAATTACTTTAGATAAATCTAAATTTCGTTCTTGAGCTAAATAGCCTAATGTTGAAAACACAATCGAACCAATTATGATTAAACTCAAAAAATTCAAAAAACAAACTAAAACTGCATCTCTAAATAAAAAATTTATTGTTAAAACTTTTTAAACGAATTTTAATTAACATACTTCAAAAAATTATTGTTCCTTTTATTGCATTTAGCCATCGATAAAGAAGTACCTAATATTGCTCCTATAGAATGAAAACACAATCCAGTAGCATACAACCAGACCTTTTAGTTTAAAAAAAAAATAATTAAAAAAAAAAATTTAAAAATTTTTTTACCTTAGGTTTACTTAATCCTTCCCATGTAGGTTTGAACAAATATGATATACCAATTTCCGCTCCCGGAAGCATTAAAGCTCTTATTACTAATATAAAAATAAATATTAATGGTATGATAGCAAGACAGTTTGTAGAATGCCTAGAGAAAGTTAAATGTTTACGAAGACATATAAATATTGTAATCCAAATAACAAAAGAAGGTATAGCATATTCCCATTTAATAAAACCTAAAGTATTCCAGTTTTTATTTAAACCGTTCAGTTTAAAGCTTAAAATTAAAAAAAAAATTTAGTTTTTAATTTAACAAAAAGTAAAACTTACTCAAAAAATTCTTGTGTTGCATAATAAGAAGTATTATAAACAAACTTATTTCTATTTTCAACTTCAACCGGATTTGAAGTCAAATTAGATGCAAAGTTAATTAAATATGTTAAATTATTTAAATTTTTTATGTTAGGATAGTTTGGTGGTAAATTATTTAATAAAGGTAAATTTTGTAATTGACTAAAATTACCAGATGCTAATATAGAAAATAATGTTGGATTCTTATGAAAACTATCTAAAACAATTGTTGATTTAGTTAAATCTTGTAAAGTATTAGAAGGATTTGAAGATAATTCATTTAATACACCTGAATTTAAACTTTTGTCATTAAGAACTTTGTTTTCATTAACAAGAAGTAAAGATAAACTAGTTAAGTTTCGTAAACCATTGTTTGTCAAAAAATATGCAGGATTTAAATTTTTACTTAAAAAATAATTTTTATAACGTTTTAATAATAATTGAGTTGCATTAGGATAAACACCTTTGACTAAACAATGCCTACTATTCCATGCAAAATCACATTTAGACCAAATCGGTAAATCAAATAAAGACTTAATAAAATAATAACATGACCAACAATTAAGAGTTGTATATACAGGAATTATAAATACACATGCAGATAATGAAGTTACAACGAAACCTAATTGTAAAAATATTTAAATATTAGTAAAATATTCATTGAAATAATAATTTACCTTTTAAAAGTGGACAAAAGTTGGCAAATGCAGCTTGACCTTGTTGAGCTAGTTGTCCAATAGCATACTCCATACAAAGTAAAGGTAAACCACAAAAAACCATAATTATGGTATAAGCAAGAAAAAAAGATCCTAATTTTATAAGTTCATAGTTAAAGCATGTTTTTTTATACAAAAAAAAAAAGACATACCTCCATCATTTGCATAGCAAAAATATGGAAATCGCCAGATGTTATTTAAGCCTAAAGTTAAACCAGCAGCAGTTAAAATAAAATCCCATTTGTCTGTCCAAATTTGTCTCATACGATTATTTATTTCTCCAGATAAATAAATATCGTCACCATTTGATAAATCTTTCATTTTAATTTAAACAAAAAATTTTGGTTTTGAAATTTAAAGAAAATTTTACAAAAGTTCTAAATTTCAAAAACTAAATTTTATTGATGAATTTAGAAAAAAAAAAATTATTTAAGCATTTACATGAAACTTGTGAAACAAATCAAAGAAAAAAAATTGCTAAACTTCAAACTAAAAAAACTTTAAATTTTTTTTCATCATGAAAAAACTACATTTAAACAAAAATTTTCATTTAAATTCATGAGTTATTGTTTTTTAATCAAAAAAGAGAATCAATGTGTTTTTCACCAATATAATACCTGTTTTTTTATCATAAAAAAAATTAAAATACCTAATATAAACAGTCAAATAAATGAAATAAAATTTAAATTAAATTCAATCATATTTTGCATAAAAAAGTTCAAGTTGTTTTCAATATCGCATTCACTATCTTAATGATTAAATTAGATTTAAATTAACTATAAAAAAAAATTAAAAGAAAATTTGTCAAACTGTTAAACTTATAATTAATTGATTTAAATAAAATTATATTTTTTAATTAAAACTTAATCTAAAATATTTATCGTAACAAAAACTTAAATTCTTCTTTTAATAATCCTTTTAATTGCTACGTTAATCAAAACAAAGATTAATTTTTATAAAAAAAAAAAGATAATTTTTTTAATCGTATTAAACATTTAATTGTTTTAAAGAGAAAATTTATTAATAAAAGAGAACTTAAAAATTTGATTTTCTTTTTTTTAAATTTGAATTTCTTTTTTCTAAATCTGACTTTCTTTTTTCTAAATCTGATTTTCTTTTTTCTAAATTTGAATTTCTTTTTTCTAAATCTGACTTTCTTTTTTCTAAATTTGAATTTCTTTTTTCTAAATTTGAATTTCTTCAACTTTACATTAAGTTTTAAATTTTTTAGAACCTTTTTTTCCACTGATTAATCTATTTTTGTTTATTTTCTTTTTAAATCTTTTTGAAGATTTACATAAAAAAAATTTTAAATAAGTGTAAAATAATTAATTTTTTTAATTAAAAGAGATTATCAACTGTTTAAAAATTTGTGAAAAAAACTCCTTCAAAACTCTAATTTTATCATAAAAGGAAATTATGTTTCAACGATACAATAAGCAATTTTAAAAAATATTTACTAACCATTCAATGAATTATTAATTAGCTACATAATTTTAAGGTTGAAACTGGTGTAAAAAAAACAACAAATAGTTCTCTAATTCATTTCATTAATCAAAGGCTATCGTTTTTTATCATAAACATTTAAGTAGATATTAAACATGAAATTAAGTATACTTTAAAAAGTTTATCAATTGTAAACAAAATTAAACACCGCCTTAAGTTTTTTTTTAGAACTGGCGCCATTTTTTAAAAAAAAATTCTAAAAAGTTTTTTCTGATTGAGACTCTTAAAAATAATCCAAAAAAAAACATTTAAAGTTTGTTTACAAAATATAAAAATAAAAATTATGTTGAGATAGTATAATTAAATTTGAAAGTTTTCGAAAAATTTTCATTTTTGTGAATAGAATTTTTGAAAACCTAAAATTTATTATACAAATAAAAATGGTGAATGATGAATAAAAGTTTTTACGATTATATTGAAGAACGATGGGTTTTATTACCACATCCAATGAAAGTTCTTGTTTTTTCTTTTACTATTTTTTTTATATTTATTGTGCTTAGCTATTTATTATGTTGGAGATTACGTTTTTATATTATATGTACTGATTGGGCTTTGGCTAAACGTAAAATAAGAAAATATATAAAGAAATGTAAGTATGATCAAGTTATTAAATTTGTTTAATTAATTGTAAGACAATTATGTTAGTGAAAAAAAATTTCAAAAGAAAACGAATTATTAAAAAAGATGATGAAGGATCATTAGATAGCTCTGAAAATTTTTATAATGAAGATAAAAAAAGCGGAAGCATTTTATCAAAAGAACAAAATCTAAGTACGAATTATCAAGTTCAAAATAGTAATGTAGCTTCTGAATTAAAAAATAGTCAGCTTTTGAGCTCAAGTAAAATTAGTAAAAAAATATCACAAGCAGATGAAAATAAAGCTATCTATGCATCTGGTATTAAAAACAAAATAAATAGTCAAATAGGCAAAGAAGCTGATTATGAAAGTTTAATAAGTGATGTGTATTACTTAGAAAGCAATGTTGCTCAAAATGAAAAATCTAATGTTAATCTAAAAAATGCAAAATCAAGTATCAAGTCAAAATTAAAAAATATTTCAACATTATCAAATAAATCTTTGTCTTTCTTGAGCCCTAGAAATAAAAAAAAAAAAGAAGATAAAAATCAAGCAAAAGAAGAAAAATCACAACAAAAAGAAAATACAAATTTAAAATTAATTTCTAAAACATTAAAAGAGGAAACTAAAACACCTCCAAAAGATGAAACTAAATCAAAAGTTTCTCCATCTAAAATAAGTGGTTTTTCTGCTCTTTATGCTGTTAATACAAAACAAGTTACAATAACTGATAAAAGTTCTAAACAAACTTAAACAAAAAAAATAATTTAATTATAAATTTAGAGCATGAAACTTGGAAAAACTAGGATAAAACTTTTTTCAACATTTTTAATTATAAATAGATCTAATTATGTACATATTTTTTTAGTTTTTAAAAAACTTAGTTTTTAATAAGCATTATCATTTTAAGAAAATTAAATTGATATTTAATCAAATTAAACTTAATATATTTTTAATCAAAATTATTTTGCAATTTGTTTGGAAAGTTTTTTTTTACAATTTTTCATCTTAAATTACAATAGAATTTTCAAAACAACTAATTTAAGTTTAAGAAATTAATTTTGGTTTTTATATTAAAAAAAATGAGTAATAAATAGTTTGTTTAGATATAAAAATTATATTCAATAATTTTTGTTGAACTAAATAAAATCATCTTCTTTATCAGATTTGTTTGAATAATAAAAATAAAATATTTTTGTTTACTCTTTAGAAAAATTTTTCTAATTGATTAATCAATTGTAACTAGTATTAATAATTTGAAAAACAAAAAAAACTGTAGATCTATAAAAATTGTTATATTTAATTGACAAAACGCCACAAAAAATGATTTATTTTTGCCCTAGAATAAATTCACATCCTAAACACAATTAATAATTAATCAGTTTCTTGTTAATTATTAAGTGAATGCTCTAATTAGTAGAGTAGTCCAAAAGAATTTTGTATGAAAACAAGAAGGTTTTTACAAAATTTAATTTGTTTTGACTTGCTAGAGAATAGATTATGTTTTTTTTCTTAGTTAAAGTAAAAAGTAATTGAAGTATAGTTTTTATTCAAATTTAGTCTGAAGATTTTACAGTATAACAAACTTCTTGTTTTTGTATATTTAGGTTCATTTAAGCCTTTTATCTGTATTATTTTTAGTAGATATTTTTTTGAATAATAGATTAGTTATGGGTTAGTCCAATTTTTTCTCTTTATTTTAATTTCCGAACTTTGGTCCTTTTATCTCATAGAATTACTATTTTTATAATTTAGAGTTTTTAATTTATGAATAGATTATTTTTGAAGATTATTATTAAAATCTTCTTCATCAAATATACTTTTCAATGAAGCTGATTCAGGGTTTGTTAGTCTACTATCTTTGATAATTTGCATACCAAGATCTAACTAAAAAATTTTTTGTGGCGTTTTAAGAATGCGTCCATTAAGGATGACATATTTTATAATTTACAAAAAGCTTTTTAGCTTTTCAATTAAACTAAAATTTTTATGAAACTTTTTAAAAATTTGTAAACAGATAAGCAAATAGTTTTAAAAATTTGTATTAAATTTCATTTAAACTACAATACAAAATATTGTTTTAGATTTAAAAAATAGTAAACTTTAAAAAAATCTTATTAGATTAATAGATAACAAATGTTAATGATTTTAAAAATTCTTTAAGAATTGTTTTTAATGTTTTACTGATAAATGAAACTTTTACTTTATTTAGCTCATAGTTGTTAACTTATAAAAAGAAGCTTTTGCAAAGTTTGAAACATTAACAGCTGTAAAATACTTGTCTAGTGTTTAAACCATAATCAATTGTAATGAACTTATCAAAAATTTAAACCATAATCAGCTGTTAAAAAGTTGTGCTGAATTTAATACAAAAGTTTAAAAAAAAAATTAATACACAGTTACAAAACTGAATTTGAAAGATAATCAGTTTTAAGAAAATTTTGTTAATAGTTTCGTAAACAGTCAAATTTAAAAAACTTGTGTTAATAGTTTTGTAAACAGTTAATTTTTTCAAAACTTGTGTTAATAGTTTCATAAATAGCTATTTAAAAAAAAAAACTAATAACTTTAAACGTATTCAATTTTGAAAAATATTAATAGTTCATAAGCAATAAAATTACACAAATTTTTTTGAATTTTTTTTACAAGGTTTATCTTTTAACCTATTTATATTTAAAAAATGTTTAAATAAAAATTCGAAAGATAAACTTAGTCAAAAATTCAATTATATTTATTTTTATAAAAAAACTAATTTGTGTCTAAAATTTTATCAAAATAAAATTTTCAAATTTTAAGTCAATATTGATAAAAGATTAAACTCCTAAAACGTTTTTTTATAAAAATTTTAGAAAGCTTGTCAAATTTTTATTTCAAATTATTGACATCAATTTTTTTTATTCATTTGGTCAATTTTTTTTTGTTCATAAAATTTTAATAAAAATCGACTAAATAGTTTACTATAAAACTATTGTAATGTTATTATTCTAAATTGTTTAATGGTTTCTTTAGCTAAGAAGCTTAATGAAAAATACTTATTTAATTTTTGTTACATTAAATTTTATAAAAAAACTTATTTAAATTGTTCATTTAAAAAAACTTCTCGGAATAAACAAATTATCTGAATTATAATTGATTATTTTTATCATAATACAGAAAAGTTAATCTGAAAAGATTATAACAAAGTTACAAATAAAAAAAATTTATATACTTTAATTATGCTAATTAACTTCTTATAATTTATTGAAATTTTATCTACTTTAAATAGTTTTTTAATTCAAAAAACTATTATATAAATGAGTACTTTTTATTTTTTGAAAATTTTGACAAATAATTGACAAGAAACATCATTATTATTATTAAAAGGGGCTATTAGTTTAATCTAGTATAGAAGTATAAATCAACCTATGTCATTAAATATGACAGTTTTAAACTAAAAGAAAACATATTTCTTTTTTAAAATCTGTCTACTCAATAACAAAAATATAAACTATAAAAATTTAAAAATTTTTTTTAACCCAAAATATCAATAAAAGATAGTTATATATTTAAATCATATTCTTGGAAAAAATTTTAAAACAAAAATTTTGTGAAAAAAATTTTGAACAAAAGAAATCTTAAAAATCGAAATGTCAATACCAAAATTCTGTCTTTGTCGTTTTTTTTCATTTTTTTATAAATCTAATTTTTGAATAAAAAACTTTCTACAAAAGTTTAATCAATAAAAAGTTTTTGAAAATTTTTAATTTAAATTATTTAAAAATACTTAAATTTGAATATATTCTAATATATATTAATTTAAACAAAAATTAATAAACATACAAATCAAAATGTCAAAATTTTATTAAAAACAAACACAATCAAAGCTAAAAAAATTTATTCTAAACTAAATATTATAATAATTCAATCAAAAATTTAACTAACCAAAAAAAATTTTTTTTAATCAAAGTTAAGTATAGAAACAAAAATGAGCTGTGTAAAAAAAACTAACCAAATATGAAACTAACAAAAAAATCAACAGAAATTCAGTTATAAAGAAAAAATTAGTTCAAATTGAATTTTAAACTAATAAAAGCACAAAATTTGAAAGCTCCAAGTTAAAAAGCACTAAGTTTGAAAGCACTAAGTTTAAAAAAACCAAAAAAAAATTAACCAAAACCCAGTAGGAAAATAAAAATAAAAAAAATCAATCAAAACTAAGTATCAAAAAACAATTGAAAACATAAAAAAGTTTTTAAAAAAATTTGTTAACTAGTTGTTCAAATAAAAAACATTAATTTAAACTTCATTTATAAAAATTTAAAAAATATTGAATTGTTCAAAATAATATTTTCAGTTAAAAGCAGTCTAAAATAATTGTATTGAATAGTTCTTTAAACTTTAATTCTAAAAAAAAATCTTTAAAATATTTATTAGAAGAAATCTTTGAAATATTAATTTAGTAAATTTATTGAAACATAATCTTGGAAATATTAAAAACAATTTTTGAATTATTAAATTCAAGGGTAAAAATTTAATGTTTTGATATGTATCAATAAACTTTTAAAAAAATTATGATAATTTTAAGTTAAAAATGTTTAATTAAAATATTCAAATTAGTAGTTTGAAAAGATCATTTTTGAAAAACATTTTTACCTTATTCATGAAAATTCAATAAAAAACTTTTCAGGCTATAATTTAAGTTTTTTTTCTGGTATTGAGTACTTCAAAAATTTAAAAAAAAACTAACTAAACAACTTCCGTTTATCAAACTTCATAGTATGTCAATTTTAAAAGAAGATTGCTTGTTAGGTTCTTTTATACAACAAAAGATAAAATATAAAGAAACATTTAAAGAGTTTTTTTTTGAACAAACATAATAAATTGATATACTTAAAGTAACTTGTAAGATTCGTTCATTTAAATTAATGATACATTGGTAAACTTGATTTAATTAATTTTCAATTTTCAGTTTAACCTATTTTTTGATTAAAATAAATTACATTTAATGATACTTTAAACAAAACTTTTATGAATTAAATAAAAAAACTTTTTTTTTTTCACAATTTTTTGATCATGTTTCATCTTTAATAAACTGTAAAAAAAAATAGTTTTAACTCATAAAAATTTTATTTATAAGCCCTATAAAAAGCTTAAATGAGTGTTTTTATCAAAATTTTCCTAATCAAACATTCAAATAATTGTCTACCATTTTTTTGCTTTACAAAAATTTAATTTTAAATAAATTTAGTGATACGGGTAAACTTATTTTTTTTTACTAATAGCTCATCATTTTAAGATATAAACATAAAAAAAAGATTCTAAGATAGTAAATTTTTTTATAAAAGAAAAAATCCTAATGTTTTAAATTTTAGGTCATTATAATGTCTCGTTTATTCAAAAATTATATTATAAACTAAGCTTATTTTAAGTATCATTCAATTAGTTAATGAATCTAATAAAAATTTTAAAGTAAAATACTTTTTGTAATTTCAACAGTTTACATAAATTCAATGAATTCAAATTTAATTCATTTACTTCAAAAGTATTTAAGTTTGAAAAGAAAGTTTTCAAAAATAATGTTGAATATATGAAAACTAAAGTTTTTTAATGTTTTTTCAATATATAAAATCAGTTAAAAAGATTTTGCGCACTTTTTAAATAAAAAAAAAAAATTTTCACAAAGATTTATAAAAGGAGAAAGATTTAAATATCCATCAGATCAAATTGAAGAATGAAACAGCAACAAGAAAACTTAATAATAAAAGTATAAAAAATGCATCAAAAATGAAATTTGTCAAAAATTAATTATCTCAACGTTTATTAAAATTCTTTATTCAGAATATTCCAAAAAGTTTAATCTAAATTTTTTTGAAAAAAATTATGCAAGTAATTAAGATAAAGATTTAATGTGATTTAACTTTATTTGTGATAAAAGATTTAAGATTTAAAGAGTTTTTCAAAAAAAGTTGAAAAGCAAACTTGTAAAAAAGTTTTTTCGATTGATAATTTTGTCTAATTTAAGGATATATAAACTAAGTTATAGTGTTTTAATAGATTAAAGTGGTTACTTAGAGAAAAAAATGATAAAAAATCACCCTAAAAATATATAAAAAAGGCAGTTAAAAAATCAAGTAAAAAATATAAATAAAATAGCAAAGAATAAGTCTAGTAGGACAGACCATAAAAAAGATACTAGAATCTTTTCCTAGTTTTGTTTAAAAAAAACATTTATTAATAAATATAAAGCGGTTTCCGCTTAAAGTGATTCTTTTTGCTATTTTTTGAGTATATGACCCATATTTTAGTTTTTTACATTAGTTTCCTTAGCAATAGAAGGGCAAAAGTTCATTTTATTTTTAGTCCTTGACAAACAAAAACTAAAATTCAATGAAAGTGAATGGTCTAGTGATAAACTTAAAATCTTTCTAAAGTTAATACTTCGTCTATTTAGAATTAATTTAAAATATAGAAAAGAGAAATTTTTCTTTGGTTTTTTAGGTTTATCGTTTTTAAAATTAATTTGTTTCAATATATTTTTGAAAAAAACTTTAAAAAATTTTAAGTTTTTAGTGATTCGTTATTGTTAGTTCTTAAAGTTTTCATAACTAACAAATCTAAATATGTCAAGTTTGTCTATCGATAATTAAGAAATAAAAAAACTTTTTTTTTTTAATTTACTAAACTCTCAAGTAAAACTTTTTTAATTTACTATGCAATCAAAATTATAGAAAACATTGCGTGATAAGTTAAATTTTCTTTTATGTTCATTTCAAAATTTTTGAATTAAATAAACTTTAAAACTGTTCAAAACTTAAAAACGTGAAATTGTGTTTAAAAGAAAAAATCTTGATATTTGTTTTTGATACTTTGTAGTTTATTGAGAAAATTTTTGCAAGTTAAACAAAAATTAAAACAAGATTTTAATCAAACAAAGTTTTCTTTTTGTTTAAAAAAGTTTTATTTTTATTCAAATTGACTTTATAAAATCTAAATATAGTCCCTTTATAATTCAATTTCAAATTTTAATTTTCTCTTTTAAAAAATGAAACTTTCAATTTTAAATTGTTCAAACTTTTTACTAGTTTGTTTGGCATGTAATTGTTACTGTCAAAATGATTTTATACACCGTAAGTAAACTATTTTTTTTTAATAACAAAAGCAAACTTTTATAAGTTATTTAAATTTTTCATCAACTTTTTCATTAAATTTTACATGTTTATAATCTATAGAATCATTTGTGTAAAACTTTGTTTTTAAAAGTTTTAATATATTTTTTAATCAGTTTTAGATTTAGAAAAATAATTTTGATCTTTAACCAAGTATACATTAGTTTGCATGAAGTTAACCTTTTTCATTTTTTACTGTGAAATTCAGAATAAAATTTAGTCATAATGAAAACATATAAATTTATCAAATTAAAACATAATAGTTTATCAAATTAAAGCAAAATTAAGCTTCCTTTCTTGAACTTAATTTAAATTTTTTTTTTTTATTTAAACCGGGAGTTAAAAGATGAACAATAAAACTTTTTTTAAATAAATCTCTTAATTTGAAATGAAAAATTGACATTGTCTGAGAATAAAATTAAAAATAGATAACTAAAAAAATTCTAAAGAATAAAATTCTTAAACTTTATTTCAAGAAATGTATGTCACAAGGGCTTTAAAACTAATTGAAGTTCATCTTATTTAAATATTCATCAATATTGTTTATTTTGTATTGAAACAATTAAAAGTTTTTTTGAGAAAATCAAAATACGCAAATAACTTTAGATAATAAAATTGATTAAAAATTATTTTTAGATTAAGAATTTAAATACATAAAAATTTAATTAAAATTTTGTTTTTGTAAATGCAAGTTTTAATTTTTTGAAATAAGCCTATAAAAAACTATAAAATCTTACTGTCAAAATAGATTTTGAATTATTTAGTTTGTTTTTTTATAATGCAAATTTTTATAAATCAAAAAATATAATTAAAAAATAGAAATGAAATTGAGCAAAACAAATTCAATTTCTCAAATGTCTATCAATTAACTTTCAACTTGCTATTTGATAAAATTTTGGCTTCAAAATTATTTTAAGATTCATTTTTATAAAAAACAAAAATTTTGAAAATTAGATTGAACTTATGAATTTAAGTTAAATTATTAAATTAAATTTGGTTCAAATATGTAGTTCAAATTTAATGAATATAATCTTAAGCTAATGAATTTTGTTCATTCTAATAGATAATTAAAAATTTATTTCTTTGTATTAAGTTAATTAAGTAAAATTTTTTTTTTCTTTGAAAAAATCAATTTCTTCTTCAAAAATTCTCTAAGGACTTTCATACTTTAAAATCGATTTCTTTTGCCAATTTTTATCTATTAATAACAGTTTTTTTAAAATTTTTTTCTTATTTTAATTAATTGGAAATATCAATTTTTATCTTTTTTAAATTTCTTTGCTTATAACTGAATTCTTTTCAACTTATTTAGTTACAAAAAATATAATTAAAAAAATTTCATCCTTAGTTATTTTTAACAAAACTCAATAAAAATCAAGTTAAAGCTCATTTCTAGAAAAATATTTTTCATAACTTTAAAAGATAAAAAAGATTGTAATTATTTAGAAATAAAAATTATTTTTATATTTTAATTCTATCTTAATTGAATTAAGTAAAAAGTAATCAAAAAAAAAAACTTTGGTTTAACACATTTTATTTAAACATAAAACCGGAAGTTGTTCTCAACTATTTTATCAAAATCATTTTTTTGTTTAACTTGAAAACTAAAAAATAAAGAAAGTTGTAATTAGATTTAAATTTTATATTAAATTTGATTTTGATATTTACCAAAACATTTCAACCTTTATAAAAAGTTTTAAAAGAAAAAATATTTAATTTATTAAAGATGCATTCAAGTATTTAAAAATAATTTTTAAACAAAGATTAAAAATTAACTTGAAAGTGAATTCATTTAAAAAATCGATAAAATATTCAAAACAGAAACTAAAAGTTAATTTAAATTCAAAAACTAATTCTAAAATGAAATAAATTCAATAGTTATAAGACAATTTTTGAATTAAAAAGTTTTTTTTAATTCTTTAAAGATTTTTTCTTTTTTCAAATAATTCCTAATTCTATTAAACAATTTTTTTTCTTATTCTATTAAAATAATTATTTAAAAATAATTCAAATAACTTTTCTTCTAATTTGTTCAAATTTTAAAGTTTAAATGCAAAAATTTGGAAATTTTTAAAAATTATTAATTTTGTTAATTAAATTTGAATCATTTTTTTAAAATAAATGAGTATAATTTATTTGGCTGGTTAAATAAATTTGTAGTCAACAAAATAAGAGTTGAAAAATTTGACAAAAAAAATCATTTATAACAAAATAATTTAAAACATGAACAATAAAAAAAGCTTTTTTGAAAAAATGATAAAAAATAAGATGATGTTTAGAAATTTTTCTTTTGAATCAAGTTAACTAAGCAAAAGTTTTAAAAAAAGAATGATGAGAATTTTTAAAGTAATGTTTAAATGATCAAAGTTGGGTAAAAATGACAAAAAAATATAAAATATTTTTCCTAAAATTCTATGTAACAAAGACAAAATATGTTTAAAGATTGAAAACTAATTCTTTAAAAGTTATGTTAAATGTAAAACATTTAAAAGTTTATACAAAAAAAAAAATTTTATTTAAATAGACAAAAGTAACATTTTTTGGACTTTTGTTTAAATTAAATTGATAAAAACTTCAAAAATTGTTTTCAAATAAAACTTGAGAATTTTCTTGAATTATTCATAAAAAAAAGTTTTATTGACAGTTAAATCGTTAAAATTAATCATTTTCAATTTTGATAAAAACTATAAAATTGTGTTGAAATACATAAAAAAGAACATCGTAAAAGTATATCATAAGACAAGTAAAAAAATAATTTTTTTGATTTATTAGTATGGTGATTTTTGTTGAAAAAATTCTTTGCTTTAATGAAAAGTATCATTAGATAAATTTTAAGTAAAGAAATTATTTGATCTGAATTGATGAAAAAATTAAATTTCATTACAAAATAGGTAATATAATACATTCTTTCATAAAAAATCAGCTTTTTAATTATAATAAGCTATTTAAAGTTCAGTTTTTTTAGAAATTAATTTCATTGAAAATCTGATTATTCAATTTTTTTATTTCTAGAAAAAATCAATTACCTAAAGCTAATTCTTATTAAGATTGTATATTAAAAAGCAAAATTAATTTATAAAGTAAACTTAATTTATAAAACAAATTTTGACTTAAAAAATCTCAATTTATAAAACAATCTCAATTTATGAAACAATTGATTAGTTAATGCTTGAAAAAAATTTGCTTTAACTAGCAATTTCTTAAACAAAAAAAAACAGAAAAAATGTCAATTGTTTATTAGAAGGTAAAAAAGAAAAAGCTATCATTTATCATCATTATAATTTTTTTAATTTTCTCATCATTTTCTTGAAATTAATTTATGGTTAGATTTTATAAAAGCTTATAAGCTTTAAAAGAAAAAAATTTTAAAAAGAAAAAATTTCTAATACTAGAAAGTTTCATATTAAATTTGAGTTTGTCCAGTGTATCTTTTTTTTTTTAAAAAAAATTATTTATCAAAAAAGACTATCTAGTTTATAGATTCAAATATTCCTAAACTATTTAATAATATTAAAACAAATTAAAAACTTTATTCAACTAAAAAATACTTTTAAAATTAAAAAAAAAGTATCGATTTTTAGTAAAATAAATAAATTAGATGAACAAATTAATCAAATAACAAGTAATCAGATAAAAAATTATTTAATCGAATAAAACATGTTCATTCTAGCGAAACAAAATATTTGCTAACAAAATTAATAAAATAAAAGTTAATGAATTTAATCAAATAAAACTTAATAAGAGAAATATATAAAACTAATCTCACAAAATTATAGTCAAATAAACATATTTAAAACAAATGTTGTATTAAGTTTGAAAATCCATTTTGTATAATTACTTTAATCTAAAAATCTTAAACTATAAAATGATCTTGAAAAAAATCAATTTTTTATTCAAGAGATGAATTGATTTTAATAAATAAATACTTAATTAAGTTTATTGATTAAAATTATTCAAATTTTTTACTTTAAATATTTTGAAGACAATAAAAAAAACTGTAGAGAACAAAAAAATTGACAAAAATAAAAAAAATTGAAGCGAAAAATTAAATTTTTACACAATTTTTTTGAAATTCAAATTTTTCAACTTCCGGGTATCAACTTGTATAAAACAGTTTACAAAAACTTATTTATCAAAATAAAAATTTTTCTTAAAATTGCTAAATAAAAAACTTTTTCAACTTAGCTCTTTAAATTTAATCCATTAAAAGTTTTTATTTTTATAAAAAATTTTCGAAAGTCATTAGCTTTAAAAAGTTAAATTTAGTCAAAAATTTTTCATAAAAACTCTTTTAAAATATTTAAATTGAAAAAAAAATATTTAGTCTTTTCAAAAAAGCTTGTTAAATGATAAAATTTAAAAATAAACTTCTTTTTTTTTTTATTAGCTGACTGTAAATTACCTATGCATCAACGAATAGAAACAGGAAGAGCAGAATGTCAACAAAGTTTTTCATCTTATTCTTTTAATACAGAAACACGTATTTGTGAAGATAAAGTTGCCAAAGGCTGTCCAAATAATTTAAACTCATTTAATAATTATTATACTTGTATGACATATTGCTTAAGACCAAGCGTACAAACTGAAAATTGTGAAAAACCTTTAAATATATCAACAAGGTGTGGAAATTTTGAGCATAATTATTTTAGATATTATTTTGATGGTAGATCTTGTGAACAATATACAGGTAAAATTAAAATGAAAATAAATTTTCTCAAAAAATTTGAATTTAAAAATTTTTCTAGGCAATTGTATGTTCAATGGTAATCATTTTCATAACAAAGCACATTGTGAATCTACTTGTGGTGAATTTATGGATTCTACAAAAAAAGCACATCTACCTTTTTTTAATCCAAAACGTAAAAGTTGGTGTTTTGAAAAAATAACTTTTCAAGTAGAAGATAAATGTATAAGTAGAGAAATACAAGACGATAATAGCCAAACAAACACTGTTCAAAATCGTAAATCAAAATATCAGTTTGATTATCGTGCAAATAAATGTCGTTTACTAGAAACTGACCGTTGTACTTTTAATGGTAATAGTTTTGGAACTGTTGAAGAATGTATAGTAGATTGTTTACCGAAATCGTTTGATTGTCGTAATTGTGATCAGAATAAATTTAAAAAATTAAAAGCAATGTGCTCTTTAAGTCAAATGAATATTATTAGTTGTAATATAAAATACAACACTTTTAATATAACTGTTTTAAAAAATGAAGTCGAAAAGCTGCGCTCTAATTCTGAAAATCTTAATTTTAATCAATTTATGATTATTTTGTTTATATTTATCTACTTGAAATTATTTATAAGAAACTAAACTATTTCTATGAAACGCATTGTTAATTTTAAATTTACTTACTTTAATTTTAGCTTATTTTTGAAATCTTGACCATCTTTTTTTTTGATTTGTTGATTATTTTTGGTTTGAGAATTTCAGTTTTAAAAAGTTTTCAAACTTAAAAAAAAGTTTTATCAAATGTTATTTATTTCAACTTATAAATAATTAATTGGCTGTTTGTAATTAACAAAATTAAAAGGTTTTAATTATTCAAGACACATTATTTAAAAAAAAAAGAGTTTCAATGAAAATGAAAAACTCAACTTTTAAAATCATTTTCCGAAAAAAATCACAAAAAATATATCTTTAACTCATCACTTTAAAATATTATTTGAGCAAACTGTAAATAAATTTTCAAAACTTTGATTAAACAATTAAAAAAAATGTATGTTGTCAAAGTTTAAAAAACACCTACAAAGCTTTTTAAATAAACTTGTGTGAACAATTGATTTAATTAAATTTTATTCTTTTATAATCTAATTTCTGTTATTACTCATTTTATTTTTCTTCTAAATATTTTCTTGAATCATTAATTTTTAACTCACTAGCTTAAAATTTAACGTAAAATTTTTTATTTTAAATTAATTACTCCATACATTTACTTAAAAACCTTTACTTTTATATCTTTTCCATTTTTCTTTTTATTTTCTTGCTTAATTTATTTTCTCTTTAAATTTTTTTCTTAATTTTTTATTTACTTAAAATCTTATTCATAATTTATAAACAAAATTATTTTTTAAATAAAATTTCATCTTCAAACTATAAAATTTATCTTAAAAAAAAATGGTTTCTGAAATCACCTTTTAAAATTAAATTTTATATAAATACTAATTCAATATTTAGAAGATTAATTTAATTTTCTAAAAGGATTTAAGTTTTCTAAAATGCGCATAAAAAGTTTTTCAATAAACTTTTACGCATTTGTCAAAATAGACTTATTTTTACGAATTATCAATAATAACATTTAACAATTTTTGAATTTGTCAAAAAAAAATTTTATTTTAGCTAATAATTTTATTAAACTTATAATTAAAATTTAATTAAATAAATAAAATTATTTCAGTTAATAAAAAAATAATTTTCTATTTCAATATTAAATTTAATGCTTATAATTAAACTAAAATGAATAATGAACTTCATCCAATTAGAAAACTTTTTTTAAGCCGGACTTCAATAGATAAAATACTTGATTTTTTAGTAAGTATAAATATAAGTTAATTTTTATTCCATTTACTAAAACTTTTATTAAGGAAGAGAAAACGGATAAAAATTATAGTTCTGAAGTTCAAGATATAATATATGACTTAACTTTTAACGATAAAATTTATAAAGAATATCCATTACCACAAGCTTATGTTAAAAATTTTTTAAAAGAACTAATCTCTAGAATAGAAAATTGTCATAATGTTGTAAATGAAGATATATATTATGAATATACAAATCTCTTAAGTCAAAAAAATATTGAAGAGTTTTATTATGTTACATATGAAGTATGTGGTTTAGAATTTACTTTTAAACAATCTGATCAAATTGTAGCTGAAGGTACAACTGGTTTTAAATGTTGGGAAGGAGGTATGCAATTATTTGAACAGATCTATGCGAATAAAAAATTATTTCAAAATAAAAGAATTGTTGAATTAGGTAGTGGTATTGGTTTGACAGGAATTTTAATAAGCGCTCTTTGTGATACAAGTAATTATACATTTACAGATCATCATGAAAAAGTTTTAAATTTAATAAGAGAAAATTTAGAAATTAATGGTTTCAGTTTAAATCAAGTCAACGATAAAAAATCAAATAAGTTTTACCAATTTTCTGATGAAGAAGGTAATACAAATACAAAATATTATGAAGAAGAAGAAGATTTAAATAGATTTCAAATTTTTAATACTGGTTCATCTTTTATAAGATCTGGTCCAATGGATTTAAAATCTTCTAAACAAAATGATGAATTCGAAAATAATTTTGAGTTTAAAAATGAAAACTACTTTAATGATTTGAATGATTCAAAAAATAAAGAGATTTCAAAAGATAAAAATAAATTAAATTTAGAGAAGAGAAGTAAACATTTTGATGAAAAGATAGAAAACTTTGGTGAAAAATTAACAAACTTTGAAGAATTTTTAAAAAATTTTGAGAAAAAGTTATCCCTATTAGATGAAAATGTTAATAAGTTAAATGGAAATGAAATTAAAATAAAGAAAAAAATATCAAACTTAAAATTTAAAAATAAAAATGTGAGTGTGTGTAATTTAGATTGGTTTTCTACAGATGAAGAATTGACTGACAAATTAAATAAATATGAGCCTGATTATTTAATAGGAGCAGATATAGTTTATGACACAAGTATAATTCCAGATTTAATAAGATTAATTAAAATTGCTGTAGTTAATTTAGATTGTAATGTATTCATAGTCTGTACTCTAAGAAATGAAGAAACCATTAAAAAATTTGAGCTTAAATTAAGAGAACTTCAAAAGGAAGAAGATTGTGTGAAAATACAAAGAAACAAATTATCTGCTAAATTAACTTTTTTCAAGAATATTAAATTAACACAACCATTTGTTTTGTATAATATACAAAATGAGTAGTTCTTGATTAAATTAAATAGATCTGAAAATTAATCTAATTATTTAGATGTTAATTTCGACAAAACCTTCAAATTTGAAAAAACTTAAACTTTTTTATTAAGAACATTTGTATTAACCAAACTTTTTTATCTTAAAATGAATTTATTGAATAAAAAATTATTTTTACAGTTAATGAGTTATTAAAAAATGATTAATTTTATTTCTAATTAGTATCCATTTTTTCTGTTTGATTATTTGAGTTTTCAGCTGTTTTATTTAAAACAAAACTTGAATCTTTATTAGAATAATTCTCTGTTTCTGTTTTTTCTGATTTAAAATTTTCATAATAATCTTCATCCATGTATGATTGAACTTCTCTAACTATTTCATCAAATGCACTATCATTTAAACTTGAATCTAATGTATTAATACTAAGATTGAGTTGTTTAAATTGTTTCTTTTTATCTTCTAAATTTTGTTCAAATGTTGCTCTTATTTGTTTTAATCTTTTTATTTCATTATCAACTTGATTAATTAGTTTTAATGTTTTTTTACGATCTGGATGTTTAAAAATTGTTTCTGCATAATCATCATAAACTAACTTGTTTTTCTTTATTGTTTTAGCTTTTTCTAAATCAACTTTTAATTTTTCTATTTTAACTTGAGTTTCTACTATATCATTTTCTATTACAAAAGCTAAATTTTCATAGTTTTGCATTTCAGAATAATTCATTTTTTGTATTTGACTTGATTTATTAATAGCATGTTCACATTGATTAACTAAAGCCAAAAGTTTTTCATAGTTCAATTTTTCTTGTTCAAAATTCAAATTTTCATCTTCATCTTCATTCCTTATTTCACACCATTTTAAAAAGTTTTTTATGAAAAAATTTATTCTTTTATCATCACCAAAACCATCACCATCTATTAATAATTTTTTTTTAATTATATCATCTTCCATTATTGATTTGTTTCTTAATTCAATTTGAAATAGAGCTGTTTTTTTAGAACCTCGGTATACTGAATACAATTTTCAAAAAAAGGTTTATTATTTAAAATAGCAAACTTAGCTATTTCCACCTTAAATTTCAAAACTTTTTAATGCAGATATAATAAACTGAAAATACAGCAAAATTAAAACTTTTTAACTTTTAAAATCAAGAAATCATCATTAAACTGTTTTTTATAAAAAAAATTTTATTTAATTCAAATTAAATTTTTAAGAAAAAAACTTAATCATAACAAATTTTTAGATTTAGTTTAAGTTTTATGATTTTCAAGAAATGAATGTTTAAATGTTTTATGTTTCAGAGTAATACAGATGCAAAAAAAATTTATCTGGATGAAACAAACTTTTGACTTAAATCTACAAAATTAATTTGCAACTTTTATTATTTTTTTTCAATTTAAGACTAAAGTTAAGTGTTTAAATCAAATTCCATTTCGTTTCTACTCAAGTCTCCATATTCTTCATCGTTTTCAGTTGAGTCAAACAATTTAATTACATTTACAGCTACACTATCATCTGGACAAATAATCAATGAGCTTCCATTTGATGAAAGTGTACAACAACTTATAGAATAATCAGGAATGTAAGACTTTATACAAGTTCCTGAATTTAAACTCCAAACTCGAATAGCTTTATCTTGTTGTGTAGAATCATAGGACAAAATATATTCTCCTTCATTTGCAACAATTAAAGTATCAACAGCAAACTCATGTTCTTCCAGTATATGTCTATAAAAAAAAGAGCGCTTAATAAAAGTTTCATTAAATAAATCAAGGATTATACCTTATGGCACCAGTAGATAAATCCCAAACTTGAATTTGCTTATTTTCTAAACCATTGATAACACAATTGTCTTTAGATGAAATAGTAACACTTACTGTATTAAAATCTGGTTTTAATTTTTTAAATAGAGTACCACTTTGTAAATCATAGACAACAATAAAGTTAATTCCACTTGAAGTTGTTTCCTGAAATGAAAAAATATACACTTTAGTACAAAATATTTGGTAACAAAAATAAACTAACTTTACAAACAGAAACAACAAAATGCCCATCGTTTGAAATTGCAGATAAATTAGTTATAAATTCATGATTAGGAATTCGTAAATCATAAACTAATTTACGACTTGTTAAATCCCATACAAGTAATGGAAAAGGTTTTTGTGTTTCATCACCACATACACAAATTTTACCATTTTGAGATACTAAAAGAGAATTTAAAAAACGATCTTCTCCAACCTTGAAAGTTGTATCTATGTTTCCTGTTTCTAAATTAATCATATTAACATACATTCTGTTTCTAGACAAAGCAACTGCATAATTTTCGTTATGTAGTCCATAAAATGGCATTTTTTGATTCATAACTCCTTTTAATTTTGTAATTAATTTTCCTTCATCTAAATTATAAACATTAAGTTCACGATTGCAAAGTATAACAGCTTCATATTCGTTTATAAATTGTATATTTTTTGGTCTATTTACATTACGTAAAGTTCTAGCATATTTATTTGTTTTTAAATTATACACACAAAGCTCATTACGATCATTTGATATTAAAACTACATAAGATTTCTTATTTTTTATTGTAAAAATGGCATCAAAACAATCTCGAATAGGTCTGTTGATTGAATCATTAGGATTTGAATAAGTAAAACAAGCACTTGAATGCTGTGGATTAATATCATTTCCACTACCGGTTAAACTCGTAGAATTGCTTAAGTCTTTTTTTTGATTATCTTGAGTATCTAAGTTATTTAATTTGTTATTTAAAGATGAATTTAAAGATGGATTATTTGAAACTTGATTTGATACTATTTTATGGCTATCGGCAGTTTTTTTTTCTTCACTATTTAGCTTATTTTTAAATGCATCTTTTTGACTATTTACATCTTTATCAGAACTTTTTTTTACTTCATTTTTATGTCCATAAGCGACGCTTTCAACAGAAAAATTTGAAGTCCTTCTATGTTCACTAAATTATTATTGATTATAAAGGAAAAATTTTTTAGTTTGTCTTTATTTAAACTTTTTAATTGATTAATTTATACTCATTTTTAGAAGATGATTTTTCTTTATCTTTCTTTTTTAAAGTAGAGCTGCAATTGCTGCCCATTTATAAATTTAATTTTTTAAACTTTTCAATTAATAAATTTTGATATGTAAAAAAGTTGTTTTAACCTAAAAAGTGTGGTTTTTTTCCAGGTTCCTTAAAAAAACTGAAAAAAAATTTTAAAAATCATTTTCAATTGACCATTCTAAACATAAAAAAAATTTTTTTGTTTTTATTTATGATACACAGTAATAGTATTTAATTAAACTATGTTGTAATTAAATTGATTGATAGTTTCATTAAAATTTTCAAACATAAAAATTCAATTAAATTTTGTAAAAAAACTTCAATTCACTTAATAAAAAATTATTCACAATCAAAATTTTGATTCATAAAAGTTTTTCTAAATTTTTTAAATTATTCAGTTTGTATTTTCAATAAAACAATCATTTACAAAGTTACTACAAAATTTACTTTTATTCTAAACTAATATTCAATAAAATTTTTAAAATTTAAGTTTTATTCATCAAATTCTTGATTATCTTTAGTCTAAAAAACCAATTTACAAAATTAATTTCGATCCATGATCATCTTTTACTTCAAAAATCAATTGACAAACGCATGCGCATATTTTAAGAAAATTTTTTTACAAGAAAAATGTAAACAATTGTTACGTTTTCTATTATTTGAAAAAATATTTTTTATTTAAATATTTTCGATATCTAATTGGACATAATTTTTAATAAAGATTTTCATTATTTCAATAAATTTTCAAAATACACTTTTGAATTAATTAAAATTTAATTCTATTCAAATCAATTTAATTTAGCATGCTTTAGAAAAACTTCTCTGAATAAGTTAGTTAACTTTTTAGAAAAGAAATTCTAAAAAATTATTTAGAAAAAAAAAATTCTAATTTTAAATAAGAAATTTTAAGGCTAATTTTGATTATCAACTTAAACGAATAAGTTTCTAGATTGCCAAATAACTTATAAATGGATTCATGCATTTTTTGACCTTTTTGATAAAATAATTTTTTTAGTTTTTTAAATTTTCAAAGTGATCCTTAAATTGAAAATGTTTTAATCATTCTTACCTAAATTTCTTTTTGAAAATTTCGTTTTAAAAATTTCTATTTGAAAATTTGTAAACACAATGAATTTTGAAATTAAGAATTAGAATAACTGAGAAAAAATGATGAATTTAGGATAAGTTTCAAACAACTCAAATTTATAAAAACTTTTGAAAAATTTATGAAACAATTTCTAAAATGAAAATAGAATACTTCTTAAATTGCAAAAAAAAATTTTGATTTACTAAGAATATTTGAGCTTTGAAATTCTTTTTTGAACTTTATTGAATATTTTTAATCACTTTAACAAACTAAATTTAAGTTTCTTTTTTCTAAATTTTAAAAAGATGATCTTTATTTATAACAGAAGCTGATTCAATTCATTTTTAAATCAAATTCGGAATGTTGACATAAAAAGAAAAATTCGTAAAATTTGGTTCTTAATAAACAAAATATATATTCTTTGTTTATATATAAAAATTATATATTTTTATATATTTCATTTTGAGTTTGCATAGATAGCTTCCAAAACTAATCAAAAATTTTTTTAAAAAAAAATTATCTATGATCTAAAGTATTAAATTCATTTTAAATATAATTGGTCTTTTTAAAATTAAATTCTTCTTTTGCTCAAATTTATTAAGATTTATCAACTCTGTGAAGAGTTCTATAAAATTCTATAAAAGTTTAGTTAAACAACTTAAATTTGAACTTAAAAATTTTTTTCTATATCAAACTAAAATTAAACATAATGATTTTAGTTTTAAGAAAATAATTTTGTTCAAAATAATAATAAGAAGATAAAGAGTAAAAGATAATCTGAAAAAGTTTTTTCATAATAATTTGAGTAAATCTAATTGATCATATTATCTAATTTTTGTCAAAATTGAATTAACAACAAAATTGTTAAGAAGCCTTTTATTTGAAAGACAAACTTCAAAGTTTTAAATCAAAGTTTTATGAATCAAAAAAAGATCAAACTATATAATCCTCATCTCTTAATCAATTAAAACAACATTTAAATTATCCTTTTACACAGTAATTTTATTATAATACATACAATCTTTTCATTATCCTATTATGAACAAAATCAATTCATTAACCATCTATAAACAAAATCATTTCATTAACCATTTATATACAAAATCAATTCATTATCCATTTAAACACAAAATCAATTCATTATCCATTTTAAACATACCATTATTTCCATTATTCAGTTAAAACCATTTCATTGCATATTTATACATACAATTATCCATTTATTTTTGAAATTATTTTGTTATTCATTTACAAACACAAAATTTATTATTCATTTGTACACATACTAATTTTTCATTTTTAAACATTACAACTTTGTTTTACGTTTACAAGTTTGATTATTCATGTAAACAAACAATTATTTAATAATTCAAGTATACAATCATTCAATTATCTATGTATACTAAAAAACTTTTGATTAACCATTTAGAAAAAAAATCTCTTAACCCATTTAAATATCATTATCCTGAAATCTCTATATTTTTTAAAAAATAATTCTTCTGTTTTAAAAGCCTTTACTTCTATTTAAACATAAAACATCCACATCAGTTAAATTATAAAATCTCATTTAATACATAAAAAAATTCTATTTAATAAAGCCTCTAAACATTCATATACAAAGATTAGTTTTTACAATTTTTTTCAATTATACATACAATCTCTTTATAATCCATTTAAATCATCTAATTTAATTAAAACTTTTGATTGATAAATTTTTTAATTAAAACAAATCAATTTTTCATCAAAACATTTAGTTGTGTAAAAATTTTCTTCTTTTTTGTTAATTTGAGTTTAAATGAAAATTTTAAAGAAATTAGTTGTCTTAAAAACTAGTTTGAAATGTTATTTAAAAAATTCCAAACTACCAATTTGAGATATTAATTTCTGAAAATATTTTATAAGAGAATGAAATTGTTTCATTAAACAAAATTAATTTTGAGAAATTTAATTTTTAAAATTTAAATTTGGTAATTTTTGAAAATTAAGTTTAATTATCATTAGGGTTAATAAAGGTTCTGAAAA